>JANIWT010000003.1:600000-757867 GCA_030705125.1 Zygoascus bituminiphila | reverse complement strand
CTGTAACAGGCAAGTATCAGAATGCTCCGTCTACTGGTATATATATACATATAGACGCTAAATAAAGATTATGATTGATTGATTACATAATGATTCCTACTGGTATATAGATTATGAATGGACGCTATATAAAGATTGCGACGACTACGTAATGAATCACTTATATTAGAAGATAAAGCTTATGAGGTTAGAACACCAGGAGGCCTGTAACAGGCAAGTATCAGAATGCTCCGTCTACTGGTATATATATACATATAGATGCTAAATAAAGATTATGATTGATTGATTGATTGCGTAAAGAAGAATTGTGTTGCTCGTGTACTTTGGCCTAGAGGGTGCAGCAGGATTACCGAGTACTGAAAAATCAGTTAACTTAGACGATAAAACGTATGAGGTTAGATTACCAGGACGTCTGTAACAGACACATATAAGAAATTTCTGTCTCCTAATATGCCTATACATAAAACGCTAAATACAGATCATCATCATCATTACATCATCTTATGTAATTTCTATTTAATGGTTTTATTTAGAACACAAAACCTCAACGTCTCCGTATCAAAAGGGACGAAGAGAATGGATATCTTAGTTATCAGTCTACCTGGTAAAACTTACATAGACTTTGAGCTCCAAAATTGAATAGAATTGAATACTCCCTATTTCAGATACCCGTCACTCGGATCGGCAAAACAACCAAAAGAAACATCGACCGTGAACAAGCAAATAATATACGATAGCGAGATTAAAACCTATTTGGCTCCCTACACCACGTAGAAAAGTCCTGGTACATCTATAGAAACAATTATTATCAGTCAGCAAATGAAAAAACAATTTTAACCAGGACTTCTACTTAAAGTCTTTACACTCAATTCATTCGAGTCTTAGTTTAGAAGGCTGGGGTCTCTTATGCGTCTGATACAGATCTCACATTGTTCTATCCTCTCTCGTGTCGTTCTGATTATTTTTTCTTATTTCAAAAGAATGATTTAGTATTTCGAAAAGAGTATTGGGGAAAGATGTAGGGGGAAAATAATAAAGATGCTAAAAAAGTTAAAAACTACATTCTAAGGTAGTTAGTAGTAAATCGCTAAAAAATCAGTATCTTGTGACAAAACACCGTGAAAGTTAATTAGCTGACATTCGTATCACACCACCGTACTAACTGTCACGGTGATCATTCGGTTTTTTTGGTCCAGACCGTCAATGTATATACTTGCTCTTTAATTGATAAAAAGCCGTTAATTAACGTCTTTAGGATTGGTTGACTGGCTGATAACCTTTCGTTAACTTTTATTTAACTACTACATACACGAATAGACGGGAGCTCCATAGGTACCCTTCTCGAGACCTACGGCGCTGTCACCTCATATGCTGTAATATTATTCTCGTGTTCGACCAACAAGTTTGCTTCTCTGCGTTGAGAATAATAATGACTTAGCGTATAATATTGGTTCGGTATAGAGAATGCAGATTGCTGATGGAGTGATGGTCATCATCGCCAGAGTTTACTCAGATCAGCCGTATTGGAGCTCTCTATTGGGAAAGCAGCATCACCTGTAGAAGTGAACTTGCAAATGAATTACACAAAGATTTGAAACCCTGGTATTTCCGCTCATAGATATCCACTCCTTCTGCGCTTGAAAGCATGATTCATTTGATATACTCGGCCCATGACAGTCATAGGGTTCCCGCCAAGGCCAATATTAACCTTGATACTGAATCTACCCATCCCGGCAGGTGCAGCACCTTCTTGCATCAGACCAAGAGTTGGACATCGCGTATTATAGACACTAGCGGTTTATAAGAATATATTTTCCGCTCAATCCCTTTTTTCTGTGCAATAGAAAGTCCAATTTTGTAGTTTTCTTTTATGCTCTGTGTCAATAATCTGTCCGGAACAGGTTCAAACGATAAGAACAAAAGAACAAACGAACCATACCATGCAATCCTAGAATCCACGCTAAAATGTGCCGCCCAGAAAGTGGCTCGACAAGGATTAGGGACGGAAGATCGAAAGAGGGGAACAAATTTGTTATAAACAAAGCAATATTGGGCAAGTTTTTGTAATATATATGGGCTAAAGCCATCCTATTAACGACTTGCCTTAGACATTTATTTTGCTGTGCGGTGCTGCTGAACAATATACAGCTACATCATTGTAGAGGTTATTGAATTTTCGTATTGCGATTTGAGGCAACTTTGGCAGGTTAATTGGCCACTCCCCGACCCCGTTGCCTTTCTCCATAACACCATCCAATCTAGGAACCGGGGGGAAAATCTACTCGTCCAGTCCAGTCTCTCAGTGCCCCAGTTTGTTAGGTGTCCCACACATAAGGGTTACAGACACCTGTAGTCATAGGCCCTTACGCCCGTCTACTGTGTTTAATTTTTTTAGTGTTGCAGCAAGTAGCAATCGCAAAGTATCGCATTTGTCTGGCACATGGACGCCTACAATATCGCTGCAGATGGCAGCCATATGGGGGCCAGAGATGCCACTGCTGCCCTACGGAAGACTCTAGCTGAGATAGGACACAGTTTGGTTCTTACTGGTTGGAATCTCACACTTCTGGTAGGCGAGGTCAGCATTCTAATTACTTATCGCATCTTGCGCGCACTGTTGGGTTCAATCTACGGGCTATGGCAATACACTGTAGTCAACCCCATTCAATTTACCTGGCACATCTTTCTACGTATATACGAGAGACTCATTATTCCCATGTTTTATTTCACTTTGCTAGCTAGCCTAATGGGTATGGTAGCTGGGATTTTCGTTGGAGTTTATGCTGTGTTCGTGCAAAGCTTGATACCTCACAATAACCGACAAGCAGTACGTCACAATGTATCTCATAGCCCTGTCATCAAGGGAAAGACTGTAGTTGTCAGGAGAAAGTCCTCAGGAACGAGCGAGACCACGCAGACTCGATTTGTTATTTCGGCAGGAAGTGCTGCTGATTTGCCGCTGTCGCCATACATTAGCCCTTCCAGAAGGCGCATCTCACTACCGTCGTCTGTGGACACTTCCCCAACCCAGTCATCCACACATCTAAGTGAAGCTGCAATTGACACCTCCACTCGGCATGCTGGGTTATATGAAGATGATGATGGTTATTTGGCTCAACTGATGACCACCGCTTCACGGCAATCGTCGCGTGCGTCGCTCAGAAACTTGGCTGTAAAGACTAATACGCTTGTAATTCGCGAACGGGACGATGAGTCCGGGAGATGCACTCCTTCACCACTTAGAAGGTTGGGAGATGATGACAGTGCAGATGATGAAGGAAGAGACAGCAGAGGCAGTTTGGATGAAGAATATAACTTACCAGTGTGGGTAGCTAATTCTGGCAAGCAAGAGAATGACTTCAAACTATATTCACGGCCGGCCCTTGAACGCAAGCCTTCAACGTCGTCGGAATCCAGTGTTCGCTTTATTGAAAGTTGCTTTGGAGATGAGGATACAGCGAAATCTACGAGCTATACGGATGCAGGACAGAAGGGCTCGGCACCATCATCACCCGGAAAAGATCAATCCAACTCATCAGTACGACGCAGACCCGTTGCTGCCGGATAAAATTGGGGCACACGACCGCTGTACTATATGATGCGATGGGTGTGAAAGCGGCATCGCGGGTAATTGAAATGTGATATTCCCTCACTTTTGCATGGCACTCTCCTAAACACCAAAAAATATGGCAGAAGCCCTCATTTGTAGACAAACATGTGTATGTAGGTAGGTAAGCTTTGATACTGATTTTCGGAGTGCTAAAATGTGAAAATGCATATTTTTTTGGTATTTCTTGAAAGTTTTTAATTATTTACAGTTTGAGCTGGTGGGCATAGTTTGTCTCAAAGTTCATCAGATTAGAGTTGACTAATATAGCAAGGATGGTCTGCCTGCCCAACGGTCTCCTATTCGGTGGGTGGTAAATCTGATGATGACCACATGTTTAAAGGATTGGTGAAGAGACGATAATAGTGCGAAAAATTATCAATCAACAGGGTCGGGTTGAACATGCGATAGTGCGCACAAGGGGCTTAGAGCAGATGGTGTCACGGCACTGCTTGCTCCCTGGCACGGCTAATGCCGACGGAGAACAGATTTTCAGTACTACGACTATAACCTTAGCTCGCGAGATAGACATGGGATTTTCGCCAAGTCTATGCATTGTCGATTTCTAGCCAGCTTGCGCACCTTTTTATATCTTATCAGACTTTCTTCGGGTGCTGATAAACTTGTTTGATCGGCTCCGGTGCGTGGCCGTCGGGGTATCCAAATAGGTAGTATGTTTGCTTTTCTTTAATCCACCATACGAACATTTTGCTCCGAGTTTTTAACTTTCTGTTGCTAACCACTCAGATTTGCGAAATTGAGCACACATTCAATTCTAGGCTCTGTTGCGATAGAGCTAGTGAGCACATATTCTGCCATTTAAATATTGCATTGCTTCTGCCTATGCTATCCAGTTTGTTCATCACCAATGTCTTATTTTGCTAACTGGTCCCAAACTATCAGGGACGAAATCTTTCTCCCAGGCAGAAAAGAAGAGCCATTTGTGGACGCTTTCGCTGAGAATCAGCAGCAAGATCTAGAACACGATGAAGCTCTGCCTGTTCGAGAAGAGGGCGGTCTAGGAAAGTACTGGAGTATTGTCACTGCTGGTGCAGGGTTGTTCTCCGATGGTTATGTCAACAACTCCATTGGTTCAGTCAACACCTTTCTATCCATTTTGTACCCCAAGGAATATCTCAACTCCGCGGCCCAGTCCAATGTGTCGTCCATTGCATTTGTGGGTACTGTTATTGGCCAGCTGACTTTCGGTTATGTTTCTGATTACTATTCTAGAAAGAATGGTATGATTATCTCTACCATTATCTTGATTCTGTTCACTGTTCTGGCTTCGGGGTCCTGGGGTGCCGGAGGCTCTATTTACGGTATGCTCGCAGCCCTGACCGCTTATCGATTTTTCCTCGGTATCGGTTTGGGTGGTGAGTATCCTGCTGGATCGGTTGCCTGTGCTGAAGCTACTATGTATATTGCTAAAGGCTCACGGAACAGATGGTTTGTACTGTTTACCAATTTCATGATTGATACTGGGTTTGTTGTTTCAGCTTTTGTTCCCTTGGTATTGTTGTGGATTTGTGGAGAAAAGCACCTTACCCCAGTATGGAGATTGACCTTGGGGCTTGGAGCAATTCCTCCAATCTCGCTGTTTTTTCTTCGACTGAAATTCAAGGAAAATGAGCAGTTTCGAAAGAATAACATGAAGAGGGTCAGAATCCCCTATTGGTTGTGTATTAAGTTTTATGGTCCCCGATTGGTGGTTGTGTCTCTCATTTGGTGGATCTATGACTTTTCATCCTATGCTTTCGGCATCTACTCTTCGTCTATCATCAATATTATTATTCCTGATGGCGACCTCTACAAAACCTTGGGATGGAACGTTGTTCTGAATCTTTTCTATCTCCCTGGTTCTTTCCTCGGTGCTTTTGTTGCTGACTACCTTGGTCCCCGTCTCACTGTGACCATTGGACTTGTGTTGCAGGCCGCTGTTGGCTACATCATGGCTGGTCTATATGGCACTCTTGAGAAGCACATTGGTGCTTTTGTTGTTGTATACGGAATTTTCCTTTCACTAGGTGAATTCGGCCCTGGTGACAATATTGGTCTCATTGCTTCCAAGACTTCGTCGACCTCCATTCGAGGCCAGTACTACGGTATTGCTGCTGCTGTTGGCAAGATTGGTGCTTTTGTTGGTACAAAGGTATTTCCAACCATCATCAAGAATGCTGGTGGTGCTCATACCGTAAAAGGTAACCAGGCACCTTTTTGGGTCGCCTCCTCCCTGTGTATTTTCTCTGCTATTTTAGCTTTGTTTTTCCTGCCTCCTTTGACGCAGGACGCTATTAAACATGAAGATGAACGATTCCGTGATTACCTTGTCAGCAGTGGATTCGATATCAGCCTCATGGGTGATGAGGTTTTTGACTCTCGTTCTTCAGAAGCCAACGACAGCTTGTCTAATGATGAGAAGAAGGTAACTTCTTCTACACAGACCCAGCTCTCCTAAATCTTTGCTGGTGGTATTGCTGTATTAAAAAAGTAATAATCACGATTTGTTAGTTTAGTATAAGTTGTTTTCAGATGTAAAAAGCTCTCATCAATATAAATGTTTGATCTTAGTTCATCATTTGACATTCGTGATTTCGTATCTCATTATCCTGTGAGCGCTCCCATCAGCTTGCACAGTAAAAAAAGATTTCTAACCACCAAAAAAAAATTTGGACATTGAACATCACCTCTATAAAATGGTAAGTCAATACTGTACACCACCGCAACAAAACTATTCTAACAGTAGAAAATCAAAACTATTAGTAGATCGTCGGATGCTTATATTCCAGTCAAAAATAATGAAATATCCAAACTTCCAAGGAACTTGGACCCTGCAATGCATCCGTTTGAACGAGCAAGGGAATACACTCGAGCTTTGAACGCCACAAAGATGGAGCGAATGTTTGCACAGCCTTTTATTGGACAGCTAGGTGATGGTCATATCGATGGTGTTTATTCAATAGCTAAGAATATGAAGACGTTGAACAGAATTGCAACTGGTTCTGGTGATGGTGTTATAAAGCTATGGGATATGGCTCAACAGGAGGAAACCTTTCAAGTTCAAGCTCACGATGGCATTGTCAGGGGCCTTACTGTTGGCCTAGATGGTTCTCTTTTTTCATGCTCCTCGGATAAAACCATCAAAATGTGGGACATTGACAGTTTCTTCACCGGATCACGGAGACAGGGCTACAAGCCTGAACCTAAGCTCACATACATCGGAAACTCTTCTTTCAACGCCATAGATCATCATAGAGATGAGGACAAATTTGTCACTGCAGGAGATGTCGTTCAGCTCTGGGATGTCAAGAGATCAAAGCCTACAGCATCATATTCATGGGGTGCCGATAGTACGACAACTATCAAATTCAACAAAACAGAAACTTCCATCTTTGCATCGGCTGGTTCTGATAGATCTGTTGTTCTTTATGATTTAAGAACCTCATCCCCTATTCAGAAGCTGGTTGCTACTCTTCGAACCAATTCCATAGCCTGGAATCCCATGGAGGCATTTAACTTTGCATGTGCTTCGGAAGATCATAACGTTTATCTTTACGATATGAGAAAGATGAACCGTGCCATGAATGTTTACAAGGATCATGTTGCTGCTGTGCTAGATGTCGACTTCTCACCTACTGGTGAAGAGCTGGTCACTGGTTCTTACGACAGAACTATCCGTATATTTAAGGCAAGAGAGGGCCACTCTCGAGATATTTATCACACCAAGCGAATGCAGCGAGTGTTCTGCGTAAGATATTCTATGGATTCAAAGTACATTATTTCTGGTTCAGATGATGGTAATGTGAGGCTGTGGAGAAGCAAGGCTTCTGAACGAGCAGGTGTCAAATCAGCCAAGCAGCGTGCCCAACTTGAATATGCCGATGCCCTGAAGGAGAGATTCAAACATATGCCGGAGATTAGACGAATTTCAAGACACAGACATGTGCCTAAGCCAATTCTGAAGGCCGGTGAAATCAAAAAGACTGAACTTCAATCCCTTAAAAATAGAGAGGATAATCTGCGACGCCATTCCAAGAAGGGCGCTGTGCCTTTCAAGGCTGAAAGACAGAAGCATATTGTTGGTACAGCAGTCAAAGGTGATAAAGGTGATAAGAACAATTGATAGGGAAAGTATCGAGCTAGTACTAATATAGAGTAGTATTAATATTAATATAAAGGTTTTTAGCATCATGCTATATCATTAATCTTATTAGTATATTACAGAAACACTATGCAAACAAGACAGAACAACAGAGGGCAAAGCGAAATGCAGCAAAGGGGAAAGAACAAATATATCATAAAAAACAGACCAGCACTTATATGTTCATGTCAAGTACCAGGCTGACATCTTTAACATCCTTTTTGGCTAGATCCTCCAGAAATGGAATCATGTCTAGCAGTTCATTATCATGGATATCCGAAAACCAACTTGATATCGGTACAGCATGCTGGGGGTGAAGGATATAGGAACCCGGGGAGTTGTCGATTATTATTGTGTCCTCTAGAGGCCGACCCAGCTGTGCAAGGTTTTTGATATAGTTACCGTTGTAGTTGTAGCAGCTTTCTCTAAATAAGCGATGATGAATAACGCGGTTGATGTCGAGTTGATCCAGAAGAGGATCACCATATTTGGAGACACTTGCAGTGAATACGACCAACTCATACAACTCTCCGACTCGTTTCATAAATTCGTCTACTCCTGGACGCTTGATAACGTAGACATTGTAATATTGAGATTCGATTTCCACAGGGATGACAAAATCAGCTTGGTGAATGTATTTGAAAGAGGAATGAACCAGGGTTTCATCCAGATCAAGAACCAAGCACTTTCTACCTTGCAAGCTTTTGTCAATAGGCTCAAGAAGCCAAGAGGATGCTTCATCTGTCTTGGGAACAGGCGGAATTGGGTGTAAGCTGGGAGAGTCGCTTCCATTAGATGCAGATGTTATGACTTGGTTTTCACTTATTTCTCCTTCTCTGCCCTTCTCATTCGCACTATCCCGAAGCGACTTCCGGCTAGGTTCGTTTCTCAAGGCTGTCAACGACGAAGATGCGATCTGTTTCTTTCCATAGACATTTGATGTATTAGAGGGGCTCCAGCGGCCATCAAACAGCCGTGAATCTCCTTCTCCTTGGGTACCAGTTATTAAAGGGGTACTAGGAGGACGAGGACTTGGTCGCTGTTTCTTTTCTTGCGGAAGAGCTGATGTGCGAGAGTTTTGTTGTTGGAGAGAATGGCGATTCAACGAAGTTAAAGGGGTCTGATTTGATTCTGGACCATCGCTGTGCACAGATAGACAACAAAAAAGCCTGTCCAAAAATGAACGGTTTTTATGCGTATTCGGATTAGTAGTAACTGCAAGGATTAGTTAGTGTGATTGTGGTAGCGTTTACAAGGGAGGTGCAGGCCTCTTGTGCCGTGCACGTTGGTTCGCTCTTCATACCTTTTGACATGCTGAAAATCTATCTAATGTACAACAAGGATGCACGCGGATCACTGGCGATAAAATAAATTTGCCGGACCGTCCAGTTATATCAAGGTTTTGAAGCTGATAGCGATCACAATCCTATATGGAGCAGGGTGCTTGGTCGGGGAATATTTCAGCAATTCCTTAGCTCAGTGAAGATCAAATACAAGCTCGGAAATGAAACGCAAAATAGATTCAACCGTATGACAGAGCAATCTCGCCTTAAAGAATGGCCAATCTGTTGTAACCGAAATCGCTTGTTTCTGAAGAAAGAAGTTAAATGCTGATGAAAACAAAAGAACGTCTAATGGTAGGGTAACCTCGGGTTGTACAGTGTTATGAGCGAGCGAGAGAGAGCCCGTGCAAAAAAATGTGCGTGCAATGGACGGTGTGAAATTTCAGGCGGGCAGACAACCGCGGTGGTAAATGTCCGAATTCCAAAATATTGACTGGTTTCAGAATCGTATGGTTTTTTATTGGATTGAGAAGAAAAAAATTCTTCCTGATGTAGTTTCGTATTAGCGGTGCTCCGATATCGCAATCTGATAATATCTACTGTCCTACCATCGGCACACTATTCTGCGGCTTGGGCTGTAAATGATTGAACTACAAGTAGATAGAATATAACGTCTATTAGTTGTACCAAATGTAGACGATACTAAGGTAGTAAAAATCGGAAATTCAAATATGACTTTTCACCAGCAGGTTGTCAGCTGTATTCTTTTATTCTTAAAACCGAGTTCTGATAATATCTAATATCTACTGTCCTAATTAATTGGGTACTCCGGTGACGCAACAGCCTCAGGCTCTACGGCGGTGGTCAAAAGCCAGCCAAAGTTCCGTGAGCTCTAGCTTTTAGTCACACAACCTGAAATATCTGAAAAGCATTACGGGAGACAATTTTAACTGATCTCGTTACTTCTCGTTAGCTTCATTATTTTTGTTTTTCTCCATTCATTCTTTCACTTGTCTTGTTTGTCTCATCTTGTCTCTCTTCATTTTATTTCATACCATAGCACTTTTGTGTCATTCATAACTAGTGATCTCGTTGCAACTCTTTGAGTCATAACTGTCATGTCTCTAAGTACTTTCACGTCACCGAACCCTTGGGTTGTCCAGAAGTTTGGAGGAACGTCGGTGGGCAAATTCCCACAGAATATATGTGAAATCATAAAAATGTACTCGGAGAACTATCGGGTGGTTGCTGTGTGCTCTGCCCGATCTACTGGTACCAAGGCCGAAGGCACAACTACCCGTTTACTCAACGCGGCCCATGAATCCACTCGAGGTGGAGACTACTTGCCTTCTATCGAAGCTATTAGAAAGGACCATTTGGAAGCATCGCATAGCCATGTCAAATCGCCGGAAATCGTTGAAAAACTGGTTGCCGACATAAATCGGGAATGCGATGATCTGGAAAAGATCTTGTCAGCCGCCCAAGTCATAGATGAGATTTCCCCCCGAACTCTAGATACAATCATGTCTGCTGGTGAAAAGCTGTCTTGCATATACATGGCTGCAATTCTAAATGACGCTGGTGTCCCCGCCAAGTATGTGGATCTGTCAAGGGTCATTCCATCTGGCGTGGACATTACCAAATCTGGCTTGGACAATGACTTTTATCGGTATCTTACTAAGGAAATGGTCAAGGCTTTGGATCCCCGAGAATCTGCCCAGTATGAGGTACCTGTGGTCACTGGTTTTTTTGGCATTATTCCTGGTGGTCTGCTGAACGGAGTTGGACGAGGTTATACTGATTTGTGTGCTGCTCTACTTTCAGTGGGTCTCGAAGCCGATGAACTTCAAGTCTGGAAGGAGGTAGATGGAATTTTCACTGCTGATCCGAGAAAGGTTCCTTGTGCCAGGTTACTCGATCGAATCACGCCCGAGGAAGCTTCAGAGTTGACTTACTATGGTTCTGAGGTAATTCACCCCTTCACTATGGAACAGGTCATTCGTGCCAGAATCCCTATACGCATTAAGAATGTTATGAACTCCAAAGGTGATGGTACTGTCATTTTTCCTGATAACAACTCCAAGCGTGGAGAGGAAACTCCTCCACATCCCCCCGTGGCTGTGGACTACAGCTTGTTAAGGTTCCTCTCTCATGGTGATAAGCTTCCCACGGCTGTTACTACAAAATCGAACATTATAGTCCTTAATGTTCATTCTAACAAGAAAAAGAATCATTCCCATGGCTTCCTGGCTCAGGTATTTACTATCCTTGACCGATGGAAGTTGGTTGTTGACCTCATCTCCACTTCGGAAGTTCATATTTCAATGGCACTGCACTCCACACTATCTGACAATAGTCTGAAGGATGCTTTAGATGAACTGAAGGACTATGGAAGTGTGGATGTGACTAAAAAGCTCTGTATTGTTTCTCTGGTAGGCAAATCCATGAAACAAAGTGTTGGTACCGCAGGCAAAATGTTCACCACTCTTGCAGAAGCCAATATAAATATTGAAATGATCTCGCAGGGGGCTAGTGAGATAAATATCAGTTGTGTTGTGGACGAGAAGGATGCTGTAAAGGCACTTAACGTTCTTCATGAGAAAGTCCTGGACGAAAAGCGGCCAACCAGTAGTAGAGACAGCTTATTACATTTGAAATAAATTATAGCTAGGTCAATCTTCGAGCTCAATTCTCGAGTGCATCGAAAATAGAATGATAAAATATTCTTCCTCCGGGTGTCACACTATGCATTTCTTGTTTTCCGCTCTAAATCAATGATAATATCAACTTGAAACTATGGACTTGTCTATGCATGCAACAACTTGACTCCAGCTTAAAAAGCAAACACCTGGTCGTTCAACTTACTGACAGGCTTGGCCTTTTCAAATCCAAGACCCACAACGGCCTTTTTGACACCACTCACCATCTGAGGAGGGCCGCAAAGTAAAATCTTGGTGTCAGGTGATGGGCCGGGCAGTCGCTCCTTGAGAATGTCTGCAGTAACGTACCCCTTTCCGCCAGTCCAGCCGTCAGGGGGATTATCCAAAACGTAATAAACAGAGATATTTTTGTTGGAAGCAGCAATCTCATCCAACTCTTTTTTGAGCAAAATGTCCTCCAGAGTGACATTACCGTAGATCAAAGAAACCTTGGTGTGGTCTTCAGGGTCTTTGGCAATAGCTCGGATGATTTGAAGCATAGGAGTGATTCCAGTCCCACCAGCAACCATACCAAAAGACTTTACCAGGCCATTGTGGTAGTTGAATTGGCCCTTGGGTCCCCGAACTTTAATGGTGTCACCAAGTTGAAGCTGGTGAACATACTTGGAGATGTTTCCAGTAGGATAGGTCTTGATCACCAGATCAAAATACCCCTTGTGATCGTCAGAAGTAGTGGGAGTATAAGATCTGACGACCTGTTTATCGTTGATGGTTGCAGCAATGGAAATATGCTGGCCAATGGGCAAACCAAGAATATCTGATGGTCGGGGAAGACCAAATCGGTATAGAGCAGAGTTGTGAGAAAGAACGGTTTTTTCAATCAACGGGAACTCTCTAAACTCGTCCTTGTCTAGAACGGGACCAGACGATCGGAAAAGAAGGTAGCCTATGACTACTGCGGCAACAGTAAGAGTGCTCGCTACAAGAATGAAGTTGGACGACATCTAAAATAAGTCTTGAGTGGGTGGGTTGTAGAGAATAAAATGGACGATCGATTTCCATTGAGGTGTTGGGCCCGTTGTGTCAGCCGCATCTAGGAGACTCCGATGTGAGTCGGCATTGCCGTAGATCACCAGATGCTGATGTCTAGTAGTAGGCACTGAACTGTAAGAATTATCTTTAATAATAAGCTGATAGAAGTAAGAACTTCGGAACTTATTTACAGGTATTTTGACCCAGTTGGTTCGGGTGCACGGCTCTTCTAGACGTCTGGTTGAACTGTGTGTTTGGTTAAGAATGAGGAGGATAGCCCAAAACACAAACAAATCTATCCATCTTGCATTGAACATCCACCCTGGCGACTAACAATGTCCTTTGAACAATCGCCATTTGCGAAGTCCCTATACCTCGCAGGCACACCAAAAAAGTCCAATGTCATACCGGTCGACAAGCCGAGCCATTCTGATCTTTCTTCCAGTTCACTACTAAAAGACAGCGTTCGAAGACGGTCATCGGGGGCATTTGATTTGCATGAAAACAGGTCTCCAAATGCCAGTTTTCTGAGCGGAACAAAATCACAGCAACATCACGAAGGCTCCTTCATTACACCTTCTACACCTAGAGCACAAACACTGGGTTCGTCTGATGGCCCTTATCTCGGCAAGTCTGTAGGCATCAACGACTCCAATATCAAACTTGAAGACTCATCTGTTCTTCGTTCGTCCAATAACAATCACCATAATACCCCTAGTAGTGCTGCTAACAAATCCGTTTGGGGAACGTCGCCTATCTCGAGTAAAACACGCTCGGATCTTTCTACCCCTAAGGACCTGACTGCGAAGCGGTTCTCCTCCATCGATGGCACTCCTGTCAAGACTCCTCCTAATGCGTACTCTCCGTCCCAGAAGGAAGCACCTACTGGAACATGGGAACATCCTCTCTTCAGAAAAGTGTTGGATCGTCGGGTGAACAAGGAACAGTTGGCCAGGAAGGTCCTGGTAAACGTGGGCTTTTTAATCGCCGTATCTTGCATACTCAAGGTTTTCCGCTCAGTTTCTTGGGCTAATTACATCACCAATTCTGATACCCTTTATAGCCTTTCATCTGTGTTTCACTACATATGGTGGGGGGCTCAGACCCTCTTGTGGTACAATGTCCTTACAGGATCTCTCCAAATTGCACTTCCTCAAGATAAATGCGAGGATATTCCATTGACAGTCGGACAAAGAGAGCTGCTGGGCCTGCCTCCTTCCCCTAAAGCATCTCCTACTTCTAAGTTCACTCCTCCGAAATACGTTAAGTCAGGTGGATCGCCATTGTCTCAGAGCCTTCGATCGCGTAAATCATTGGACCTTAGTGATTCTCCTCTTGAGAAAAAAAGAGTCGCTAGCTCTCCAACCACAAGCCCATCTACGTCCTCTCCGCTGATTTCAAGTACATCTGGTTCTACTAATGCGAATACTGCAACTGCTACTACACCTGGTGCGACTCTCGCTAAGAACTCCCCTTCACTGCAGAAGCCCGCTCCTTTTTCTGCATCTCCAAACTCAAGTGCAAATCTATCTACATCGTCTCCGCTTGCAGCAAAGTCGAAATCAACCAATGAGGCTCTATTTAGTCCGTCTTCCAGATTCCTATATCGTGACGGCACTCTGAGAGACAAGAGAAGCATCATGTCTAGGACTTGATGAGCATGCAAGATGATAAGTTAACAAGCGATATTATCTCAGACTTAATAGCAGTATATCAGATAGATATGTATCTGTATATATATTTATGTGTACTCTAGTAATTTAGTATCATTGCTACTTACATATATATACTATATATATTCTAATAGCCCAATATCGCGTACTGATCTATTTCCAGTTTGACACAGTCAACTACAACTTTATCGCACAGAGCTCCAGTAACCAGCATGCAGGTACTCCAACTTCTTCTTAAGCTCGGAATCCTGCGCTGCAGGCTGAGTGGAAATAGAATATCGCATGGATCCATCCAAGTGCTTACCAACTTTTCCTGACTTGAGGCCCTCTTCGATGCTGGACAAGACAGCTATCAGCAGGTTATTGGCATTGGCAGAATTTGCTTTGAGGTTGCCAACAACTGTTTCAACTGAAACAGTTTCCTCGCCTTCTCTCCATGCATCATAATCAGTGGACATACAAATCATCTGGTAGGCAATTTCGGCCTCCTTAGCGAGCTTGGATTCTGGGACAGCAGACATGTTGATAACAGAGCCACCCCACGACTTGTACAATTTAGACTCGGCACGAGTAGAGAACGCCGGTCCTTCCATACAGATCAGTGTGATGTCCTGTCCATCGGTCTTTCGGGTATGAAGAGTGATTTCTTCATGGTCCTCTTCGCCTTTCAATACATGGCCAAACTGACCGATGATCTCGGCAAGATCATGGTCAAAAGGATCGCCAAAGGCGACGTGACCCACAAATCCGGTATCAAAGAAACTGGAAGGTCGAATTCCCTTGGTTCTATCAATGATCTGGTTGGGCAGGACGAAGTCTCTAGGCTTAATGTGCTCCTGCAGAGATCCCACAGCGGAGAAAGCAACGATTGCCTTAACACCAAGATGCTTCAGAGCAGAAATGTTGGCTCGAGCAGGAACAGTGGAAGGAGTGAACTGGTGATGGAATCCATGTCTAGAAATAAAGGCAATAGGAAATCCAGACTCAGTTCGTGAAATGGTTACTGGAGATGAAGGCTCGCCCCAGGGAGTGGTGATGTGCAGCTGGGCTACAGGGTGCAGACCACTGAGCTGATACAAGCCGGTGCCGCCAATCACAGCGAGCGTGACAGGTTCATCAAAGGTAGAAGGTAATTGACTGACCATTGCAAGTTTACGTAGAAAATCTGGGAATCTGGGAGGAACTGAGATTCGAATTGTGATGACGAGAGTGGCGGAGATAGAGGAGTTTGGCACGTTTTTGGTGGGTGAGGTGAAAAGTCTCCACGGCATGTGAAATGAGATGATTAACCTGGGCTCGGGGATAAGAAACGATGATCTGCTTGAGCGGGAAAGGGAATTCTCGAGCTATAGTCTTCTAAATTAAAGTAAAAAATGATACTTATATTTATTCATTTCATATTACGCTAATCGTTACACGTCATTGCTCATGTTCTCTATATTATAATGCCAAGTTAAATCTAACTGTCGGAAGAGGGCTCAAGGCTCTTATACTCCTGGATAGTATCAACTATGAGCTCTTTTGCAGCAGCAAACTCCTCTAACCCGTCGAACATGGGGAATTTGACGAAATCCGTCAAAAAGGCCTTTTTCTTTATTAGCTTGTCGAACTGGTCCACAATTCTTTCAAATAATGATCGCATGGACGTATGGTTGGCCAGCATGAGACCCGAGATGCGATTCTGGGAGGCTGGCAGATATGGAGATCTCCTGGCCAACGAGATCTGCAGAGAAGCAGGTGAATTAGGAACGAAATTCGCCAGATTTCTCTCTCTTATTCGCAGCAGTGACTTATGTATATCAGTGGGGTCGACTTCTCCTTGAATGATATTGAGGATCGAAAGATAACAAGAGTTCTTGGGCTGATTGATGGACAGCATTCTAGTCTTGGGCTGGAGCAGTCGTCTCATGATATCAAGAACCGTAGTTTTCCTAATGATCTTGGCATGTTCGACAGTATCGTTGGTGAAAGGAGTATATGCAGCTTCAAGGAAATGAAGATTGGGGTATGGCACAAGAGACGCCAGAATAGACGATAAATCATTGTGTAGATAACCAGGGTATCGTAAAGTAGATGTACTGGCGCTGATAACAGTAGATACCAGCTGGTTTATCTGAGCAGTCGTAGTTTGAGGCGAATTAAAAGTATCGCTAGCTATTCTGTTGAGAGCAGCATTGTCAAGCACTACCACCGCGTCGGCATACAGAGCCAGTCGTTTCAGTGCTAGAATGGAATTATAAGGTTGTACAACCACATCGTTATGCCCGTAACCAGAAAATACCGAATATGTTTGTACCAGTTTCTTAGGAAACCGTTCATTGATTCGCTCTAACAGAAACGACCCCATGCCCGAACCAGTTCCACCGGCAATCGAATGTAACAACATGAACCCTTCCAGGGAGTCTGAGCCTTCAGCTTCACGATCAAGAATATCCAATACTGCTTCAGCATTTTTATCTCCAAGCGAGTACCCTTTTGCCCAGTTGTTTCCTGCGCCATTTGCTTCAGGGTCTATGAAAATATTCTCAGGATTGAACAGTTTACCATACGATCCCTGCTGTATGCTGTTTATAACACGAGGCTCAGTATCAAGAAGAATGGCCCGGGGAACGTATCTAGTATCGTCAGATTGATAGAAAAACACGCCTTTTCTATCGCCTCCACTGACATCTGGTGAGACGAGCGTGCCATCCTGGCTAATTCCATGCTCGAGACAAAGCTGTTGCCAAAACTGGTCACCGATCTGGTTACCGCATTGGCCTGCCTGAATAGATATGAGTTCTCTACCGACGTTAGTAAAATCAGATTTTGGCTGTATATAGTTATCTTACCTTGGCATTTTGGCGAGAGAAACAACAAAGTTTATTTATTCGTTTGGTTGATTAGTTTGGTCCGATCTGTTTTAGTAGTTTTGTTTGGTTTGATTTATTCGGTTTGGTGATGTTCCAAGTCGCGTTTTGGTGTAGTTGGCGTATTTAGCTGAGGCTGGATGGAATCGTCAGGGCTTTGCATACAGCCTAGGGAACAAGTATACTAGATATCAATCGATTATTTAGTAGTGGTGAATTGCATGAAAATGATACATTCGATCGAAAAAACATAATCTTTATCTATATTGTTCTTCTTCTGGTTCTTTTCTAGTAGACTTTTCAGTGATGCACATGCATATATCTCGGAAGCATATAGCCGTGCAGAACAAAGCCGGCATCAAAGCTGAATTCTCGAACTCAATATATAATATATATATTCTTTATGCATTCAAGCCATCGAAATCTCGCAGTAGCGTTATAGGTCAATTCCCAACAAAAAAACTCGGAATTGGAGTAACGTGGGCAAACTTGCTCAGACCCCTATTTACCGACCCGATTATAAAAACCCCAGGCTATACTGCCGTCTATCATTTCTGCAACCTCCCCTCACTCCACCCCGAGAACTACGAAGCTAAGCAATCAAAAAATACAATGGCTACAATTACCCTCAAGACATCTGCTCAAAAAATGCCCCTTGTGGGCTTTGGCACCTGGAAGGTTCCTACAGAATCCGCTGCCGACACTGTTTACAATGCCATCAAGAGTGGTTATCGGCTATTTGATGGTGCCCAGGACTACGGCAACGAGAAGGAATGCGGACAAGGTGTCAATCGAGCCATCAGGGACGGCCTTGTCAAGCGAGAAGATGTGTTTATCACCTCTAAGCTGTGGAATGCTTTCCATGCCAAGGAACATGTCAAACCCATGCTCAAGCGATCTCTTGCTGACTGGGGTCTGGAGTACTTTGATCTGTTTTTGATCCACTTCCCCATTGCTCAAAAGTACGTTGACCCCACGGTGAGATACCCTCCAGGTATTGTCAATGACGTTGAGACCAGGACTGCTTACTTCCAGAATACCCCTATTTCTGAGACTTGGGCTGCTTTGGAGGAGTGTGTCAATGAAGGTTTGGTCAAGAACATTGGTATTTCCAACTTCAACTCTGGGTTGATCCGAGACCTCTTGTCCTACGCCAAAATCCCCCCTGCTGTTCTACAGATTGAACATCACCCTTACTTAGCCCAGGAGTCTCTTGTTAAGTATGTTCAATCCCAGGGAATTGCTATCACTGGTTACTCTTCATTCGGCCCCCAGTCATACATTGAACTTGGCAACCCCCGTGTGAAGGTCAATGGTCCTCTGCTGTCGAACAGTGTGATTGAAAAGATCGCTAAGGCCCATGGAAAGACACCAGCTCAGGTTCTTCTGCGATGGGCTACACAGCGAAATATCGCTGTGATCCCCAAAAGCAACGACCATGGCCGATTAGTTGCCAATTTGAACAGCGATGATTTCGATTTGACCAAGGAGGAACTCGACGAAATCGCTGCTTTGGATCTTGGTTTCCGATTCAACGATCCTGCTGATTGGCCCACTCCCTCTCCCATCTTTTAAATGTATGAAACGTTTTAGATATGTAACACTCGTTTAGATATGTTTGAAATTTTTTTTTTATTTCTTGTCTGCTTGTTCAACCTGTCAATGGTTTCCAGCTGTATAACATTTTTAACCCCACCATATTCCAATTGCATCATTTGTCTGTCTGTTCAGATAACACGCAGATTTCTGACTAAAACAACCTCCTATCCACTTCACACCATTATGAGTCTCGCCAAAGCTCTGAAAGTTGCCCTGGTGCAGATCAAAGCAACAGCTGATAAAGCAGCAAACCATGCTCATGTCAAGGAAAAGGTCTTGGAAGCTGCATCCAAAGGCGCCCAATTGATTGTTCTTCCCGAGTGCTGGAACTCGCCTTATGCTGTCACAGCCTTTCCCAAGTATGCCGAACCGATCCCCCAAGGAGAAACCACGGGCTTCTTGTCGGAACTGGCCAAATCCACAAAAACATATCTGATTGGTGGATCCATTCCTGAAGTTGATGATGCTGGCAAATATTACAATACCAATGTCTCGTTCAACCCGGCTGGTGAAATCATTGCCAAACACCGTAAGGTGCATTTGTTTGATATTGATGTTCCTGGCAAGATCAGATTTGTAGAATCAGAAGTGCTCACTGGCGGTGATAAAGCCACTGTATTTGACATTGAGGGATATGGAACTGTTGGTTTGGGAATTTGCTATGATATCAGATTCCCTGAGCTAGCTGCCATTGCTGCCCGTAAAGGTGCGTTTGCCATGATATACCCCGGAGCTTTCAACACCACCACAGGACCACTTCATTGGCAACTGTTGCAGCGAGCCCGAGCCGTCGACCAGCAATTCTATGTCATCACGGTAAGCCCTGCACGAGATCCCGGTCCCGGATATCAGGCTTATGGCCATTCTCAGGTGGTCGATCCCTGGGGTTCAGTAGTTGTTGAAGCAGGGGAACAAGAGGAGATAGTGTACGCAGAGTTGGAGCCTGAAAAGATCGCCAGTGCCCGATCTGGTATTCCTGTTACTACTCAACACCGATATGATGTGTATGACGATGTCAGTTTGTCTGCGAAAGTAAATGCAAAATAGTGGTTTTTCAATCTGCCGAGTTTAGTTAGTAATATACTTTTTTCACCAGGTTTATTCTCTTGTTCAGTTATTTTTATTCAGGGCTTCAGCTTGGTTTCGCTAATGCATGCCCTTGGGTAGACACCGCCCTGAGTATCCACACTATCAACCTCCCATTTTATCGTGAATAGAACTGGACCGCAGGTTTCACTCTAACCACACTCTTTTTAACTCCTCGCGCATGAGAGGTAGAGCTACTTCAACGAGCAGTACGAAAAGCTCAGGAGGAGAGTCCAATTTGGATGATCAGGTATGTTGATAGCGTGTGGAGTGCACTGTTTCGCGAATAAATGCACGTGGGGAGCCTGAACTTCAAGCTCTAACGTCTAGGAATTGGTTTCACTGTATGATTATCTGGCCAAGATTATACTTCTAGGTCCCAGTGGATGTGGGAAATCCTGTATTTTGCATAGGTTTGTTAAGGGAGAATGTATGTTGGGTGACGGGGTTGAGTTAAGGCATAAAAGTTTCCGCTACTAACATGAATTTTAAGGGCGCATTCTTGGTTCGCAAACCATAGGAGTGGAGTTTTCTTCTAAAATCGTTAAGGTTGGTCATGGCCAGAATAGACGCAATATGAAGCTTCAGCTGTGGGATACAGCTGGTCAGGAACGGTTCAGATCTCTGACTCGTGGATACTATCGGGGAACAGCCGGCGTCATATTGACATACGATATTACCAATCGAGAATCATTCTACAAGCTACGAGACTTCATGTCAGATGTGCGAGCTCTGACACTCCCTTCAGTGTCGATAGTGGTGTTTGGTAACAAGTCGGACCTGGCAGCCCAAGTGGAGGATCCTACTACAGTTGTGTCCAGGCAAGAAGCTGTAGACTTTTGCATAAAAAATGGCGATATTCCGCTCATGATAGGTTCGGCCAAAAGTGGTGAACACATTGAAGAGGCTTTCATGAAACTTGCTTCCATGATTGTCACCAAGGTGGAACTCGGTGAAATAGAACCGGACGATATGGATTCTGGGGTCCAATACGGCGAAGTCCCGCGTTGGGATGCTACAGTATCAAAAAGGGGCCGTTTGAATTTGTTTGGAATGGGCAGAAATTACTATGGCGTAGGCGAATCAAGTCAGGTTGACCCCACCTCTGGAACTGGATCTAGTACCAATGGATGCTGTTTCTGAAATATCACTATTCATACGGTGTCACAAGTGCAAAAGACTCCGATAATGCAATAAACAGACAGCCTTACATTAAGTCATCTCGCCATTTAGCCATCTCGCCAATCAAACTCAAACTCATATAACCTGCATAATCCATTAATATCTCATATGTGTACCGTACCATAGACGGACGGGTTTTTTCTCTGTTTATTATTTCTCTTGATAATTTCTGTTTCTAGTTGGTCTGTGTTCGACTGTTTCAGCTAAAACCAATCATTTAATTTGTTTGCTTCTACGGTGGTGAGTTAAGTGTAACTTAGTATTAGTTGGGCTGGGTTGGTGTAATTTGGTTAATTATATTTTGTATTGAATGAATCCAATTCTATTCACTATCCCTCCATACTGGCTGGGCACATGCACTGCACTGCACCCTTGTTTTTCTTCCACTACCTAAACCGACTGTAGTGGGATAGGCGCCAAGTCCAGTGTCAAACAAAGACGAGCATATGGTTATTTATTGAATTGCTACTCTAATTTATTGCAACTATCAGCTAGCTCGTGTTTAGGTACTTTATCTTCCTTATTTTCTTCTCCCCCTCTGATTGAGTCTGTCCAACTGCTTGTGACTGCATCCAGGCTGAAGGGGCTATTCTATATAGCAACCCTCCTTTGCTCGCACAGCTTACACGTTTCTCCGGCTATCTGAAGCAAAGCCAGACCAGCTCGGTCTTATTTCTTGCTTTACGAGGAGCTTCTCTTTATATATTGCCTCTGGTGGAGATAAGCCCGCATACGACCCGCAATGGATTCCGATCAGTCCTCGGTTAATTATCAGTACGACAAGGACGACCCCAAGTCCAAAGTCAAACTGGACGTCAAGTCTGCTTCGTCTGGATCGAAATCAAGAAAATTCAAGAAGCTTCAATTGTAAGTTGGGTTGCCTGATGATGATGATTCAAGCAATGTATGCTTTGAAAACTAGTACTAACTGTTCCTCCAGACCTGAGTTCAACATACCTTTCGTATCCAGCAACTCATCTTCAAGACCTTCTACTCCGCCAGACCCTGGAGAATCCGATTCTTTTGAAGCGATCGGTGGTGCAAGAACCGGTTCTACTAATCCAAGTCGTGCGCATCATTACTCAATTGCCAACCCTGTCTCACCCACAACTATTCCTGACTATGTTGGCCTCCCCACAGCTAGATCTTTATCAGAGAATTATACACATTCTGGGCTGAGAAGCTCTTCTAATTCCACCGCCACCGGTATCCCTTACCGACCTGGTGTTAACCTACCGAAACCTCGAAGCTCCCTGAGTCAAGAACAGCATCGCCAATCTGCTGATTCGGTCGCAACTCTATCACCCCGAACCATACAAGAGGATCTTCCTTTGAATGATGCAAGGAATTATTCAGTTTCTTCAACGTCTCCGTTATCCGGTAGTACCCCTGATATTGTGAATTCTTCTAATGGCCGTCGGCCAACCCACAATTCAATAGCAAGTCAGTCTTCCCAAGGTTCCAGATCCTCGGGCCTGCCTACTTCGGTACCAGGATCCGATGCTGAGAGTCCTACAAATGTCAGCACTGTGATACAACTCCCTCAGTCGTTAGATCCGTCGGAGTTCAGTCTGTCTGGTGCTTCCTACAATGGTGAATCTCTACCAGCGACTAGAGTGTCTTACCCCAATCCTGAGCTGGTTCTGGATACTCGCTCCATGTATTATGAGCAATCTTTACATCGAAAGAGCCGACCTGAGCAACCTCAACCAGCTCCTCTGCGCTCTGATTCTGTGGCGTCTTCTGCCTCGGAACCGAAACCTTCAAAGAAGCCACGAAAGTCGCTGTTTGGAAAGTTCACTCAAAGACGAGACTCCTCAGCAGAGATACCTCCTTCCACTTCCAATAGCAAGCGAAAGACAAAGCGACAAAATGAAACCCTCAAGGCTCTTGGAAGTGCTCTTTCTTCTAGCACTTCTCTTTCTTCATTGGGTAGTGCGCTCCACCATAAGGATAGTCTTGTTAGCTTACTGCATTATAACAATGAATCACACCAGAATGGGCCCTCTAATCAGAGACAGGCCTCCTACAGTCAAAGGCATACTCCTACTAATAGCTTATCTGGTACTGGAGACTTTTACGATTCACTGGGCGACAATGTTGACCCGCTGTCAAGAGGAAGCAGTGATGATCCTCGGGCGCGGGTCCGTTCCTTGGAAAATAATCAACCAGTCCAATTTACTCTGGACACGGATCTAAAGGAAATGAATGGCATTGTCAAGGGAGAAAAGGACCAACGTCCAGTTAATGGTGACACATCCGAGCCTTCTGCCAATACTAGAGATGGAGGAGCCGTGACTTCGTGGACGGCGCCAGAGAGTTGGGGTGTAGCTGCTACCCCCCCAGGCTCTGGAAAATCAACGGCAACACGCATTACTGGTACTAGTGTATCCAGCGAGTTGGTCGAGAAGCCAATATGGGGTGCGGGTTTTGACAACTCAGGAGGTACTAGAAAGGCAACCAATTACTGTCTGCGGGTATTCCGAGAAGATGGCACCTTTGGAACTGTGTCCTGTCCTCTTGATATTACGGTTTATCAACTACTGCATATGCTTGGAAGAAAGTTCTTTATGAACTCGATATCTGGTTTCCAGCTTAGTGTCAAAACTGGGAGATTAGTGAGAATATTGCATTCCGAGGAAAAACCACTGATTTTTCAGAAAATGTTACTAGAGTTTATGGGTTACACGGAACGCGAGCGATTAGGCGACGTTGGAAGGGAAGACTTGAGTTATCTTTGTCGATTTGAATTTTCTAGAACTCCTCTGAGAACCCTGACAGCGCAGGAGGAGACTCAAGTCAATAAAGATTATAGTCATGTTGACCTACACAACATGAGTCTCCAGACTATTCCAATTATGTTATTTCAGCATGCTTCCGAAATTCAAAGCATTGATCTGTCGGAGAACCCGTCTATTACCGTTCCTCTCGACTTTGTTCAGGCTTGCGTCAACCTGAAATCTCTCAGGTACACCACCAATTGGATCCGAGATATCCCTCCTAATGTATTTCAAATAATATCTTTGGAGTCTCTAGATCTGTCTAATAATCTCATACTGGAGATTCGAAATAGTAATCTAGCCAAACTTGAGAATCTAAAGAGCTTGAATATTCAAGGTAATAGGCTGAGAGAGTTACCAGAATACATCTCAAAGCTCAAAAATTTGGAATGTCTCAACCTGTCTAGCAACAACATAACTGAAATCCAGCCTATCTGTGAACTGACATCTTTGAGAAGTCTTGATATTGCTTTTAACTGTGTTTCTAGGATACCCAACGAAATTGAAAATTTGGAAAAACTAGAGAAGCTGGTTATTCCTAACAATGACCTATCAAAAGAACTACCTGAATCTTTTGAGAAGCTACAGAATTTGCGAGAGCTAGACATAAGATATAATCGTTTACAGAATATCCAGGTTCTTGCAAAACTTCAAAACCTGGAGGTTTTGTATTGTTCAAAGAATAGTGTTCACACATTCAGCGAAATGTTCTCCAAGTTGAAATTATTCTACTTTGATCGAAATCCGATCACTAGAATATCCTTTGGAGAGCCTCATTTGAATCTTACAGTTCTGAATTTGTCAAAGGCGAAGTTAACGCAACTCAGTGAGACTTGGCTCGATAAGCTTCCCTCTTTGGAGAAGCTGGTTCTGGATAAGAATCATCTCATGACCCTCCCAGCCAATATTGGCTCCCTCAAGCATTTAATATCTCTAAGTGTTGTAGGGAACGCCCTTTCCTCTTTGCCTGCAGAAATAGGACTGTTGACTCAGCTTCAAAGTCTTGATTTACACAGCAATAACTTGAAATCATTACCCATTGAAATATGGAACTTAGGATCTTTGGCAGTATTGAATGTTTCTTCAAATTTGCTAACATCCTTCCCCAAGCATAGTTTCTTCAGTAATAGTCATGGAAGTGTAACTGAGGGCCAAATATTCAAGGCCGCAGGAACTCCTCCTAACACTAGTGCTGGGAACACTGGTGGTCCTAGCAGTCGAGTTGATACCCCTAGGAACTCTTCTGTTGGTATGGATATTGACTATGAGTTCAAAACAATAACTGAAAGGAGACCTTCGTCTTTTTCGATATCATCTTCGGCGTTGTCTCCAAAGGATGCAATTTCCAGGAGAGGTTCCCTGTTCCCTGCTGGTTCACTTGGAGATTCTGCAAGTAGTTCTGATGCGCCAGAATTTACTCTTCAGCATAAAGATAGTACAGCTTCTAACCGGGCTTTGTTGAGGCAAAGCTTATCTCAAAGTTTACTGGTTCTTTTGGCTGCCGATAATCAACTGTCAGACGTATGCTTTGAGGAGATATCTTTACTCAGTGAGCTACAAGTTCTGAATTTATCCTACAATGATTTGTTGGATATCCCGGCCGGTGCTCTGGGAAGGTTAACTCGTCTAAAAGAGTTATATCTATCTGGCAACCAGTTAGCGAGTCTTCCATCTGATGATTTTGAAGCAGTGCAAGCTTTAAGAGTATTCATGGTGAACTCCAACAAACTTCACTCACTACCTGCGGAACTCGGAAAAATCACTAATCTGCAAGTCCTGGATGTTGGCTCGAATGCATTAAGGTACAATATAAATAACTGGCCCTACGATTGGAACTGGAATTGGAATTTGGAGTTGAGATATCTCAACTTCTCAGGAAATAGACGTCTGGAAATCAAAAGCCAGCATAATCAAGGAGCAATGAGGGGTGAAGATGAACATAGAAATCTGAGTGACTTTACTGTACTAGAAGATTTACGAATTCTTGGCCTCATGGATGTTACGTTGACTGTTCCTACGATTCCTGATCAAACGGAGAATTGTCGAGTGCGAACATATGGTTCATCGATTCTTTCTATGCAATACGGTATGGCTGATACTCTTGGTGATACTGACAATCTTGCTATAATGGATATGGTCATTGAGCGATTCAGAGGTCACGAGAAAGAAGCAGTTATAGGACTCTTTGATGGCAGGAATGGCGATATGGATGGAGGAAACAAATTTTCGAAACTATTGCAAGAGTCTTTTGGCACGATTCTAACCGACGAGCTTGCCAAACTTCGAGAAGGCGAAACTAGTCGAGATGCTCTTCGACGGGCATTCTTGTCAGTCAACAAAGAAATCGGTAATGCTACAGTTCTCCCTCCAGAAGACGGTCTATCAGGATCTGCTCATCGATCGTCAGCCGCTGCAAGTTTGAGTATGAAGGATGCTTCGTCTGGTTCGTGTGCAACTATTGTGTATATTGATGATAACAAGATGTATGTGGCCAACGTTGGAGATAGCAGTGGAGTCCTTTCGAAAGGTAATGGAGACTACACTGTCGTTACTAAGCGTCATGATCCTACGTCTCAAGAGGAACTGGAGCGAATTCGAGGAGGTGCTGGTGTTGTGTCTAGCAATGGTATGCTTGATGATATTTTGGATGTTTCACGGGCAATAGGGTTCTACAACCTTGTTCCTCATATTCATGCGGCACCTTCGATATCCGAGTACGATTTAACGGATGCCGATGACTTCTTGATTTTGGCCTCTAAGCAATTATGGGAGTATGTCTCCTATGAAGTCGCAGTTGATGTGGCTCGGACAGAGATTGATGAGGATCCAATGGCTGCTGCTCAGAAACTTCGAGATTTTGCTATCGCCTATGGCTGCAATGAAAAAATCATGGTTATGGTTATTGGAGTTGGAGGTTTTAGAAGAAAGCCCAAAAACAAGTTGCGGGGAACTACAAACATGTTTGGAGGATATGGTGTTGGTGGTTCGCTTACAGCACCTCAGTTGGGCTTTCCCGGAAATGAAGAAGAACTTTTCCCGTCGCTGTCTAGGAGAAGACGTGATAGATCGCTTTTGCCTGAAGACTCCTCACTTGCTCGTCTAGGTGCTGGAGCTCCGGCGCCAGTTGGAGAAGTTGCAATGGTGTTTACAGATATCAAAAACTCTACGCTTCTGTGGGAAACCTACCCCTTGGCTATGCGGTCTGCCATCAAAGTTCACAACAATGTTATGAGAAGAAATGTTTTGATTACTGGAGCATATGAGGTGAAGAATGAAGGTGATGCATTTATTGTTTCATTTTCTACACCTACTTCTGCGCTGCTCTTCTGCTTTAGTGTCCAGAGCCAATTATTAACTGCCGATTGGCCCGCTGAAGTGGTTGAGTCCTCGGAAGGTTATCCTATTACTGATGACAATGGGGAGCTTATTTTCAGAGGACTTTCTGTGCGAATGGGTATCCATTGGGGTTCTCCGGTCGCGGAGCTTGATCCTGTGACGCATCGTATGGACTATTTTGGTCCAATGGTCAATAGGACTGCTAGAATCAGTGCAGTTGCTGATGGTGGTCAAATTACAGTGAGTCAGGACTTTTTAGCCGAGATTGAGAGATATCAGGAAGCCCATGAGCGGTATGTTGAAAGCGATAACGTCACCTTGTTAGATGCATACGGTGACGAAAACCTAGGTGCCCAGATTGATCAATCTATCAAGATGCTGAACAATATTGGATATGATCTTGAGGAGTTGGGTGAACTGAAACTGAAGGGACTTGAAAATCCCGAACTGATTACCGTTGTATATCCAAAGCATTTGGGTACCCGGTTGAAGTTCCACGAGCAGAATCGCGCTGAAGAACAACGTAAACTGGCGGAGCAGCGAGAGCAAGCTCATTTAGAAGCAGTTCATCAAGCCCAGCAAAAGGCTTCTCATCAGGTGACGACCAGTACTGCAGTAGTTGCAGGTATCAAGTGCGCTGATGCGCAGGTTAATAGCAGATCTGGCATGAAATTAGTGCGTCAGCCTAAGCAAATGGGAGGAGAAGCTAAACGAATTGGAAATCTGACGTTGGAAATGCTCACTCAGTTGAGGTGGATTTCTCATCGCCTGGACAAGATTTGTTCTTCCATGTCTTCAGGAATGAGTCAATTGGGCGGTTCAACTTCTGGTCTGTCTCACGAATATAATCGAAGGACTAGTACTAATCTTTCCGCTGTGATTCCCAATACTGATTACGATTATGTCACATTTTTCGATCATCTAGTGACCCGAATTGAAAATGCAGTCGGTTCTATGTACTTGCGAGTAACTGCTTCTGCTTTTATTGACAAGTACGATGAAGGTGAAGCATTTTTGAAAGATCTGTCTGAGATTATGAAGGCACTGGAAATGTTTGCATTTAAACGAGAGGATGGGGCAGTACCAACGAAATCAAGAATCACGGAGGATGAAAATCAGTCACCCAGTGAGGACTAAATTATGTAACTTAACTTATATTCACTGATCATGAATTAGAATAACTTATTAATTATAATTATGTGTCCATTTTAAAAATTCATATACTGGTCCAGGTGATATTGTGTTGGAAATATAATAATAACATTATTGTATGGGTTTCTCATTAGCTCTGCGTACATAAAACTAGCGTCATTTTACTGCTTATTCTTCAAAGGAGCGAAATAAGGATGCGCCATGGCTTCTTTTGCAGTCAAACGATCCTGATGATCATATCTTAGGAGATGGTCGATGAAATCAACAGCCTCGGTAGAAACAAGGTGTTCATTGTCAGAATTGACAAATCTGTTCCAAGGCTTTCGAGGGTAATTGCCCAAAATGTTGTCGTATTGCTCATCGAGTGTCAAATCATATTTATCCAAATACTTGAACAGTTCTTCGGTACCGAGTACCTTTGCAATCTTGACCAGCTGATCGGTGTTGGAAGATCCATGGAAGAATGGATCCTTCTTAAAAATCATGGATGCGAGCATGGCTCCCAGCGACCACATATCCAGAGAGTAATCATACATCTGGCAGTCTACCAAGAGTTCTGGGCCCTTGAAACATCTAGAAGCAACCCGTACATTATACTCTGTTCCAGGGTGGTAGAATTCAGCCAGACCCCAGTCGATGAGTCGCAAAATACGCTTCTCATGATCAATCATGACATTATGAGGCTTAACATCTCTATGCATTATACCCTTGGAATGACAGAAATCCAGGGCCCTGAGTAGTTCGTTAATATAATACCTTATATCGTAGTCGCTCAGTTTCGGGTAGAGGATTCTGAAATCAGTGTTATTGACGTATTCGAAGATAAGGGAAGGCGTCTTGGAAAGAGGATCTCGCACCACATCCAACAGCATGACAATGTTGGTTCCACCTGCGAGATTCTGAAGAATCTTGATTTCTCTCTTGATCTTCTTCTTCTTGACTGGCTTGAGAACCTTGATTACGCACTTCTGCTTATTGTTGAGAGAAGTTCCTTCAAATGCTTCAGAATATTTTCCTCGCCCGATCTTTCTCACCACCTCATAATTAGGCAGATTTCCCCACAGAACCGATACATTATCGTAGTCCCAGTATGAGCTGGGCATACGCTGATTGTAGTCAGCGTAAACTCGAGATATTGATAACTTCATCGCTCGGGATGCTGGGGTGGTGGAGGTCTGTATAAGTGGAGATATAAGTGAGTGACTGAACGGATTTAACAGGGTATGTTGGGGAGGGTAAAATTGAAGGGCGGCTCAAAAATACGCGATACCAAAGACATTCAAATCAAATCACAAATACCACACTCACTCATAACTACTAGACACTGATCTATGAATGGCAATATCGAGCGGTGTTATTATTTGCAGTAGCGAGGCTCCTGCAGATAGAAGGCTCGAGGTGGAATTTCACGGGTGGAAAGAAGAAGAGTCTGACGTGAATCTGACGGTAGTGACTTATGTTGATATCAGGCAGATACCACTTTGGTGCGTGTCCGGCAAGGAGATGAGAGTCTATTCTAGCTCCCCGATAACAAATAAGTTTTTTCAGAAATTGCTCGTTAATGGTGGTCCTAATACATGCTTGGGGGTGTTGGTGAAGAAATGCTGCCCTGTACCGTCAGTTACGTCAGAGGACGGTCAGCATGATGGCCCTGATTATATGGTAATATACGTAGACATCAAACGTCCACCTGCTAGAATTTGTGCAGTTTGGTTAAAAACCAATAATGCCCGTCTTTCTGAAGCAGTAAGGCATCTGAAAATGAAATCAAAACTCTCCAAGGGTATGTCGACGTCCATCGGTGGAGGTAATTTTTTTATGGGGTCCGAGCAAGAGCTGGATTATATGGAACAGAGCATCACCATTTCGTCCTCGGACACATCCAAATCGAGTCTCAACAATAGTGGGGCTGTGAAAAGAGCTAGCATGCTGGATTCTTTGGTGTTGAGACGATCTTCTACGCCCTTTGATCGTGCTGCAAGGCAGCATACTGGGAAGGGCGATATGTATAAATTGCCTAATTCGAGTGGTCTGAAACAAGAACCAGGTTCGAGAACTGCGTCTCCTGCAGGTGATGCGGATTCTGAGAGGAACCGTTTACTGTTTAAGCAGGTGATTATGGCCTCGTTCCGGTTACGAGGGATCTCAGCCAAGTTCACCGGCGACTTCAAGTTGCTGTATCAACACACATATGGATCAATTTTATTTGCGTTTCGCGATAAACTGCATGACCGAATTGCCCTGGATCAAGTCCAAGATAAAGTGGAACGGCAACTGAGCGTTTATCTGGATGACTAACCGATCTGCCATGTCATGTTAAACGCATTCAGCTGGTCTATTTAAGCATTCTTTGTAATTTATTTATTTGTACTGTACTTCTCATTGTCTACTATCAATTGTACTATTATTACTAGTCGACAGTTACGAAGTGCGCCAAAGAGAAAAGCGGTGAAAATAGCCCGCTAGATCTGATATTCCTTCGTCCCCAGATCCAGCATCAGCTGGGGTGGGTTGAGTTGGGTTGGCCAGCCTCGAGCCCGACAATCACCCCACGTTAAAAGATTTATGCCAATCACCTATTTTGTATTGTAACCCGACTACCAGCTAGGGGGCATAAGTTTAATCACATTTAAAAAAAAAATAAGGTGTAGTGGGCCATATGTGGCGGCAGTGTTTGTCGTCGGCTGTCGGATAGCCCGTACTACTCGGACACACCGTTCTGTGGTGTTGAGATTAAGGGAGATTTGATTTGAGTGGAAAATTGAGCTTGTCTTCCTACCATACATACTAGACGAGTAGGTATATGAACGCACCATCAGACCTAGAGGGGTTGAGATGCTAATATCAGTAGAATCATAAAGTTATCAAGTTGCAATGTCCGCAAAGATTTACAAGTTGGAAGAAGTTCAGAAGCATACTACTGTTGACGATCTTTGGGTGGTAATAAGCGGGAAGGTCTATGATATCACCAAATTTGTTGATGAGCATCCGTAAGTATCACAAGATGGAATGGATAGCGTTGCTGTACACTGTAGTTTGGTGAGGCGTTTGCTACTTGAGATTATTGATGGAAAGGGATGATTTTATTAACCGTTAGTGGTGGTGAAGAAGTGTTGACTGGTGCTGGTGGGCAGGACGCGACCACTGAGTTTGAAGACGTTGGACACTCTGATGACGCTGTTGATATTTTGCAAAAGTACTTTGTCGGTGACTTGGATCCTTCTGAGATTACTTCTTCGCAGTCCAAGCCTCAGACTTACACGAGCTCTTCGTCTGATTCCGATATCGAGGGCTCTTCTACCATGTTTTATCTCATCATCGCAGCGCTGATTGCCGGTGCCGCTTTTTTCTATCTCCAGGCTCTGAAATAGACTAGACCGCCAAGTTTGTTTATATGATCAAAATAATAATATAATCTTTTGACTGAATTAAAGTATGACCAAGCTGAGTTAACTAGATGACTTCAAAAGTTATTTCCACAACCGATATAGTAGCTCCTAGATGTTTTTCAGGTGTTTTTCAGGTGTTATATATTTCTGACTCGTTTCCATTCTAGGAATTCAACTCTGGTTGGGTGGCCTATGAACTATCTGTGATTACTACTAAATCTTTTTGAAACAGCATGGTTTTTTTGGGCCGCCACTATGGTTTGATCCAGCATATCTTAGATCCTCTGGGAAAGTTCTATGAACCTATCTTGATTCCCGCCTCCATGAACAAACAATAGCATTGGCAAACCAGCAAACCCATATTCTCCCTCCCATTACATTCACCAGGATATTCATAGCTCGATAACTATACTATTCACCTCGCATGTGTTCTTACTTTATTGAATTACAAATTTTCTTGATCCCCTCAGTTGATTTTTCAGTACGCTAACTAATCTGTAGACATATCGTACATATTACGCACTGTATATTAAAAAATATTTGAATTCTATCTAAGCAAAAGCCTCACAAACCCGCTTTGCCTACCAATCAGCTCTCGCCGATTGAAGAGCCAAGAACTTTATACGTTATCCTGCCTAATCAGGAAGGTGGCCGGTACCGGATGACAGTCACAACGATCTGGTTCAAACAATTCACAGGAAAACTAGACCGCGAAAATAGAATCCAAACGGAAAAAACACCGTTCATGTAGCTAGAAATATAGCAAAACAGATAGATATTTTTCGTAGCAAATTTCTCTTGTCGATTGTCCAATTTTGGGCACTGTTTCTCTTCATTCTCAACAATGAGTCATGAAAAAGCGTTTCCTACTACTCCTCCTTTAGCTGTCCCAATCCGAAACTTTTTTTCGGGTTGGGTGACAAACTCCCAGAAAATCTCATGGCTATATAAAGCCAGTTAATCCCCCGGCATTGGGAATTTTTTTTTCGTTCCCTGTCCTTAACGCTTAACTCGAAATTTAGAAGAATATATATTACAGAACTTGTCACAATGTGCTTCTAAATCACTAGTCGTCTCTACGAAAACGCGTGTTATATTATTAAGGAATATAAAACGAAAAGTTAAAATGATAATATCATAAGATAATTGTCACCTTTTGGTACCCGAATTTTTAAAAATGTCAGAAAGATAAATCAACTCTCGAACTCTTTTGAGTCTCTCTCCCTTCGAAAATGAAGTTTCACAACCCCTGTCTTTGAAAACTACTACAACTATTACAACTACTACAAATTTTATCCCAGAACTATCTGATATCATGGTATTTGCTGAATCTACTACTGGTTCTTTCCCCACTTCTCCTCGTGCCGCTGGCTCCTCTAAACAAATGAACTTTTCTAGATTGGAATCTGTTTTTGAAAAGTACTCCGCTGCCCAGGCTCCTGTTCAGGATATCTGGTCAGTAGGATTTGCTCCTGGTGAGGGATCTCCTACTGGAATCATTGATGGTGAATTTGCCTTTTCTACCAATGGTAGCTCCTACATTGACCCCATGGATAGTACTTCTCCTTCGGTTGGAACTATTTCACCCAGTGAGCTGCTTTCTACCGGTACTTCTGTGATCAGTTCTTTTGACGATTTTGAAAGATCGCCTTTGTTCCAAGACACTGACATTGCCGGTGAGTGGGCTCCTCTTTTTGAGACCGAAACTGCCTCTAAGGAGAAGCTGACTCCTGTGATTGTTGAGCCAGAGACCGTTGGATCAAGGTCCCCCAGTATCAAATCAGAGGATGTCTTGTCACCCGTTCTCTCTCATGCTTCTGTAACTAAGAGCAGAAAGAGATCGCCTTCTGTCGAGCCTGGTGAGGCCTATAAGAAGGATGCGTTGGGCATCACTGCTTATAACAGAAAGCCTCGATCCACTCCTTTGCAACCCATTGCTCTCCCTGAGGACGGTGATTCTGCTACCTTTAAAAGAGCCCGAAACACTGAAGCCGCAAGGAGATCTCGAGCTAGAAAGTTGGAGAGAATGGTCCAGCTTGAGGATCGTGTTGAAGAGCTGCTGTCCAGAAATGAAGAACTTGAGAATGAAATCTTGAGACTTCGTCTAAAATGTGGTGAGGCATAACTATGTCTTTATTTGATTGGTTATTTGTTATTGTGTGTTGAATATTAGAAAATCTATTAATTTGCTAAAGAAACTGAATCCTTTGTCACTTTGTATACTTTTGCAACTATTGAAATCCGTCTGATCCATTAAAGCCTGTAAATCCAGTAATGAGAAAGACCTTGTAATAGGCCTTCTTGGATATCGTATTTGTCCAGTTCCAGGCTGAAGTCAGTCTACCATCAATACAAGATCCGGCATCATAAAAGTTATCAGCACCAGAGCCATCAAAGGCATGTTTGAAGAAGTCACATAGAATACTAATCTTAAGGTCGTCAACTGTACCAAACTGAGCGCAAATATAATCACTGACGAAAGGATCACGAGCAACTCTATCTATGTCAGTTATTGTCAGGTATACAGGGTTGAGGATCCGGGGGACCTGCAGATACTTGTCCAAGAAGAACAACGCGTTAGGTACAGCATGGTCCCCTAGATGCACAACTGAAGAACCAATCCAAGATCCGGTCCGAGTCTGTGCTTTATGGATAATATTGTGCATTGCTCGTGCAACACCAGGGCATGCTTTGATACGGTTCAGGCCCTGACCAGTGTCGGAGAGTCGATATCGTGTAGATTCAGAAAGCAAGTCATCGTCTGCCAAGGTCCAGAGCATGAACATATCTCGCATAATCTGGGACCACAAGGTAAGAGATTGCTTGACGTAATGGTACTGTTTAGAATGGTCGTGAGACAGTCTAGCACCTCCTCGACCGTAAGAGATACCTAGTGAGAACTCCTCATGGGCACTATGTTTTATCTCATCTGCATCAAAGTTCTTATCCAATAACTTGATAAGCTCTTCAACAGGGTGTCGGTTCGCCCTAAGATATGCGTGGTAATCCGAGATAGAGTACAAACACTGTCGTATATCTTCCTTCGATAAAGCAACGCCCTTGCTATATTTTCTGGCAAGAAACTCTATAGAACGCTCCTTGCGCTTGATTTCTGCCTGGACTTGAGATCGGGGTCTATTCGAGGCAACAATCTCCGCAGTTGCTTGCAAAATGATTTCGTCATCGAGAAGAGATAGACCATCTCGTTCTTTGAGAAATGAGAAAACTGTATTGATCGGCTTATACAGATCGAATTCCATAGCTTCTCTAACCTCGGGGAGTCGCGAATCCATAATCATGTACATTAGCTTGCCGAACGAATCCCTCATTTTTTCAGGATTCATAATTTTGTAACGTCGACCAACTTCGAAAACATTCTGGAACCATTCGGCATTCTGGGCAAAGTCCTTATTGTCGAACAGGCTCTGCCCGGCCTTCATATCGGTAGCCACGACAAGGCCTGCGAGGATAGAACACATCTCTTTGATCTGGGCCACCATTCGTCGAGACTTTGACGAATAGGTTAGAATATCGACCTTGTCGACATATTCAGAGACATTGAGAGCTGCCTCAAGAAGTCGTAGGAGTTTTCGCTCATCGTATGTCAGACGCATAGGTATATATTTGGTATGGTTTTTGATCAGCTGAACAAGATCATTTCCAGATGCAGTACCAACCTCACCTCTTGTCGATGCGATGCTTTGAATAGACTGCGACAGATGATGATCGTTGGCGTCCTCATCATCTTCATCAGAAGGAGTCTCTGAATCAGAGTCCTGTTCGTCATGCTCGGTCTCCTCAGTAACAGATTTCTGGGCTACGGGAACAGACAACGGCTTGTCATTCTTTTCATTGTTGTATAATACAGTTTTGTGCAGCTTTCTGTTTCCAGTTCTATGCAAGTAATTAAAACATACCGAGCAGAACTGTTCCTCACAGCCTGAACAATCCAATTCTGCCGGTTGATCTCCACATTCTATACACAGACCTTCAGCGACATCCTCGGGAGTTTCCTCGGGGGTTTCATCTTGAGGTGCTACCAAAGTTTCGGCATCCACCATATGGGTGTCTGATGCAGACAGGATCTCTTTGAGTGGCATGAATGCTGCAGATGTTGGCCTAGAAGAATACGATGGTGGGTGATTATGTGTTTGGAACAGGCAGGCACCCGCTTACGAACCTATTTTTTCAGTAGTTTCCAATGCCGGATTCCATGCCTCCCAAAAATTTTTGATGTACACATAAAATAACAGCCAAGCAGCAGCCCCGTACGGCTGCTACGAAAATTTGATTTCTGCATGCGACAGTGCAGGGTATTTCGGGATTAATTGATTGGACCCGGTGTGAAAAGACCCCGAAGACAGCGATCGATGCAGCTCCCTCCTACTCGGTCCACCGGGCTCGCCCACCTACATGCTTGGACCAAAATAATAAACCTTGCTACATCAAACTACTTGGCTAAACTAGTATATATAAGACTATCTAATTCAATAAACAACAAACACACTAAATAGATACACCCAGAGAATTCCCGCTTGAATACCCCGCCAGGTACTGAAGCAGCCGGTAAAATTTTTTTGCATAGTTGACAACCTGCGTGCGGTTTACCTCAATCTCGCTCGTTGCTCTGTTTGGGAGCCCTAGTAAGGGCAAGGCAGTGGGTTCCTTCCGTTAACGGCAATCGGTTGCGGGTGGAGAGCAAAAGGAAAACAGTTCAAAACAAGGAGGAATCTGGAAGCAAGCATGAAAAAGAATACAGCTGATAAAAAATATATACTCAACAATAGAAGGACCCATATACTGACAGGGTTGTACGCACAGATAAACGTAGATATAATAAAATAATATATATATTAAAAATAAATTCAACAGACAGGTACAGTTCATTTTTACTTAACTCTGGTCCCTTGTTCAGTTAGTATCATCTCCACCCATAGTTTTGTGTTTCGTTTCAGGCTTTAGTTAGGCATTTGCCCGCATTTTCCAAATGTTGAATATGGTTTTGCCTGTGCGCTATTGGCTGGAAAACTTTTTCCCGACCTTTGGTTTGGTGGGTAAAGAAAGGCACTGCACTAACTTACTGGTGTGACTGTTCGGAGTAAATCGACTAATTTGGGATACACCGACCAGACCTGGGACATATAAACAGCGCTCCCCCCCTGCTGGTCCAACACTTAGCCAGACTACTGCAGTTTTGTTGTTAAGTGTGCTGCCGTCTCCAGCGGGCCTTTTTTTTGTTGAGATATTTACTTGTTTATTTGCATAGGAACTGAGAAAGAGGAAATATGTGTTGGTGTTATTAACATACATTTTGATACCGTCATTTATTTCCCTGTTAACTTAACAGCTCTTGTTGTAAGTTAATTGAATCAAATCCTTAGGCTCTGAACAAATTATCTGCTAGTCTGGATTAGTGTGTTATTTCACTTCAGATTCTCAAGTGGATGGCAGATTGCTTGATCTTTTAATTTTTATTCTTTTGATCTGTCTGTCTCTTTATATTACCAAAAAAAAACCCGCATTTGATACAGTATGGGTGAATTTGCAATTCTGTCTTTTGACAGAAAGGAGTGCTCCAAAACAGTTTATCCCAAGCTGTCATGCTTGAGCAAGCTTATTGGATCCAAGCAAGCTTCTTGCGAGTTCATGTCTGATTCTTCCACAAAGTCAATGGATTCTGAACAGAGCTTGTCCTCAATTACTTCTGCCGAGGATGTAACGTCTTCTATTAGCGAAAGCTGCTTGCATAAGCACTCTTTTGACCAGATATCTGAGAGAACTGTCCTGATCAAAGAGGAGCAAATCTCTTCGGTCAAACGTACTGGTTGCTGTGCTCTTGCGTTCAAATGTCGCAGCAAGGTTACCTTTACTTACTGTCCTAAACCTGAGCGAGATCCAGTTGACTCAAATGATATCAGCTATCAGCCAGTAGTTAGATCTCCTTTTATCGACAAGTTCCCTAGAAATATTGAGCGGGACGATGAAGACGACGAAGAAGAAGATGACGACGACATGGAGTTTGATGACGAGGACGATCATTATGACGATGATTGTGACACTGATGAGGATGATGAAATTAATGACCTACAGCAGGATATTTTCAGGAGTATGTAATATTTTTGTAAACATTCTTTTTATACGTGTAGAATAATGACCTGTTAATCTAATGCATCAATTTAATATTAAGTCTAACTCTTGACATGGGTCTAAGGGCAGAAAGTCGATGGCTTCACGTGATAGCCGTTAGTGCGGCGGTAAGTTACCCGGCGAGGAATTGTTTTTGGTGCGGCGGGAAATATTTTCTTCATCAAAAATCTTTTTGTGGGCGATAAATTTTCTCTTTCACAACAACCACAATGACCTACGATAATTCAAGTGGATACAGAGACAACTATTCTAGAGGTGGCCGTGATGGCGGATACGGCGGCGGCAGTCGGGGAGGCAGTCGTTTTAACGGCGGCGGTCGAACTGGCGGTGGCTATGGTGGTGGCGGCCGACGAGACGATAACTTTGGCAACTTGGAGAAGCCTGACTTTTCTGATTTGAGCGCTCTGTCCAAATTTGAAAAGAACTTTTACAAGGAAGCTGAGATTGTTGCTAATAGATCTGACGAAGAAGTCAAACAATTCCGAGCTGAGCATAGCATGACTGTTTATGGCAAGGATATCCCCAAGCCCATTGAGACTTTCGAGGAAGCTGGATTCCCCACTTATGTGATGAAGGAGTTGGCTCAGCTTGGCTTCGAGAAACCTACTGCTATTCAGAGTCAGGGTTGGCCCATGGCTTCCTCTGGTCGAGATATGATTGGAATTGCTTCTACTGGTTCTGGTAAGACTTTGTCTTACTGTCTGCCTGCAATTGTCCATATCAATGCCCAGCCTTTGCTTTCCCCTGGTGACGGCCCTATTTGTCTGGTTCTTGCTCCCACTAGAGAGCTGGCTGTTCAGATTCAGCAGGAGTGTTCCAAATTTGGCCGTTCTTCTAGGATTAGAAACACCTGCGTCTACGGTGGTGTTCCCCGTGGACAGCAGATCCGAGATCTCGCCCGAGGTGTTGAGATTTGCATTGCTACCCCTGGTAGATTGATTGATATGCTTGAAAGTGGCAAGACTAACTTGCGACGTGTCACCTATTTGGTTCTCGACGAGGCCGATAGAATGTTGGATATGGGATTCGAACCCCAAATTCGTAAGATTGTAGATCAGATTCGACCAGACCGACAGACTTTAATGTGGTCGGCAACTTGGCCCAAGGAAGTGCAGAGATTAGCCAACGATTACTTGAAGGATTACATTCAAGTTACCATTGGCTCATTGGAGCTTTCTGCTTCTCACAATATTACTCAGATTGTGGAAGTAGTCAGTGAGTATGAAAAGCGTGACCATTTGTTGAAACATTTGGAAGCTGCTATGGAAGACAAACAATGTAAAGCTTTAATCTTTGCTGGTACTAAACGAGTTGCTGATGATATCACTAAATACCTTCGTCAGGATGGTTGGCCTGCTCTTGCGATCCACGGTGACAAAGCACAATCTGAACGAGATTGGGTTCTGGGTGAATTCCGATCTGGCAATTCACCCATTATGGTTGCTACCGACGTTGCCTCTCGTGGAATTGGTAAGTACTAACGTATAGGAGCACGACAAGAAGTTGCAGAACAGAGCAGGTCTAATCATCCTGATATTTAAAAGTGTTACGATTTATGATACCCATGCATGTTTTTTTCAACCAAGTTTGATACTCTGTTTGATACTCCATGCTGCACTGTTATCCATTTTACTCTGTCTATTATTATTTTTTGTCGTAGATTCCGTGCTTTTTTGTTTTTGTTTTTTCTGTTTTGCTTTGCACTGCATGCTTGAATACCAGGTTACTAACTATTAGATGTAAAGGGTGTTACCCATGTTTTCAACTTTGACTATCCTTCCAATAGTGAAGATTATGTTCACCGAATCGGTCGAACTGGCCGTGCTGGTGCCACGGGTACTGCTGTTACTTTTTTCACCCAGGATAACTCCAAACAGGCCAAGGATCTTGTTACTGTCTTGACTGAAGCCAAGCAGAACATTGATCCCAAGCTTGCCGAAATGGCCCGACCTCGAGGCGGCTACGGCGGTGGAGGAAGCAGATATGGTAACAGCAGATATGGTGGTGGACGAGGTTACGGTGGAGGCCGTGGTTACGGTGGTGGACGAGGAGGAGGAGGATACGGTGGTAATGGAGGAGGAAGAGGATATTCTTCCTCTGGTGCCAACGCTGCCCCTTTGACTAGCAGACGAGGTTAAACTTGAACATAGATTTTAATTCAAGGCTTCGCGCATTCAGATACATCAACTATATTTAAATACATCAATTATAGACGGGGAGCATCGTGTAAGATCGTATACATTCATTCATGAAATCGCTAATCTAGTCCCAACCCCAAGCTGCGGAATCGTCTCCAGTAGTATCTTCCAGTACAAGTTTACTTGCTTTGGGCCCATTTAGTTTAAGAGCCTTTGATTTTTTTGCTGGAGCAGATGGCTTGATAACTGCGGACGATTTTTCTTCTTCAGGTTGGTCGTCCCACCCAAAATCCTCCAAATCATCCACTAATTCTCCCCAGCTAGCATCATTATCCAGGTCATCAATAGCTGGAGTTACGGGCCCAGAATGCGACGATAATAGGACTTGTTGAGGCAGAGTTTGCTGAGCAGGGGGAGCAGAGTTAGTTCTATCCGGCCCCCCTGAGTCCGATAGCTTAGTAGAAGCAGCACCCCAGATCCTTGATGTCCAATCACTGGCAACACCAACAGATGAACCATTAGGGGTGTTCGTTCTGCTAACACGGGCGGCACCTGAGGTACCTTCAGCCTCTAGTTTCTCAGCCTGTGCAGTGATCTTTTTCATAAGAATGTCCATTGTAACCGTAGCTTGTACTCTAACCGAGCGATCACTATCCAAGAGTGAAGGTGCCAGAGCACCAACTAGCTTCGCGGCACACTCTTGAGGAGAGAAGTATTCAGAAGTTGCTGAAAGGGCCATCAATGCAGCGATTCTAGACGAGACAAATGGGTCCTTGAGCGCCCTGGCATATGCAGCAACCAGTACTCCGGATCGAGTAGAAGCCGAGAACTTATTGGCGATTTTGCCTAAAAGAATGGTGGTGTTAGCTCTGATTTCTGGTACAGCATCGCTTTGCGTCTTGGCGAGCATTCTCAGAAGTTCACCATTAACAATTCGGTCTGTTAGCTTGTCGATAATTAAAACCACAGACTTTACTGTTTGTTCCCTAATGGCAGGTTCGGTATCAGAGAAGCCTTGTGATAAGGATGGGTATATTTGACCAGCAACCACTTTGCTATCCAGTTTTTCGACATAATTCGGCAAATTAGTTAGTAGTTCCATTCGCACAGCGCGATCCGGGGAAGTAAATAACTGAACTATTAGAGGTGTGATTAGCCGAGAGTGGTCTGCGGGTGGAAAAGAATTGCTGAGACTAAGAACAGTAGATATGCCCTTGATACCTCCCTTGTTTAAGCCAACGCATTTGCACAACTCTGGAGCAACAGTATTTATAAGGTATTCCTGAGGTAAGTTAGGTGCAACTCTATTGAAGGTGTCCAGAAACTCAGAAAACTGATAATCAGTCGCCATGGATATAGTTTTCAGAGGCTCGGAGATCTCGTCAATATCAGTCTTGAAGACTTTCATCGCAGCAGGGTTCTGAACTATCCTAGCTAGTGGAACACGTTGCTGTGGATTTTCTGCCAACAGGTTTTTCTTGGTCAAATTCCACAATGGAATAGGTACTTTCCCGCGACTAGCCCCCGATGATCCAAAACCGTTGAACACATGGTTCACCAAGGTTCCAAATTGCCATGAATCTAATGCAAAAGAGGGTTTTTGGAACGAAGAGCCTCCGCTTCTTGCACTTTCAGGAGTAGAACGAAGAGCTGCCCCAGGCAGTAAATCTGCCAATGCTGTCACCTTGTTGTCTACTGCTCCATCAGATACGTTTTCGCTGATACTTGTGCAAAGCTCTAAACCACCAAGCGCCCATTCACCAGCATCTGTCATGAACACACTGCCCAGATTGATATTTCCATGAATGCACTTGGCCTCCTTATGAATATGTCCTAGAGTCCTCAAGATATGCCCCAAGCCCCAAAGCTTGGTATCGCTGTTTAGATCATTACTGACCACATACAGAGGTTGCGAAGGTTCTACAGCAATAATAACGGACGTGTCTGTTTCAACGGAGTCGATAATTTTCAGGACACCGGGGATTCTAAGCTTTTTTAACTTGGAGGCCATATTCTTAGCTAAAACAATAGAGTCCTTCATTCGAGCTTTTGAAGAGTCAAATATAAACAAGGTACATGGCGCGTTGTCACTCTGACATGTTAGCTACCCCTAATATCACCCCTAATAACTAAGTTCCTACCGCAACATACCTTCTTAGTACCTCTATAGACATTCCATATCGATGGAAAATCCTGGTCTGCACGAATAGGTTCGCCAATATTAAATGGTATGTTGGATCCTGTCAACGATCCTATAGTTCTTGCCAGGAAATCCATTATGGTGGAGTGCCAAAGGTTTAAAAGCTTGGGACGAAATAACTACAAATATTCAGAGGCCAAACCAGTTCTATCGGCCATATGTATAAAAATATAACCACCCAGAGGTGTTAGTAGCTTTGTTTTACATAGTAGGACGATCATCTAGATTTTTGCAACGTCGTTAAATAAATATGATTTCTATGGTTCTTCCAACAGGTAGTCACCTTCCTTGACTCGTTCCCTGAATTTGCTTTCAACGATATCGCACAGATCAGTCAGGTCATGCAATCCCTTCTGAAGTACTTCAAAAGCAGTGACTTTTCCATACGTCTGGATTCGCAAGTTCATCTTAGGCTCTGAAGGATGAGGAATAGAGTATCCGCAGAACTCAACTTCGGGACTGTGAAAGTTAGACAACGATAGACCAGAATCAATAAAATCCTGTGTCATACTCACTTTTTCATAATCATGTACCGCAAGGCATTGCCCAACGTATGATCCTCCTGCTTGATCTGAAAGGAGACGGCAGTGCCATCGTCGGAAGCACCTGGGAGCTGATGGTTAGTAAAATACCATGCAATCAATAAGACTTGTTTTTTTGGCTTACAATTATTATCTTCTCAGGATCCTTGTACTCCTGCTGTTGCTGATCAGCATTTTCCTCGCTCATGGAAACGTCCTGTTCTTCTGCAGACATTTGTGTTATAGTTGTTGAAAAATTACAAAAGGTTTGAATTTTTTTGGCGTGAAGAGACGCCGCAAAAAGTGGGGCTCATAGACAAAAAATTAACAAACGAAAAAGAGATTTCTCATTAATCGTATACTATATGATCAGACGAATAAGTCTCACTAAAGACGACCGATCAAACTTCAAGAGAAGGTTTAGAAGACCCCAAGCAAGTAGTCTTGTAATACAAAAAGAAAAATTGCGTCAGCCCGGAATCGAACCGGGGGCTCATCGATGGCAACGATGAATTTTACCACTAAACCACTGACGCTTTTCGTTAAAATATCAACCTTTTTTTTGGTATTTATATCTAAGAAAAATTTAGCCTTTTTTTTTACCCTCCTTTCCGCGACGAATACGCTCGAAATATTGAAAAAAACTCGATAATATGTTAGGTAGTGCAAAGAAGAGATATTTAAAATGTAATATTAATCCATTAACTGTGTCTGGCTGGCTCGTAGGTGATTCTAAAGATTTTTGGCAAAAATATTTACCTGTCTACCGGTAACACACTACAACAATAAATAATAATAGATAAAGTTTACCAATCGACCAGTAAATGAAAATGAGCTTTTATGTAAATTTTTATTTATTAAGACCTTTATGTGCATATATACGTTAGATAAAGGTCTTTGTCTCCATCATTTCTAGGGTAGCGTCACTATCAGCCATAATTAAACTTTCAATGTTTTCTTCTAGAAATACTCAAGTAGCTTTAACTGAAATCTAAGAACCTGTTTAAAACAGGTCGAGACCAAATCGAGTTATTATGTCTAAATGCGTTTAGCATCAATCTCTCTGTACCACCGATGAGCGCAGTGTTCAGTTGCGATGCCCAAGTTTACATAGACTTTAAACTCCGAAATTGAATTGAATTGAATTGATGCCCAAGTTATATCCGATTGTGCCCATCCCCACACCACCTCTTTCTCTAAACACAAACATCGAACTGTCCACCAATGCCTGGGGGTTCACAGACAACAGGTTCACCCAATAATGAGAGGAGTCAATCGTTCGACGAAAATAGAGGGAGGTCGTTCGCAGAAAACAGGAGAAGTTCTTTCAGCTCAACTTCGAAGAGAATGAGATCAAGATCAAGGTCACCCGACCATTTCTATCATGAAGAGGACCGGGGAGAGACAAGACATAGTGGAAATTTCGGCGCAAGACCAAGATCCCCACGAAGATCGCGGTCATCGTCGCGCGAAGCAGGAGAGGACCGAAGATACGAACGTTCTCGACAGCCACGAGAGAGACCGGGAACGAAAATTCTAATTGACAATGTCGGCGTCGACGTGACTTACGGGCACATTGAGGAGATATTTGGAGTATATGGAGAGATCGTTAATATTTCTTTTGGCAGGAGCGTTAAGCATGCCGGAATGAGAGATGTATCAGCATGTTTTGTTACGTTTCGTCATCCGGATGAAGCTCGAATGGCCTGCACTCACATGGATGGAGGGATGATTGATCGACTAGATGTCTCTGTTGAAATATGGGGAAGGTTTCCTCGAAGAGGGCGTGATAATGGCCCGGAAGATAGGGATCGCTTTGCCCGGTTTTCTGGTAGATCATCCAATGTGAATGAAGAGCAACATACATATCTACCGGCCAGAGGTAGAAGGCGGGGAAGAAGTAGTAGCTGGGATAGGCAAAGAAAGAACAATCGAATCCAAAGTCATAGTAGGAGTCCGCAAAGGTCTCCTGAGCAGAGTACTAGGTATCGAGAGAGAAGTGCCAGCCCCCGAAGAAGTGGAGATCAATCTGAGTATACAAACATGAACTATTAAAACTCACATCTGATCCCTAACCTTTCATGATATCATAATTATTCATTCTGTATATATTACAAATTCATTATCGTTGCGCTTTTAAGGGACTGTGTTCACAGTAAGCTTGATCGATAATCCTGGAAGCTCGTTATATTTACATCCAAGTTTTCTATAATATGCTTCACAGTACCATTGGCTATTTTCAAATTGGGGGATCGCTTTGTAGGTACTGTAATAGAAAATATTTTCCTGTTAGCTGCCCCAGGGTAGCTGATTTGAAGTCTGGGCAGAAATTTCATTGGGGCTGGCTCACCATCGTGCCACAGCAGATAAACACGCTTCAGGTTTTGCATTGTTATTCCCTGAAGACTTTCGGCCCGGGTGACAAGAAGTTTGGGTTGATTCGTATCGCTGCTTCCCTTCATTGACAAAAAAGTTTCTATGTCAATAGAATGCACATTTTCTGACTCGTCAAGATAGGCATATCCAGAACCAGAAGGGAATGCAGTTCGTAGGCCCAGCCTATCCTGTAGGTTTTGTGCCAATCCGGTAGCGGAAAGAGAGTTGCAAGCGACAATTATCCCCTGTTCATCATCGTGTAACTGATTGACAACATGTGCAAAAGACCTCTGCACCTTTTTTTTCTCAGAGTTAGTTATCTGATGAAATTTGACACTTTCATCAGACAAAGAGTCATCGATATGAATATCCTTGACCATTTTAGATTGTTCATCGTAGTTGATGAGAATGATATCAGCATTTTCCGAGGGAGCGTCCGGCGGCAGGACATTGGTTGGCTCTGAAGAAGCTGCGAAAAGCAGTGGTCTTTCAAGCATCCACCCCTTCTCTATAATTTGTCCTCCAAAAGCTTTTGGGATAGACAACGATATGATTTGGCGTAACGGCTTAAACTCATCATAGTTATTTCTAGTGTAGGCATTTCTCCATGTTATGACATGAAACATGAGAGAGTCCAGCGGCGATATGTTGTTTGTCGCTGCATTTGCGACTTCTTCTATTTCGTCAATTGCAATACATGACAGATTATTGAGCGGTAGCAGGTATCTATCAGTCGAGGCAAGATAGTCCAGAACTCTATTTGGTGTCGCGATCAAAACATGAGGTCCGGGGTATTTTTCCAGAAGAGACTTCTGTCGCTCTGCTTCTTGACTGTCTTTCCCCGTGCGATAAAGAACCTGAAAGAGTCTATGTTTGTTCGCATGTTCCGGAGTTAACTTCTCAAACAATACCTGATACTGCCTAGCTAGCTCGGCAGTGGGAACCAGCAGCAGACTAGTAATAGTCGGATCTACAGAATTATGACGAAGGTATGATAAAAGATAGAGGGATATTGCTAGAGATTTTCCTGTTCCAGGAGGAGAAGTTGCAGCAACAGAGAAATCAGAGTTCAGCAATGCAAGTAGACGTTTCTGAATAACAGTGGGATTAGTGATCTCGGGAAAAGACTTATTCAGATCTTCGAGAACGGTTTTGCCAAGTAGCAGGTCCTCAAATGACGAAACGCTATCAGGATCAATCTTTAAAGGGGATTTGTGGCTAATATCTTGAGATGTGTACTGCATAAATGCTTGATTCTTGGAGAAAAACGAAGCATCTGCACCATCCTGCGCCAACTCAAGCTGCTTTATTCCAGATGGCTTCTTGTCAGATAATGCTATGTGTTTGGTAGCCATAAATCTTCTTGTGAAACATATTGTACCACGGACCCTACAGCTTTGAACGGTGACTGTTCTGCCTAGGTTCATTTTTAAGTGGGTAAAGATCGGAAGCTAGCTTTTGCATCGACTGAAAAGTTGCAGGGAGTGATCTCACAAAGTGCCAATTGGCCAAAAATCACAAACGGTATTATATATTTACTAAGAATCTTAAGACCAGATTGTTATATATATTACAGATCAAAAAATTTATATCTTACCTCGGAGTAAGTTGGCCACAATATTGACAGCGCTCAGTTTGACAGTTTTGGCGAAAGTGCCGATATCCATGGTACTAGTCAAAACCTCCAGCATACCGAAAGGAAGCATGGTGGGAATATAACCCTGAGCAAGCTCCAGAGCCCAGCTGTTTTCACTCATTCTATACTGCTTATTGTGCCCGTATGGCATATGGTGCGAGTCGCCAGGAAGGTACTTCTCAGGAACATGCGCACCAGGATAGGCGGCAGTCTGATCACCATGCAAAATGATAAAATAGTCATCAGCCAAATGGGTGCCAGTATGGCCCTCGGTGCCAATAGCAGTGCCGAAGAAAATCAAATACTCGGTGATTGAAGCGTGAAGAACAAACATGGTTCCCATAGCATTACCAGCGTTGTTGAAAACCCAGTCTTCGACCTTATAGTCATTGATAAACTCACCATACTCCTCTTTAAGCTTGCCATACACTCCTGCCATGACAGTAGTGGAGTTGGCGCCCTCTCCTGTCTCTTTCAAGGAGGTCTGGACAAGCTCCTGGAGATGAGCAGGATCAAAAATAAAATGCCTGGGCAGGTAAGTATCCTTCACTTTACCGAGAATGGCAATAGTGATAGATAGAAACACTGCTAATTTAACGAGGAATAGCATCTTAAAAGGAAAGTGAGTGCTGCTGGTAGGAACAGATGCGTGTAGGGCTCAAGGTAAGTTTTTATAGATCAACATCGCCGAACAAAAAGTATGGGTGAATGTCTGCTCGTAATCGTTCCGAATACGAGCACCACAACACTGCGGCGGTGCTAAGCCTAACATAATAAGATACCGGCGCCAAGTGCATATTCTTATCTTATTGATCTCAGGAATCCATTTCCTCTATCTCAATTTCAATTTCGTAAGTATTCATATCTTCGTCGGGAACGTACCAAAATCTATTGAGCCATGCATGGATCTTGTGCAGAGCGACGTTCACCGTCCACTCAATGGAAACAGCTTGTAATAGCAGTACCAATTTAGGCTTTAAGCGACTCGGTGGTACGCCGTAACCCTTGGCCAGGGCTGTGTAGACAATGGACGAAATTGGTATAACCAATATCTCTGTTACTGAGCTGAAAAGCTGTTCCTGGGCTCTTTCCGACGCCTTTTCTGGCAAACCAGAAGCTTTCACCGTATCTATCATATCAGGCGAATTGGCATCTATTCTAGTAAAGTAGTATTTAACAAAATGCAGCACAAAGTCCTGTAATAATTCTGTGCCTGATAATACAATTGCAGTTGGAACTGGGCGCCCTTCAATGTCCAGTGATTTAAGACTCCAAGAGGTCCCCAATCCCATCATGGTGGTCTTGGTCCATTCCAATATCTTGTAAGAGCTTATGCAGAATCCTCGCGTCAGTATTCCTTTTACAAATGATGACTCTAGACCTAGTAATGGCATTGCTTTCTCCACCAGGGCACCTCCAAAGAGCACAATGAGATCATAAACAACCCCAAATGAGAAGCTTTTCAAAGTTGACACAGAGAAAAAGCTATCTTTAAAAATGCTTGCATAGCTATCGTAAGTGAAGACACTTGCTCTCACTGTACATGCTTGGAAAGAGCAGCTAGTCAGTACAAACAGGCCCACTAAGGCATTGGTGAACACGAGTTGCTGCGCTCTGCCTAACGAAGAGAAGAACTTTATAAATAGAAATTCTACCACGGGCCTCTTTTCTTCCTTGTTGTGTGTCCTGGCCACTGTTGGCCCCTGTTTGACCAATCTCTGGGGAAAACCCAGACCAAGGTACGACAATACTTCAATTTCGGCATTTCGCATGTTTACTGCTCGAGCAGCATTTTCCTTGGTAGCCTCCGATTTTTCACCGTGGGAATCAAGAAATGAGGGCCCTAAAGCAAAACGCAATAGTCGCTTCGAGATCATACTTGATGAGCCTGGTGCATTTGGGTATAGCACAGTTAGTTGGTGATTCCCACTCACTGAATATTTCAAACAGTGTTGAAATTTGCGAGGTGCTCGCGCGGCTTAATTTTTTTTCTCCCTTCAAAAAGATATAACAAAATTTCGTAAATCCATCAAACTGATCAAACACATTGAAATGGCATCCTTAAAAACCAATTTTGATGCAAAGTCACTCGAACCATTTTATATGGGCGGAGATGCTCGGATCACAGATGATGATAGAACTCTAGTTACGACGTATGACGACCAGGTGATATTCACTGATATCGAGACCGGGCACCGAAAACTAGTGATCGAAGGAGATGGAGAACCTATAACTGCTATGGAAATCACTCCGAACGGTGAATATCTTATTACTTGCTCTAGATCACTTCAACTACAGATATACAGACTGCCTGACGGTGAAAAGATACACGGGGCCAAAGCACATGAATCACCAGTGCTGTCCATAGCAGTGGATCACACTTCATCTCTAGTTGCAACAGGTGGTGCTGAAGGTGCTGTTAAAGTGTGGGATATCGAGGGCGGATATGTGACGCATAACTTTCGAGGACATGGTGGTGTTATTAGTGCCTTGAAGTTCTGGGGAATGAGAGGTTCTACTAACTGGCGGTTGGCTAGTGGCTCTGACGACTGCAAAGTGCGGGTGTGGGATCTGATCAAAAACAATTGCCTAGCTATACTTGACTCCCATGTAAGTATGGTGCGTGGGTTGGACTTTTCTGATGATGGCAATACTCTCATCAGTGGCTCTCGTGACAAGGTAGTCAATGTTTGGGATCTAACAAGATTCAAGCTTAAGACAACCATACCGGTGATGGAAGCTCTTGAATCTGTGACCCTGGTTAACAATAGGGAAATATATGTTGGAGGAGAGAATGGAGTGGTCAGTTCATGGGATTTGACTACGCAAAGAAAGATTACTGCACAGGCACCCCGTTTCGAAACCAGTGAAGAAGTATCGATAAGTCAGCTAATTACCAATCAGGATCAATCAGGTATCTATGCGGTACTTTCCGACCAGACCATAGAATACTATAGCATTCCTGAGCTGCAGTTGATTTCTAGAATTGCTGGCAACCATGGTGAGATCATTGACTGCCGGTTTTTGACCAACTATAAAATGGCCCTGGCCACAAACAGTCCCACCATCAGATTAATCGACTTACAGTCACCTCTAAAATTCGATGTATTGGAAGGACACAAGGATATAGTAATCGCCATCGATACCACCTTTGGCGGTGAGTTTATTGTTTCGGCTGGAAAGGACAATCGCATTATTTTATGGCATGATGGAAAAGAGCACTCAACATATCAGGGTCACGCAGGTTCTATTGGAGCGGTTGGACTACCTAGAGCTCCCCTTGTAGAGTCTGAGAAGAGGTTGATTTTACCGTCGTTCATCGTTAGTGGATCTCAAGATCTGACTGTGAAAAGATGGGACCCCAAGACTGGAGCTTGCGTATACACTAGAAAAGCACACGACAAAGATATCAATGCAATTGACGTTGCTCCTGATGATAGGCAGTTTGCTACGGCATCCCAGGATAGAACAGTCAAGATATGGGATGTTGAAACTGGCGAAACTATCGGGATGCTCAAGGGACACAAACGCGGAGTATGGGCAGTGACTTTTTCACAATATGAAAAAGTCGTAGTTACAGGATCTGGTGACAAAACGGTCAAGCTATGGAATTTGCAGGATTACAGCTGTATTAGGACGTTTGAAGGACATAGCGGATCAGTATTGAAGACGGTATTCTTCAATCATGGTCTTGAAATTGCATCGGCCGCTGGAGACGGTCTAGTTAGAATATGGGATAAAAATGCTGGAGAATGTCTCAGTACTCTTGATAACCACGAAGATCGAGTTTGGTCTCTGGCAGTCAATGAAGAAGATGAGTTGGTTAGTGGAGGTGCCGACGGAGTTTTAACCATCTGGAACGACGTTACCCAGGAAACCATTGAAAAACAACAGGAAGCGGACAGCAAGCTAATTGAGCAAGAACAGGAGTTGGAAAATCATATCCGAAACAAGGACTGGACAGAGGCCATCCGGCTTGCTCTGGAATTGGATCATCCCTACCGATTGCTCAAGCTATTTAAGGAAGTTTTGAAGTACGGCCAAGGACTCAGCGGACTGGAAGAGGTAGACGAGACTATCAGCAGTCAACTAACGTTGGAAGAGATTGGGCGACTACTCAGCCGTGTACGAGACTGGAACACCAGTACTAAGAATAGTGTTGTTGCACAGAGAATATTATTTACGGTGCTGAAGCTTCGAGGAACGGAATTGGTAGAGTTACCGGGAGTCTCGGCGCTGGTGAGCGGGCTTAGAGTTTATAGCGACCGGCATTACAAACGGATCGGAGAGATGATTGACGAGAGCTATTTGGTTGAATACGTGCTCCGGGAAATGGAGGCGCTTTGAGCACTTGGCGTTTGTACTTTGAACCCGATGTCGATTTCGAGGGAAAGCAAAGGCCCGAATAGGTTAATATCTATAATTAATGTACAAAATTACAGTAATGTGTATGAACAAGCCTGGGAGAATTTGTGGAAAGGATGTACAAAGTCACGCTTCAAATGACTAGGGTCGGATCTGAAGGAATTTCGATCGCACAGAAGCAAAGGTAAACGTTACGACCACAGACAAGATAGAAAGACCGCAAGTGAACAAAAAGGCGTCAAAGTTTAAGTTTGTTCAACCGTTTGGGGGAGAAATAGGGCAGCAATGCAACATGCCAAGTAGCGTAACGGTTACGGGTTATGAAATTGACTAGTTATGGAAAGTAAATGGACCCATATATGATATAAAATGAAATTGTGGTGATATGAAGATATGTCCATGGCTCATGATCCACCCCCAATACGTATAACAGATTAACGTCGGTGTAATGCGAGACCCGATTAGTTGTTGAACACATTTGACCGAGTAGTAATCCTTGACCGGCGATTAGGCGATCAGCTGCCTACGGGGCAGAATGCATATTTTAGCAGTTGATTTGGTAGGATATGGAAAAGTTGTCATGCTATAGATCGGGAGGTAATAGTGTTTTTTTCACCTAATGGGGAAGGATGGGCGAAAACAATGGATTTCGATCGACCATCAACAGCCTGAATAAGACAGTACACATTGGACCGCCTGACACAAGCGCACAGAACCGACCCGACGGGGAAGCCTTGGAAGAAATTTAATATTATGGTCAGTGCAGCATAGCGGGGTGCGGTGGGTAATTATAAAGGCAGGAAAAAGAATTGAGGATGCAGCGTACTGTAGTGTTAGCGTTGAGGGTTTCCGTAGTGTATAGTACAAAAATACAAAAAATTAAAAAAGTAAGGGTGGTGCCTAACTAAACTGTAGGTCTTGCAAAATATCAAATATCGATGTTCAAATATAAACAACACGCACAAGAGCAATGCAAGGCACTTGTCTTAGTTGGTAGGAAACAAGCACAGGCGGTGAAAACACAAGCTATTAGATGGACTATGCCACGTTCATGCACGCACGAGGCGGGATCACACAAAGTACCACCGCCAGTGTCTTACCGATGCGCGTAGGCTGCGCTGCTGCGCATACATTAGGGATTTGTTGATTCGATCTGCAACCTTTACTTTTTGTTTCCACTCAAAATGAGTTTTTGGTTTGGTGAAGAGCTGCAGAACAATCCAGGCTGCAGGAACAGGTTGGTGACCGCGTCCTAGCGCGTTTATTCCAGGTTATTTTGCATCATTTCAGCGGAAAATAAACTGGAAAATATTTCGGATTAATGAGCTTCAGGGCTAATTAATCTACCTGGGGCATGGACAGGTGCACTGGTCGACAGCTTTGGTGATGGCGGTGTGATCTAAAGCGCGTTCATTATATCCACTTCCCTGATTGGGAAAAATCCAAACACTTTTTTGCCCACAGATAGATCAAATTTGGGTGGGCAAACGTAGCTGAGTGCAACGAGAATAATTACAGGTAGAAAGTAAACAGTGCCATAAAGTGAAGCCCGGTATATAAGAAAAACTGAATCCCGCCTATAAAGCAGAATCAGATAAACTATTTTCAACTCCGACAACCATTACCGACAGCGACCTACTCAATCCACAGCTAATCAGGCTAAGGCACTATCAGCTTTTATCAACAAGACCGCAGTTGCATTTTGTCGTACCTTATTATAGCCCAACCCCATTGTTTCATTCTTTGTGCTCCCCTCCCCTACCGTTCGGACCATCTCTAGCAAGCTAACACAGGCATTCCATTACTGCATTTGTTAACGGGCTTGCATTTCTATACTTCCGAAGCTGTGTATCTCTGCTCTAGATTGGTATATAATTCTTCTGGCACCCTTCACAATTATCTGTGACTTTCCGCTGCTTATTTTGCTTCTAGTCTTCTTTTGTGTCATTTGGTCAGGTCCGATTTTATTCTCTTAGCTTTTTTTTTATTCGCATTGCATTGCTCCTCTTGTGACTTGATTTGGTTGGATTTGCACATCTACAGCCTCATACTCGTACACACAAAAAGTTGACCTCATAATTGCCCAAACCTGCTTGAACCTCATCGACATTCCTAGACTGCAAACCGCTCTATAAAGGAAATCGTTTTTCCAGTCGCTCTCTTTCTACTTGTCTTGTTTTTACAATTGATCCCCTTTCTCGATCTTGTCTCCTTCCGATCTCTCTTTGTCTCCTCCTCCTCCCCGCATTACATTACATCATGTCCTTGTCTCCGTCTCCTTTTCCGGAGTCAAATATCCAAACCATGTCTCTATTTCAGGACCTATTTTCCTCGTCTTCTTCTCCGAAGCAGCAGCATAAGAAGAATCCCTTCTTAAGGGCTCCTCTTGCTGAGAAAAATATCAACTCTACTCCACGAACTCACAAACCGCCGGTTAAGCAGCTTCAAAAATCCCAGGACTCCCCATGCATTTTCTCTAGCAATGCCGCTACAAAGAGAACAAGATCTACTTCTTTGTTCCCTCCTCCATCTCTGATGTCTCCAACTACCTCGTTGGCTGCTGACATGTCTCAGAACTTTCATATTGACCGAACTCCTGCATTACCAACCCCAAGAAGAACTCTGTTTCCTTCTACCATTAATGAGCATATGGCATCGCCAGAGTTGCCTCGCAAGATTCCTTCATCCTCTTCAATCTCTGGCTCCTCTTCTTGTTCATCCATTCAATCAGTCTGTTCTACTGAGTCCGCTACCAGCACTGATAGCGTAAACAGTAAAGCTGCTGCCTCCTCCTCTATTGGACCACGAAGAAAGAGCAGAATCAAGTCTCTTTCGAACGCTTCATTTCTTATGCAGAATAGGCCGTCATTATCGTGGGGTCTCTCCGGAGATGCCGATTTCTCCAATTCATCTCCCCAGACCTCATCGCTTTCTCTTGCGTCAACTTCGTCCCAGTTTTCGGATTCTTTGAAGTCAAAACCCACTCCTACAGCAAATACCCCAAGCTCGGAATATGATGAAATGGAAATTGATAGCTTTTTCGAGCCATCACCAATGGCAGCTCGAGTTGCTTCTGGGGCAAGCTTACCTACTCGTGATTCATTCGACAGCCCAATAACGAACAGACCAAACTATCCTTGCAAGATAAGAAGAATCCACTCTATGTTTGAAAAAGCACAGGACGTTGTAACTGAAGAACTCAAGGAGACCCAGGAAGCAGTCGCATATTCTACCAACTCAGATCTCGCACCGTCTAGCTGCGAGTCCTTATTGGACCATCCAGATTGTGAAATGGAAACCTTCACCGTGCAAGAGGACCCTTTCCACCGAATTGAGCCCCAAACTCTGTGCGAAATCCTTGATGGTAAATACAAGCATGTCTATGACAAATTCAAGATCATCGACTGTCGGTTTGAGTACGAGTATCGAGGCGGTCACATCGATGGTGCCGTCAATATCAATACTAAGCATGACCTTGAATCACAGCTCTTGTCCAACCCTAATAATGAGAAACAATTGTTGGTGTTCCACTGTGAATATTCTGCTCATCGTGGTCCCCGAATGGCCATGCATCTGCGAAACTGTGACCGACACATCAACATGGCTAACTATCCTAATTTGCATTACCCAGACATCGTTATTCTGCATGGTGGTTATTCTAATTTCTTCGAGAGATACTACGGTCGATGCTTTCCTCAGCGATATGTTGAGATGAACGACTCTTCTCATCGTCAGACTTGCGAAAGAGAAATGGACCGGTTCAGAAAGAACATGAAATTTTCTAGAACACAAAGCTATACTTTTGGCTCTCTAGTTAATAACAATGTCAATTCTGATAGAACTACTCCTTGTAGTTCATCATTCCGGTTTCCGCCTTCTGAGCATAACACCACCCCTACGGCTCCCTCGAATCGAAATCGATTGATTCGAATCCATTCAGAGAAGCTTTTTGCATAAACTTGTTTTTTCTTGATATTTTGCTCCTTTATAACTGAACCGCTTTGGTTCTGCTGTGAACTTGAGTATTGCTGGTTTCTGCTCCACACGCACAAATATCTTGTATACTATTACTAGTTAGTCGCTTTTCTTATTTATATTTGCAGTCATCCCGTTTAAATATTTATATTATTACATCATTCTTCAAAGAACTGTAAAATGCAGGTCATTATGCCAGTTTAATGGCAACTGCTCAAACACTCTGTCAACCCGTATAACTTGCTATACACAAAGGCATCAAAAGTGAGAATCATATCATTCGTAGAAATTGATTTATGTAGCCCAGCTATCAACCTCAGATAAATCCGCCATGGCCACATCTTCTGTGAGCTGTTCATGTTCAACTGACCTACCATCTGTAGGTTCAACTGGCCCACCATCTGTAGGTCCAACAGAAGCCTCTGGTGATGCCGAGCCTTCTTCACTGTCTTCAGAGTCCTTTTTCACGGATCCCACAGCGTGTATATCACTTTTAAATTGAAGCATGTACTTCACCAAGTTATCAAAGTAGACCTTTTTACTATCCCATAGCTGTCCGTAGTCCTTTCTCAGTCCTTCTAGTTCTTGTATTTCTTCTTCTAGTGAGGAACAGAAACTCATATCTTCACTTCTGGAACTGTCTAGTAACGCTATTATTGGAGTAGATCCCACCAGAACCTTCTTAGCCTTCAGCATGGAATCCACCAGTGTATTGCACTCTTGCCTTTGATCCCTGAGCTTTTGAGCTTCTGACAGTTTCGCCTCAAGTTCCACGGTCCGATCATTAAGTTCCATTATTTTAGCCTCAGTAGCTATTTTTTGCTCCTTGTAGTTTTCTATTTCGCTCTTTCCCGTGTCGACTTGCAGCTGCAGCTTATTTAGTAGCGTCTCAAAATGTGCAAATTCCGCTGCCATGGAATCCCATGGAGGGGTCTCATGTTTGTTCGGTTGCGATTGAGATAGTTTTAGTATTCTTTTGTATGCAACCTCATTTATAGCCAGACGTTGTTTTATTATTGTTTCTTCGTTCATGTTATACTTGATGGTATAAAGACAACATCCCACTGTAAAGTTCCCACTTGTTCCTTCACATTTACATTAACAACTTGGAATGGAGTCTCAGATCCTGTTAGCAGCGCAGCATGCTGCACAGGGTCAAATAGATGACCTGTTTGATGTTTTCTATAGTTCCAAGGACTACTTCATTGGCTCAGAACAGTATGCTCCTCATAGTGCACTTTCTATAGCACTGTTCTTGCTGCCTGAATACTTGGATCCAGCACTATATGCTCATCGCGTCTATCAGTTGATCTCCGAGAAAGACTCTACAAGTTATATTGAGCGTTCATCTACTGATCTTGAGATTCCTGAAGAGAACGCTTCTGCAAGGGCAAAATCTGTTGTTCGTTATATTCAATACCAAGGCAACCTCTTTGGCTGGAAGGAATCCGGCGCTGGATCCCCAGATTTGTTCAGTCAATGGACTCAAGTGCGCATGAAACTTATAGATGGTTGCGGTGGACAACTCAGCTACTATACAGCATTCAATTCTATCGAATTGGTACCATACTGTGAAGGTGTAGTCAAAGTTGTTGCCAAGTATCGGGAATATTCCAATTCTGAGTTGTCCCTAGCCCAATTTGACAAGCAATCGTCAACCGAAAATGTTAACATGATTCTTCAGAACACCACAGTAGAAACAATATACAGGGATTTTTCCGAGCTGGTTATACCTTATATTACTTACGCGTGCTCAAGTGACTTCACGCCGCTTCAAACCTGGATCTCTCGGATTCCAAATCTTGACCTGCTTGTGCCCATTTCAAGTTATCCTCAATTCGTTTCTTCGGTACTACAGGCCTGCTATATATCGGCGAATACAATTGGAAAATGGGATATTCTTACTGAAATCTACGAAAATATCAAGAATCTCGACTTACCAGAGGGTTCTAACTCTTCGGCCCCTCCTGATCTAGGCTCCTTGGCAGATAGCTTTCTCATCACTCCACCTACAACCACTGCAGTACACATGTTTGGAAAACTGGCCAAATATGGAGAGTTAATTGCTGAAAAGCTTCCGAATGTCTCTCTGCTCGATATAGTTGAGGTGAGGTTTGGTTCTATCGAACCACAGCAGAATCTTGCTCGCAGGTACATATTTGCGCGGACTGATAAACATCGATCTTTCTATGAAATCGAAGAGGAATTGAATCTTCTACAAGCCGAGAGTGTGTTTGAAAATATCACTACTGACTGGATAAATGAACAGCTACTTTCAGCTTCGCTTCAGGCTGGCCATTTTGAGTTTGCCAAACATCTCGCCGGACAAGTGCCTTATTTAAAAACCCTCGCTTTAGAATCTTTTGAAACGTTTTTCGCTACTGCATCAAATGGAAATAGAACTAGAGGCAACATGAAAAGTGCTTCAGCTTGTATTGAGTTACTGCAGAACACCCCTTGGGCACATGATGAACAGGTAGTTCATGCTGAGTACTTGATTAAGGCACTACACGGCTTGTCAAATTATACCATTACAGTTAAACAAGGGGAACCAGCTTTGCCAGCCGAAATAAGGCACATGGATCCTTATGAAATGATTGGACTTGTTTTGGAATCAAACCCTAAAAGTTATTTGGAGTACGATGCGCTGGTGTCGATAGCCGAGGATTTCATCTCTGGCACCGGCTATGTTGATAAATCAAGCAGCGACATTGACACTACGGCTGTGAGAATCCGCGCAATGTGTGTCGATGCATCATTGGCTAATAATGATTTCAAATCCGCCTATGGCTACTGCCTTCCTGTTCTTTGCTCTCTCAAAGACAGCCAAGTGGCTTGGACAGCCTGTTTCCAAGTAGGCAAATACGTTTCTGCATATTGGGAAGATCTTCCGCCAGCGACTGTTCTTAATGACCAAATGACCATCCTCTCATATGCATTACAAATATGTCCTCCAGAGAATATTTCTACAATCTTAGATTCGTGGAAACGACTGGAAAGTGTCCGTCTGGAGTCTCCGCAGTTAAGTTCAACTCCTGCTTCTATTTCGTCTGAAGTTGCATCTCACGATGATGTTCAAGGTAGCATGGAAGCTCGCAATTCTCGGAAACGAGATCAAATTTCAAATCTCATGGTTAGTGGTCTGGCATGGGCAATAGGTGCCAATCAGAATCAGAATCGGGCCTGATTGTCTAACACGCATACTTAACGATAATAAATATATATTCCCTCTATGAACACATAGATATTGGTTGAATATTTGAACAGTATTTACAATGTTGTGTCCTCGTCCTTACATAAATATATGACTGTGACGCTCAGTTTTTGAAGAAGAAGGCATACCAAACTCTGGAGACGGTGATCTTGTGCGGAACCGTCGTGATCGAATGCGGCGATTTGGTGGCTGCCATATTGCATCCTTGAGTTCTTCTAAAGGTATTTCATTTCCATCGTCTGGGAAGTTTCTTCTTGTGCCAATCGTAGAACTAGCAGGGGGAACAACCGGGTCCAATTTTGAAATCTCAATGAACGGCACGTTCGAGAACATCATGTCAACATAGTCTATAGATTTTTTCACCTCGTCATTTGGTTGAACATCCACAATCTCCTTGTTAACCACTTTATCAATCTCAAACACTTGTGGCGAGAGTTGTTTGGGGCTGGCATCAGTCTCCTGCTCTGCCTCTAATACCTTCTCTGGCTCCAGCATGCTCTTCTTCACATCAAACACATTGGATAGCTCATCATAAAATTTCACAACCTTTGGATGCACCATCACTTTTCTAGGCTGGAATCCTATTACTTGCAATCCGGCCATACTCACGGCTCGAGAGATTGCTACATATGCTTGACCCTTCTCAAAAGTATGAGATAAATCAACTTTAACCCATTTTAAAGTTTGACCCTGAGACTTATGGATTGATAGTGCCCAGGCTAAAATCAGAGGTACCTGGCTTCGTCTCGCAGTTGACTTTCCCAGGTCATTCTCAAAGGACCACGTCTCGGGCTGGCATAGGACATCTCTTGTAGTGCCGTCAACCTGAAAAAACCGCACCACTGGCCAGACTTGACCAATATTGCGACTGTTATGGGATAATTGTTGAATGCGCTCTCTCTTTCGTTTCCAGTTCATCTTCAGCGGATCTCTCTCGATCTCCTTCTCACTGCTAGGCAAAGCAAACACGGAGAAATCATCATCAGAGTCTTCTTCTGAAGCTTCTTGGACACTAACAATCTTTCTATCGGGCCCCGACTGGTCCTGAGACTGAGATTCTAAAATGTCGTCGACAACTTCGGGCGGTGCGCCGTCAATTAAACCAAATGACGATTCACTCATAAATCCTATAACAATACCAGTTGAGCCGTTGACCAGAGTCTCGTCGATATTTTTGATCATCATAACTTGCGCACCCTTTTTTAATGATAGTTCAGTCACAGCTATCATGTTCTCCAAATTATACATTTTTTCAGCCTCTGGAGAATCATAGAAATCGTCCGCTTGAAAGGTAAATTTTTGGCCCTTCAGTGATTTCAACATACGATCATTCGATCGCTCAACATGTATTCGCTTTGGGTACAGCTCAGTCGGTGTCATTTCCTTAGGCAAGTTTGGAGTCCGTGAGAGCTTTTCAAATGTACTTATTGTTTCTTTCTTTAGCTCTCCACGTCTCATTTCATTGAGCATCTGTGAAAATGTGTTATCCTTTTGACGGAATACTTGCTGAAGCACAATTGTGTGCGGAACAACTTCATTCCAAGATTCTGCTTCAAATGCGAATTTTAATTCCGTTTCAATAGACACCGGGGGTAGCTGGAAAAAGTCGCCTGTGATGATCAATTGAATGCCTCCGAAAGGATTGTTATTCCTTCTAAGGACTTTTGCGACACTGTCTAACTTGTCAAACAGATCGCCATCTATCATAGAAATCTCATCAATAATAAGCACCTTTATAGCCTTCCACTTAGTGAGCTTTCTTCTGTTTCTTCGAATCTTCTTGACAAGGTCATTGGCAGATTCTTTACCTAGACCAATGCCAGTATAGCTATGCAAAGTCGTTCCACCAATATTCAAAGCAGCCAAGCCAGTGGATGCAGTAACGCCAACGTGACGTCTTCCATATTTAGAATTGAGGTCCGCAATAATTCTCTGTAGTAGAACTGATTTACCAGTACCAGCAGCACCAGTAAAGAAAACACTATGTTCACCTTTTACAACCATCTCCAGAACCTGGTTTTGTTCTTTAGATAGAAATATTTTGGCTAGAGGTGCCGCAGCTGTAGGTTTGTGGCCGCTGCTTTTAACTTCCTGTGCAGTTGCTGCTGGAGATGATGCAGGTACATTCGTTGATATTGATCTTATTGCGCCAACTCTTTTAGAAGGGGAATTGGAAACACTTTCAAAAGAAGCCAATTTTGAAGCCAAAGTAAAGGAAGATGCAGATGTTCTGGCTCTTTTCAAACTTTCCATCGTCTCTCTACTATGGAAATCGGGCGAAGAAGACCAGGGGACCTGTGATTTCTCAATAGAAGGTAGCTTTGAAGCGGGAGCTGCAGTCCTTACTATATTATTGACTGGATGCAAGAATCTCTTGGCACGTTCTACCATGGGCTTTGAGAAATACGGCGAAGTGACAAGTGGCTCTTCTGTAACTGGATCGTCAACAGCCGGGCCGTACCTATTATTATAATTGCAATCTTTCTCGATGGAATCAGATTCGGAGATAGCAGGTTCACATCCCAGAGAAGCAGATTTCTCATTAGTAAATGAAAGATCATCTTGGTATATATGCGGAACAGGCGACGAGGCGAGATCGTTGAGGTTGGTTACATCCCTCAACTTCTGGCTGAAACCAGGGGAATCACTGAAATCTGCTAAACACACATCATTAGAGTTGTGAGAACTTGGAGATGATTGCAAATCACTGTATCGTATTATAACTTGTCCATCATTGTCTATCAAGGCATCTCCTTGAGTTGCATAGTTGGAATGACTTGACATTATGCGGGCGGCCGTCGCTATCGGGAAGAGCTCAGAACGAATATGAACTAATAGCGACGGCCAAGAATGACGAAAAACAGGTCGTAAGATTGGAATCTTTGAGTTAGTTGAGGTGACGTTTGTAATTGAGTCCCGCGGCATGTTATAATAACGCCCGTCGGGGTGAAATTACCCAATAGATAGTAAATAGTTACATACGATCTTGGATAATAGATAGATCGCTTTGCACAGTGACTGCCAAATGATGTCGCTGCAAGAAAGCGAAGTTTAGAAAATATGGGATATGATAATAAATAGAAAACAGTATGGGAGTTGAAGTGATCAAAGATCTCTTGGTTTAGGTTTGCCTTCGCGTTGTCGACGTGAGGAGACCAAAGCCTCATTGGAACAATCGATTAAGTAGGGGTTTCAGGCGCGAACAAGAAGAACCGAACCGAACCTCACGCACGTACCTCATTTTCACAACTGCGTTTTACGATACAAATATGAGTACAAAGCTGGTGTGGAGAACTATTTCTCTGGATTTCAGTGAACTGAGACTAGCTACAGTTCTAAGATGTGGTCAAACGTTCCGTTGGAAACAAAAGGGAGACACTTTCAGCATGGCATACAAGGGCAGAGTCCTGTTCCTGAAACAAGACGAGCAAAAGTTGAGCTACTCGACGATACCAGGAGAGAAGTTGGACACTTCAGACTTATCGGATCTCGAAGTTATTCGTGATTACTTTAACTTAAAAATCAAACTCGCAGATTTATATGCCCACTGGTCTACGAAGGATAAGCGGTTCAAACTAGTAGCGGGCGATTTTAGTGGAATACGAATACTGAGGCAGGATCCCTGGGAAAATCTATGCGCCTTCATTTGTTCTTCGAACAACAATATAAAACGCATTTCTCTTATGGTACAGAATCTATGTACTCACTTTGGCGAGTTTGTTGCTACCTACGAAGGAGTTGACTACTACGATTTCCCTGATCCGTCCAAATTAGCCCATAGTAGTGTGGAGCAACGACTCCGATCTCTGGGTTTCGGCTATCGGGCCAAATATCTTCAGAAGACTGCTGCACTTGTTCAAGAAGAAGGACTTGACAGCTTATTTGCTTTGAGAGACGTTCCCTACGAACAATGTCATGAGGCATTGCTACGGTATACAGGAGTTGGTCCAAAAGTTGCCGACTGCGTCTGCCTGATGAGCTTGGACAAGCACGACTGCATCCCTGTGGATACCCACATTTGGCAAATAGCGCAGAGAGACTACAAGTACGGAAGGAAGTATAAATTATTGAATAAAATCGCATATAAGGATATTGGCGACTTTTTCCGCGATCTCTGGGGTCCTTATGCTGGATGGGCTCAGTCTGTCATGTTCACTGCAGATCTAACAGATCTCAACAATGGAGTCAACCTGAGCCAACTCGATGAAATAGTGGTGAAAAAGGACTTGGATGGAATAAAGCTTGAAGAAATAGAAGCGATAAAGCAACTGGACGAGAAACCCAAGGTAAAGAAAGAGCCTGTTAACGTAAAACTAGAAGTTAACAAGCGATCTGCCGAACAGGAGTTACGGGGACCAAGACTGGTCAAGAAATTGGCTGCCTAGAATGATCAAAATGAAAGACTTATATGATTCCTCGGAACATGAACATAACATCAGGGTATTTTACACTCTAAACCGTTTTTAGCAATTGTTTACGTAGAATTGAATATGATTCTCTGTGTCATCGTAATATCTCCTCAGTTTCTTCACTTGCCCAGAGCACCCGACTGAGCCTTATCGAGAAGTCCGTTACCCTCCAACCCACTTCAAGTTCGTTTTCTTCACCAACAACACCAACTTTATTCCATCACATCTTCGACCCAATAATGGTAGCGTTTAGAGACGAAAATATACTGGTAAGTGCAATTATGCAATATTCCATCCATACTTTGATACTAACGAGCAATAGATAATATCAGCTGGTACCGAAACTACTCAAGCCCAGCTTGGTCTTGGAGAATCTCTTGGTCCCGCCAGTATCGAGATCCCTAGTCGTGTCTTTCGTCACCCAGATCATCCTAACGAAGACTACTTCGCGTCAAAAGGAGAAGAATCACAAGTCATTTATCCAATTGCTGGCGGGAAAATTGTAAATCTAGCGGCGTTCAAATATCTGATGTGAGTAGATAGACACACATGACATGCTTGTTCGTGCTAGGGAACCTAACGAATATCACTAACTTCCTAATCAGCAAGCTCATATATAAATCAGCACTGAAGGCGTCGTTGAATAGCTCTTTCAAGCCTGCTTTGCTGTTGATCGGCAGTAGCACGTTTTCCCGGTTGCACATTGAGGATGTTACAAAATATGTGTTTGAAAACATAGGAGCTCCTGCCTTTTCAATCGTTCCTACTGCCCTGGCGGCCACGTTTGCTTTCGCTGCACAGGATGCGCTTGTAATTGATGTTGGCAAGGATAAAACTGAAATTACCCCTGTGTTAGATTTTGCCGTTGTGGACACTGCACAGACTGTGGTCAAAGCTGGAGGTCATTCTATTAATCAATCTCTTTCTAAGTTACTACCTGACTTATCTCCTGCCCAGGTGGAATCTCTGAAAAAATCTCCTATTTATGAAGTCCTCACTGCCGATGAGCACAAAAACACTTGGTTTGCGTTGAACCAATCTAGTGAGCCCGATGCTGATGATGAAGGTGTCATCGATGTAGCAGCAATTGTCACATCTGGCAGGACACGAGAAATACTTGCAGAGCGAGAAAAGAAAAAGCAAGGAGGTGATAAGAAAAACGAGACTCCTAACAATGAGCGGGAGCATAATACCTTTGTGGACGATGAGGGTAAGGTTATTGAAGTTGGGAAACAAAGATTCCATGGAACTGAAGATTTAGTGGACAAGATCACTTTGGGTGTGGGACTTGCTACCAATCGAGTAGACATGGTTAACAAGCGACAGGACCTATGGGACAATATTATTATTGTGGGACGAGGTTCTCGAGTGAAGGGATTCAAGGAGGCTCTTTTGACCTCACTTCAGGAAAGATATCTGGTTTCTAGAGCATCTTCTTATCCGGAATCTTCGGGCTTCAACTCTAGTTATAACAGTCCTACTCCTTCTGCCTTACATACGGCTTCCAACCAGGGCCATGGCCAGTCTCCGTCGTCTATGAAAGCTCTTAAAATGGCCGACTATTTCCCTGAATGGAAAGGTATTGGCTGGGAAGATGCAGCATTCCTTGGAGCAGAAATCTCAGCCAAGCAGTTGTTCAGCGGAGCCATTGATAATGGATTTGTTAGTAGAAGTGACTACAATGAGGTTGGACCCAGCTCTATCTGGGATATATAGATGTGTACCACCAAGTAATGCAGTATAATAAATTTCATGAAACGCAAAACAAAATGTTTATAAAATCTACAAAATTCGTCTATGACAAACCATGCACAGGCTCTGCGTTAGAGTCTTTATCTATCGGTGATTCATCGGTCTCTTCAGGCCACGCTTTGGTTTCTTGACTTTCTTCATCGGCCTTAGCTGCTTCTAGCTCTTTTTCCTCACTATCAATCCATTTTCTGAATAACGGAACCATGATCTGCCCTACGAGAATTTGCTCGCCCTGGTAAAGTACCAGAGGAAGAGATACTATACCGATCAACGGCGAACCTGATCCGTACTGCGAATTGATCAAAGGAACACCGAGAGCAACGGTCTTGGCTGCACCACAAAGCATGATCGCCACAGTATCTTTCCTATCGAGTCTAAATGGAACAATAATTTTGTAGGCCCATTTATGAAAATTTGAGGAGGATTCTGTTGGTTTTGAGATGAATTTGTGATAAGGAATTCGAGCATATGCATAGCTGACGACGGTGAAAAATAGATATAGACCAACGTTCAAGAAGACAACCATAATTATGCATGCATGGGATATTTTTGTAAAAGCATCCTGGTAAAAAGAGGTAGAAAAAGACGACCAAATAAGAATCAACAGGCAGAAGCTTCCCACTTTTCCTAGTTTGAAAGTAGCCACGGTCCATTTGACTTGTTTAGGAAATAAGTTTTGCAGAACTTGGCCCACAAATAAAGGGGCAAAGCATGCACACCCCAGATTTTGCATGACTCTTCCGTAAAGTTTCGATATCGGTTCGCCAGTTGCGGGGTTTCCATATCCGAACCCTGTCTCTTCTGTAAGATACATCTGTAGCAACGCAGGAGATATAAAAGCACCCAGAAGATTTCCTATAGTGACTTCGATAAGAGCCAAGTGATCATTTCCATGAGCAGCCTTGGTCATGACCACATTGGAAGCCACTGTGGTTGGTGTTACACCAGTAATGACAATTCCGACCAAGACGTATTTATTGATGTTGGGGTTGTTAGCCCTGCGTATGGCCTCGGCAATGCCAAACATGATGGACGATGTTATAAGGAACGACAATGACTGAGCAATGATATGAGCGCGCCATCTTATAAGCATCTTATACAAGGTTTTGGAAGGCATATTAAGACCAGATATAAGGAAAATGACACCCACGACCCCGTAATTGATAGAGTATTGCGCTCTCAATACACCACCATCACGAGCGACGTCTGGCCAAAGATAGGCAAATAGTACTGCTATACCCAAGCCGAAGATGAGCCATTTCTCGAGCAGAAACCAGAAGATGGTTGATGGCCATTTGCCGAATTTCATTGTATTTTTCCACTTAGTTGAACATCCAGATTTGTGAACGGCTGGCCAGGTATATATATTGGAGGGGCATAAAAGATTGCGGATATTCGTTGCCGCAAGCGATTTTCTATTCGTTTTTTGTGAGTCAAACAGTGTGTAGCCGCACGGCTACCGGCAACAATCCCGCCTAAAAACGGGCGCCGTTCACTGTAACTAACAAGCTACGTCACGGGCACCGGCGAGGCATTATCTAAAAACTAGCAATCCAATCCGGGTTCAAGATGGTTGAAATTGTCCGCCGTACAATATTCCAATATACTTGTAGGTATGGTGGTTGAAATTACCCCCCTTGCCAGCTAAGCGGACTGGACACAACTGATTAACGTCATTTTAGCGTTTATCTTACCATCGGAGCACCGTCAAGCATATTCCCATGGGCTGTTGCAAAATTCAGAGTTTTGGTAGTCATTCCTTCTTACCATCTGTGACTGATTCACCAACTGCATTACCAGCGCGTTATTTTTCCGCATTGAATGATGCTCATTAGTTTATACTTTGTATCCAACCAGGACCGCTGGTATTTTTTTCCTCCCCCGACTTCGTTGCCAAGGCTAATGATGATTTGTTCAAGTGGACATCGCCCAGCCCCGATAACGTTTTCCAAGCGGAGTTACCCAGAACGTACATATTTTCCCGTGACCCCCATCTACACCCAGTTGGGATTGCAAAACCTTGCAACGTCTGGCTGACTCCACCAACTGTTAGACCCTCGGATGAGCTCCCGACCGTTTACTTTTCGTGAAGGTCTACGCCAAACGCTAGTCATTTTTTCGTGGGTACCGGTAGCAGTAGCTTTTAGTCAAACAGTGGGATACGTCACATGGGTACAAGGAAGATCAATGCAGCCAGCGTTGAATCCAGACACCAATTTGGGATGGAGGGACATGATAGTTACGTGGAAATGGAATCAGCGGCGCCCGGGTGCATTAAAAGTGGGCGATGTTGTAGTGGTGAGATCTCCAGAGGATCCTAGCCGGTTGCTGGTGAAAAGAATCCTCGGTATTGGAGGAGACGAGGTAGTTCCGAGGTCTGAATCTCAGTATCCCCCGAACAAGACCTGTAAAATCCCCCCCAATCATCTGTGGTTGGAAGGCGACAACATACACAGCATAGATTCTAATAACTTTGGCCCCGTCAGTATTGGCCTGGTCATTGGAAAGGGTACCAAAGTCTTGTTTCCACCCAGTCGTTGGGGACTTATCCAACCTGGTGGTCGAGAAGCCCGCGTGGATCATCTACAATCTGGCATCTGATTGACAAGATATGTGGAAATAGACAGAGCATAGACTTATAATTGTCGAGCATAGCATAGCATTACCTGCATTTGCGGGAAGGAGAAAAGGGAGTTTCTGAAAAGGAACTTTAGGATCAATTTCTATGTACAATAATGATATGACGATACTTTTCAGTAAATAGTAATGAGAATTTTAGTCACGCCCGATGATAACCAATCAATGATAACCAATCAGTGATAACCAATGTTCATGATAAGCTATGGTTAACCAGTACTTCAATGATCAGCTCTTTTCAGTGATAACCATCCTCTAGTGATTAAAAGCTAACCTTGGCTCTTTCTTGTTCAAAGTTCATGATGAGCTTGGCCAAAACCTCATATTCGTCCTCCTCGTCAACCACATTTCCAGTTTTTCGGTATTCTTCAATGCTTTCCATGGCTTCCTGTATTCCTTCAGGTGAGTGTTCAGAGGTATACACAATAAATGCTTCGTTTATATCATTGACCTGTATAGCTTCTTCTCCGACCACCGGATTGAACCGTTTGAGCTTCAGATCAGCCACTACCTTAACCCCTCGTACTACACTTGGAGTTGGAACATTATCCTCCAGCAAAGGATTGATGCCAAATAACGCATACTGGAATCGCTCTAACTGAGCTTCCATTTCACCATCCTGGCCAGCATCAGCAGTTAAATAGCGGTCAGAAAATTCCCCGACAATCTCGTCAAAGTTATTCTCTAATTCAATGGTTCCACGAATATGCGAGTGATACCGTTCACTTAAAACATGCCTGATTCTCCACATAGAAGTCTTGATTTTTTCTGAGATTCGTTCAAACATATCGTCCTTCATTTCACCAGGCCATGCCTGGTAAATTCGGGATTCTCGCAAAAGTCTGTTTCTTTCCTTGAGACAGACGTACCATAGTGTATGCAAATCTTCAAATGATTTTCGACGCAGCTGCTGAACTGTCCATGGTTCTCCAACATTCTCCAGTTCCTCGGCTGTTCTAAGATACTTTTTTTCCGAAAAAAACTGCCAAAGCGGATGATCTTCCGGTACTTTGATATTCTTCACCGTAGGGGGGATAGGAGCTCGCAGTTTCAATCCGGGGCGAGCTCGCTGGTACATAGCAGTACAGCCATGGAAGCCGCGGTTGCCTGTACAAGCACGTCGAATAAGAGCTCGTGGGAACTTCTCCATAATTCTCTGATGCAGCTCTATGCCGATTCTTTTGTCGGTGGTTGATGGATTCAAGTTGATTTTTCACACAAATTTTGAAGGTGGTTACCCTGTGTCTTTTCGTCGCACGGTTCCTGCCTGCCCCCCAGGGTCCCACAAAGTGTTTGCAGTGCACAACCCAGTAACATGTGGAGTAGATCAAGATCAACTATCTCATCATGTCGTTAGATGATTCGAGTGCTGTACACTTAATTTCTTCTTCGGCAAACGTAGACATAGTTCCTAAGAAGTATTCTTTTACTTCTAGAGCGATCTGGTTTTTGCCATGGCTGGTTGGAAAGCTGTTTAACTTTGTATTTGTGCTGGTTCCTAGCGGTCTGATAAGTGTATTAACAGGGGTACTGGGCGCTAGGATCTCTATAACTTTGAAGTTTTCTTCACTGTGAGTATATAAATGGTGGATATACGAAGCAAATTAGACCTGTAAAACTAACTTTCAGTTTGCTGCTCATTCTTGTACTTGTAGCGGCAACTTGGGGGGTCATCCGATATAGATATTTGACCAAGTACTCTAGGCTGCCTCCTGAACAAGAAAGACAAGAGCCCAAATTAGATCTATTTGTGGAGTCAAGAAAAGACGATGAGCGAAAGTCGGGATTATCCAATTACTTGGACGATTTCCTGAGTGCAATCAAGATATTTGGGTATCTGGATAAGAAGGTGTTCCATGAACTCACCAAACAATTACGAACTATTAAACTAGAGGAAGGCGAACTGGTGCGTTTGAATGATATCAAGGGATTTTCTATTGTAATTGATGGCACTGTTTCTGTCTTTGCAAAGACCACTACTCAGAATGACTTGTACGCTGCCCAGTCGAAGCGCACCCGCCAGTTTGGTGAGCATCATTATCAGTTACTCAATGAAGTGAAAAAGGGCGCTCCATTGTCGTCATTGTTTAGCATATTATCTCTTTTCACTCAAGATATCGAGCTGAATGAGAATCTGAGACGACATAGTAGCCCGTTTGGCATGGACAACTTGGATGATCAATCTTCTGACCGACAGCCCTCAACACCGGACGAAGCTGAATTTCCAGACTTGTCTTTAGACGAAGCCAGTGAAATTTCTATTGCACTAGATGGCCAGACATCGCCTACTCCAGCTTCTCCTCGGCAACGTGCTCGTCGCTCTGCGGGCTCCATGGCTTCGGCTAACACTCGCAACCAGTTTTATCAATCCAATGAAACTGCTTCTCGTTCTCACTCTATTTACTCAAATAAGAGGGGTGCAAAGCTGCAATATGGACCTCGCAACAAACCTCGACAAAGAAAGCACAGTCGGTCTCACCCTTCTGATTTCGACGTGATCGCCGAGGATATCGTGTGCGTGGCATCAGAGAACTCTACTATAGCAATTCTTCCGGCCGAGGCATTCAGCGTTCTAACCAAAAAGTACCCAAAAGCTGCTTCTCATATTGTCCAGGTTATTCTTGCTAGATGCCAGAGAGTTACCTTTGAGACCTGCCATGGTTACTTAGGTCTTACCCCTCAAATCTTCCAGGCAGAAGAGACTCTCAATTCGAAAGCCAAATATGAGCTTCCTGCCTATATCCATGACGGTGCAATTAGGAAACTGAAGGAGCAGGCTCTAAAAGACAACTCGAAGAAGGTGTTTCTTCGACCGCCGAACAAAAGGACTCTGTCTAAAGTTTCAAACAATAGTAACAAGGAAAGGAGATCCAGACAAGTAGTGTTGGAGCCAGATGAATCCCATCCTGGAGATCTTCTCTCTACCGTGCCTCTCTCGCGAATTGAATCGGGTAATCAATTTACACAATCACCTTTGTCGCCGACTACCAACCATGGAAATGCGACAACTCTAAGATTTACTGGCGAGGACGAGACAGAGGACTCTATTTTGAGAACAGCACTAGTTGAGTGTATGTTCAAGGTCCTTGGTTTTGATGGTGCTTTGATCCAGAAGAATTTGACTTCCACAGATATCCCTCCATCAGTTGAAGCGAGCCCGTTATTTTTGCCTGTTGACTCTAGCAAAGCTCATCTCCGGATGAGATCAGGTTCTTCAAATTTGTCTGCTCCTTTTCTGGGAAGTTTTGCTCGTTTAGAGATGGAATCAGCTTTATCGGAAGGAGACGCATCGTCTATCGATGATGCAGCAAGTAGCCATGGCTTTCATTCCCACGGAACACGGCCACTCAGTTATGAGCATGCTCAACAAGAAGCTGCTCCGTATATGGAAGTCATATATTGCAAGTCTGGAAGTGTTTTGTTCAAGCAGGGGGATCGATGTCCGGGCCTATACTACGTTGTAGACGGTGTCCTAGAAGTAGGCTACACTGATGAATCTAAAGAATACCATCCGCTTCACGAAGTTATGCCAGGAGGACTTGCAGGATTCATCAGCTCAATTGCTGGACATAAATCCTTTGTTCAAGTCAGAGCCAAGTCGGATGTGTACGTTGGCTTTTTACCTCGCCCGGCATTGGAAAAAATCACTGAGAAATACCCCATGATGTACATCACTTTTGCCAAGACTCTTACAAGTGTATTGAGCAAACTTGTCCTGGATCTTGATTTTGGCTTGGAATGGATTCAAGTTGATGCTGGACAAACTCTATTAGAACAGGGCGATGATGCAGATGCGATGTACCTTGTTTTAAGTGGTCGTCTTCGAGGTATCACCGAAGATACCAACGGCAAATCCACCAAAATAGAAGAATACGGTAATGGGGATAGTATTGGAGAGCTGGAAGTATTGACAAGATCAAAGTATTCCTGTACACTACATGCTATCCGGGACTCGGAGCTAGCTAGATTTCCAAGAGCTTTGTTCGAGGGACTGGCCATGAGATATCCTCCTTTGACGTTTGAGATTAACAGGATAGTGGCCTCTAGAGTTCGCAAGTCTATGTCTATTAACCAAGAGCTATCATTGTCACATGGCCAGGGCCAAGGCTCGTACAAAACGTTTGCAGTTGTGCCTATTGTGGCCGGTCTTCCGGTTAACCAATTTTCGGAGAAACTTGTAGCTGCGTTTCAGGAAACGAACAATTCGTCTGTATTAGTCAATAACAGCACAGCACTCACATACCTGGGACGACATGCTTTCAATAGGCTCGGACATCTCAAACTCTCCAGGTATTTGACAGAGTTGGAAGACAGATATCAAGCAATAGTCTACGTGGCGGACACCGGTGTCAAGTCACCATGGACACAGAAGTGTATTACTCAGGCTGATTGTATTTTACTTCTTGCCGATGCAAATGCCAGTACTGACGTTGGTGAGTACGAGCATTTATTGGTAAAAACAAAGACTACAGCCCGGTCAGATCTTGTGCTTTTGCATCCTGATCGCAACGTTCCACCTGGATCCACTAGTGTTTGGCTGAAAAATAGAATTTGGGTGTATTGTCATCACCACGTTCAGTTTAATGTACTACATACTGATGATTCTACGTCGAATGATGTTCCAAATGTGTCTGGCCGAAAGCTCGTTCAGAAAATCAGAAGCAGAGTTTGGAATCTGCAGATTGGGCTAATGACCAAATATCGGGCAAGGAATAAGGAGATGTATGCTCACAGTGCTGTTCATAAAAATGATTTCAATCGACTGGCCAGAATTCTGTCGGGTCAGGCTGTGGGTCTGGTACTTGGTGGAGGTGGTGCTAGAGGTATTTCTCACGTCGGAGTAATCAAAGCGTTGGAAGAGACTGGAGTTCCTATTGATTTTATTGGAGGAACGTCTATTGGAGCTTTCATAGGCGGCTTGTATGCCAAGGAGTACGACATTGTGCCTATTTATGGTCGGGCCAAGAAGTTTGCACAGAGAATCTCCAGTTTGTGGAGAATGGCCCTGGATTTGACGTATCCAACTACGTCATATACAACTGGGCACGAGTTTAATCGAGGCATTTGGAAAACATTTGGTGACTCTAGAATTGAAGACTTCTGGCTGAGGTTTTACACCAATACCACTAACATAACACATTCTCGAAAGGAGATTCATACCAGTGGGTACTCATGGAGGTATATTCGTGCATCGATGTCTTTAGCCGGTCTTTTACCGCCTCTGACGGATAAAGGTTCTATGTTATTAGACGGTGGATATGTTGATAATCTTACTGTCTCACAAATGCAATCGTGGGGTGCGAAGTATATCTTTGCAGTGGACGTGGGAAGCATTGACGATACCGCACCGATGGAATACGGAGATACGCTATCTGGATTATGGGTACTATTTAACCGATGGAACTTCTTTAGTAGGCATGCAAATGTTCCAAACATGGCCGAAATCCAGCAGAGACTTGCCTATGTATCGTCGGTTGGAGAGCTGGAACGCGCCAAAACCGCACCTGGAGTCATATATATGAGACCACCGATTGATGATTATGCAACCCTAGATTTCGGCAAGTTTGAGGAGATTCTAGATACAGGATCACGATATGCTCACTCATATTTGAGTCGGTTGCGAGAGCTTGGAGATCTTCCTAAAATCCCTGGTGCGGAGAATCACAAAAGCCGCAAAAGACGGGCTTTGATAAGGCGCAATAGTATATGAGGGATATGCTGAAGTTGCAGACGTGAATGATGAAATAATTTTTGCATTATAAATACATAACGGAGCATGAGAGTAGAGTTATTTCGTAGGAGGGGATACCAGAATGACGCTATCTCCACGAACGAAAAGCATTTCACTTCTGTTTTTTGTGATCTTGAAAAGTTAGTGGAGTTATAGAGATGCAAAACAGATCAGCTGATAAATACCTTTGGTTCCTCTTCTTCATCTTCAATTGAGTAAACAGTCTCTTCAACTTCGCCGAGAACCATGTTGCAATGAGAATCATAGGCGTGCAATCGGCCACGCAGCTCTCGACCACCCCGTAGCTTCACATAAACAACTTCATCTAGAGACAGGCGCACGAGATCCAAAGGTTCGCTAATGTCCTCTGTGTCTGCCATGGTTGCTTGTTAGTCGGTACAGTGGAGATGCTATCGATAGATTTTGCTGAATATCAGCGTTTGGGGTTCCGGGTAACATGAGCCGCACGATGCGAGGTTGAGAAGGCATAACGTGAGAGGTGAAATAATAACAGAGAAAATAATATAGATAGAAGTGATTGGATATTTATAATATATAGAGAATATTGAGATAATTTATTAGATCTGAGATGTTTGTAATGAACATGTCGATTGGGTTAGCATAGATAATGATGAGGATAATTTCAGTGGATTGGTTGCAATGGTAGTTTGCTGACTAGCCACGAACAATCTCAAAAGATGAAATAGGTTTCAGTTGAAATTTTGATATTCGATATATTTCTCTTCTAGAAAGTTTTCAATAGATTGATGACGAGTTGTCTGCAATTCTCGTGCCAGTGAAACCCCCAGCATGCTTCCCCATCTTTTGTTCCTTGGGAACTCTCCTTCTCACTTATCACAGCGCCCAAACATGCAGATGTCAAGTCTCTGGTCATCAGACAATCCAGAGCGTTTGCTGAAGCTGGCTTCTGATATTGAAGCGCATGATGGGTGGAGAGGATTTCTGAGCAAGCAGGAACATAAGTTATTCCAAGCTGCTGTGAAGCAAGGTGGTAATACATGGAATCAGTTTATCAATGGCCATGCACTATGCCAAGTGGCTCAGTATCAATTGGCACCGTCCATTACAACCGGTCCTGCCTTGGCAAAGCGAGATCCAAGTATAGGTGGCAATTTAAACGGTAATAGGCCTTCTCACCTGAAAAGTGAGGTGATTGTTGACGAGGAATCCAGAGGTCGCGGTGAGACACCCAGTTCGTCAGTCAGCCGGACAGGGTCCACCGCTCCCGTTGAAAGAAAAGAACAGCTTACATCAATTAACCTCGATCCAATGACTACTGCATTTCGAGTCAGGTACATGTTGTATGAGAAGTCACTGCCAGTGTTGTTTCCCGAGCCAGAGTTGGGCATGATATTGGATATCGATCCCGCGATATTTGAGGACGACGACGATGAACCGGTGCAAAATGAATCACAGAAGAATGAAACCAGAAACATAGACGACGATAATTATGATGATGATGACGAAAATAATGAAGAGAAGCAGCAGACAGAGCCGCGAGAGCAAGATCCTGTAACTGAGGTCGAGGAAGGTACTAATGCCTCAATGGCCAATAGCGAACACCCAGTTGTTAGGGTCACTATTCACGACCAAGAAGACGAAAAGGAAGAGGAAAATCTTTCTAAGGCAAAAGATGTTGTCATCAATAACTACAACAAGATGTACCATATATTCGAATACGACCGAGAAAATGCTCTGCGACAAAGGCGCCTGGACGAATCTGATAGGCAGGTCGACTCAGATATTTTAGATGAGAATGCCGCACCCGATATGGCGGCCAATGGAAAACCTAAATCCGCATCTGCATCTTTCGGTGCCGCCAATCTGTCTCTTAAGCATTTACTGGCTACTATAGAGGCTAAACGTGACGCTCTTTCCATGACCGATTTCGAACTCAAAAACTTAATATCCGACGTCAGAAAGAACAGATCCAAGTGGGCCAGTGAAGACAAAATTGGACAAGAGGAGCTTTACGAGGCTGCAGAAAAGGTGGTACTGGAGCTTCGTGGTTACACGGAACATTCCACTGCATTTTTAAACAAGGTGAACAAACGCGATGCACCTAACTATTTTAACGTTGTTAAGCACCCAATGGATCTGAGTACTGTAATGAAAAAGCTCAAGAGCTTTCAGTACAAGAGTAAGAAGGAATTCGTTGCAGATCTGATGCTTATATGGCGAAACTGTCTAACATATAACACGGATCCCAAACATTTTTTAAGAGCCCATGCCATTGCCATGCAAAAGAGGACCCTCACTCTAATTCCCTTAATTCCAGATATCACAGTGCGAGATCGGTCTGAAGTAGAAGCAGAAGAAGCTAAAGCTGCGCAAGAGGAGGCCGAAGACGAAGAAGATGGTCAAGCCAAAAAGTCAGGAATGGGTGTTGGTAAGGGTAGTAAGCATGCCTCTAAAGGAAGGAAAAGAAAGCTAGGTGAAACCGAAGAAGAGGATTCCGCAATGGCCGAAGCGAATGATAGCGCAAACGTTACTGCTGCTGATGGAACCGTCACAGCTCTGGCAAATCCGTCAGTTGCGGCAGTTGCTGCGGGAGGGACTCCTAGAGGTGCTAGCCCGGCACCAGGAACGCCGCGATCGGCAACTCCTGGGTTGGACTTTGATGGTGACTCATCCTTACTTCAAACAGAAGACGGGAATAGCGATAATGAGCAACAAGCGTCGAGCGAGAACGGCATTGACTTTGAAACTGCGGTTTGGCAAGAGGTGTTCACTAAGCGTCGAGCGGAATACTGTTGTAAGCGGGGGGATTTATTCCGAAATAACAATCTTCAAATGGATGCTGAAGCTACAATGAGGAAGTCCATGGCTATGGGCAGATTCTATGATATCACTTCCCATATATTTGAGCATCAGGACGAATCGGGACGTCTAAAACGAGAGCGGTTTTTTCAAAGCCGTGGACTTCTTGAAGCTCTTGATAGTGAGAAACAGCAGTTTATCTTGGAATATGAAGTTGGATCTGGTATTCCTGCTGATCCAATAATGGCTTACGATGCTGCAGCAATTGGCGAAGGGGGAGAGTTTAGTGGGTTTTCTAGGAAGGGAGGTTCTGGCTACCATTCAGATATGGCCCGTCTCACAGAAGTTGCTGCTTCTGATTATGTGCTGCATGGAGGATTGGCGGGTGATTATCATAAAAATTTGGCCAATATTCAAGATATAAGGAGAATTTGTTCGAAAATCGCTCTTGTTCGCCAAGTGCAACATCAGCAGTACATGCATACTCCATTGGCATATCATCCTGAAAAGATTCAAGATCTGGATTTAGATGTGGAATCTCGGCTTCCCGATAGAGACCAATATGATGGGCCAGCATCTCTCCAAGCGCTTAAACGGTCTGTCGCGAAAGTGGCCATGCATAGTGGATTCGAGGTAACTGAGCTTATGGCAGTGGAGACTTTATCGGAGATTGCCAGCGATTATATTTCTAATCTGGGCAAGATATTGATGCTGGCCTTTGAATCCCCCGAGTACTCTTCGATATCTGCTGAAGACAAGGTGGTGATGGCTTTGCAAGATCAAGGTATAGAAAGTTTAGCGTCCTTGGATGTGTATGTTCGAGAGGATATTCAGCGGCATAGTGCGAAGTTAGCCGATTTACAGAGAAAACTGACTTCGTTCCTTGCGGATTTGCTGAGACCAGGTATACAAGAGTTATCGGACAATCAATTTGGAGATGGTAGTGATCAGTTTCTCAACGGTGACTTTTCACAGCAGATCGGCGATGATTTTTTCGGTTTCAAAGAACTTGGCTTGGACAAGGAGCTTGGTATTCTAGGAGCGTCTGTGCCATTCCATTTGTTACAGAGCCGTCTAAGTGCCAATGTTGGTTCGCAATTGTCCGAAACACAGAACAAAGAGTTCACCGAACAGGTACCTGAATATCCTGCAGTTAATCGTGCACATGTGAAGAAGCAGCTCGGGCTTTTACAACATTTCCTTCTTGCTCGCATTGACACACCTGCGACATCAACGCAAGTACCTAAACCGGACGGCAATGATGAAATGGAAACTGTACTGTTAGAAAGTGACAGGCTTCCTCCGAAACAACGCAATACCAGACCTAAGCTACCTCCAACCGGCAAGATTCCTGGGATCAAGAAAAAATCTGTTGCTAAGTGCTTTTTCATGCCAACGACAGAGGCTACATCTGAAGCCAAGAAGGGCAATGGCAACTCGTTGTTTGGGTTTGATGAAAATCCTAATTTCCTGGAGAATCTTGAATCTTCATTAGGTGATAATTTTCAAGGCAATGGAGATAAATCGGTGGATTCTTTATTCTAGGTTAGTTATTCCCGAATTTATTAAATATGCGTGGTGTATTTTACCACAAGTGACCGGGTATTATGTCTAACTTATATATTATTATAAATCATCATGCAATATAGAAGAAATATGACTAGAATTGTCTTCTTCCTCTTCGAGCTCTTCATCCAGTAGAATGACCTCCAGTTCATGATTCTGATAAATCACTTCAAATCGGCCAACATGGTCGCCTTGCTCGTTGGTTATCTCCATCACAGTAGAAAAATCCTCGTCTACAGTAACATACCTACCGCCAATCTTCATTTGGCCACTTGCTAAGGACGTTAGTATGCTTTGAGCGGCATTTTTAATGAGAGCTTGAGTCTCGTCGTCCTCATCTTCTTCAAGCTGTTGGAGGATTCCTTCCAGGTTGCCGGATGAGATTTTCAGATTGTCATCAGCAACAAGATTACTGTCATGTGCAGGCTCAGCTGCAGTTTCCACATCATCCAACGATAAGCTGGCCAGTTGCTGTTCCGTGACCACTTGTTTGCACACTACTTGAAAGGAGTCGTCTACCTGACGGAACAAATCTTCTGAGCAGAGTGATTTGGTATGAACCACCATCTGATAATGACAAGTTTTGTGCTCAGCAAGAGAAAAGATCTTGTCCTTTTCCGCAGAAGGATTACATTTAAATTGAACTTCAATTGTACGATGATCCTTGGTCAGATCACATACTGAACCTTCAGTATACGTTTGCGAAATGAAATACTGAGATCCATCAATTGTCTCAATTGACGTAGCGGGCTCTGTCTCATTCAGGGCACCCAGTATGAAAATTGGAGTTCCAGGCTCCGGGGTGGCATATAAAGGCTTGGGGTGGAATTGTCTCACTTCTTTCCCATAGCACATTTCGTACAACCAGTAATCCTGGCCATAATAAAGACAGTTCTGTCTCAAAGGTTCCAGAAGTTCTAGAGCCTTACGTTTTGCATCGGATAGAATGGTTTGATGAGTCTCGATGGAAGACTCCGCGTCAGGTGAGCCTTTGTCATCACCAACTGCGTCATCTGAAGAATCCGTGGAACTGGAGGTCAGCAGAGGCAGTTGATCCCGTTTCTGGAGAGACGAAACTAATGGAAGAGCACACAAGTAGCTGTCATTTCTGATTTTCATGATCTGGCTTCTGTCGTTCAGCAGTTGCTCGACATGACTATCCAGTACATAGCCATTAGGCTCCGACACCTTCATAATGACCACGCTAATATGAGGCTTTGCATACATGTCCATATATGGAGAGAATGCTAGAGTGGCCTGGACAGCCAGCATCAAAGCTGTGGATATGCTAATAAATAAATTAACCATTTTCCCCAAGGTCTGAAGAAAACACCTTGCCTTAAGAGTGCCGTGCCGTTGGTTTGGAAAGCTCAGTGGTTTCGCGGAGATGGGAGAATCAAATGGTTTGTTCGTTCATCAAGAGAGGTTATTCGGAATAGTAAAAAGTGATGCTGGGGGTGAAATTTTCCATCATCCAAAATACAAATCAACGACATGCTTGCATCGACTAGGCGAACAGCACTGGCCTATGCTCGGGTACAGTCATATTCGACGACCGCAGAAGCAGGCGACAGCCTAAAGATTTTCAACCAGAAAATGCGAAATGCCGTGTTGGAAGGAAAGTGGGAAGACGGACCTCCAAGTCTGAAGACTCGACGGGCCCGTCTTGCCTATCAAAGTCCCGAAGGATTGAACGAGGTATTTCCTTTGGCGTATGAAGTCATTCAGGATGAGAAAAAAAGACTTCAAAAGCTAGCGGAGGAAAAGAAGGAGTTGCTGAGCAAATCTCAAGATACTGCAGAGAAGGGTCTGTTGCAGAAGGAGATGCTCACGTTTAGTACTCGAGCACTTATGCATGATCCCGAGGTTCAGTACAATCACAAGATGAAATTATATGATTTCAAGCAGCCTGTATATAGATACCTTGCTGAACGGGAGTGGAAGGAGTATGAGAAGCTGATTAATATTGACCGTTTGGAAAACCTGCATGTCATTCCCGACACCTTGCCTACAATTGACTTGAGAGCCCGGGTCCAACTCCAGTTCCCAGGCTACGTCAATCGATGGGTTACACCTGGTGATATTTTAAGAAACGAGATCTGCTCCAGGTCTCCTATATTAAAGATCCAAGAATTCGACGAGGTTGCTGACGGCTCGCTATACACTGTATTGGTGGTTGATCCTGATACTCCTGATTTGGACACTGACAGTTTCTCCACCACTCTGCACTGGGCAGTAACCAACATTCCTCTATCCAATGTTTCTCATGAAGTGGATGTTTCTAAGTCAGACGAGCTGGTTCCTTTTCTGCCTCCTCACCCCGAGGTAAATACTCCCGTGCACCGATACTGTGTATGGGTGTTCCGTCAGTCCAAGCAGCCTACTGAAGTGAAGAAAATTGAAGTCGACCCCACCCACCTTGCAAGAGATCATTTTGATATTCGTCAGTTTACTGAGCAGTATGGACTTGAAGCTGTGGGAGCGCATGTATGGAGATGCAAATACGACCGAAGTACCGATGGTGTTCGAAAGAAGTTCGGTTTGGGCCCCGGCAGAGTATTCTCCAAGATCCGAACAGGTGAATTGTAAGGAAAAAAAAGTAGACCAAACTAGATCCACTTAATGTAAATAAGCGAATGGTACAAATACAAGTGTTACTGTATTATAAAACTCTACAACAAGATATTCATCACGTGCAGCTATCTATACATGCCAATGTGGAACGGAACGACTTTAGCTGGTCTAAGCTAACGCCTTGGTGATAGCAGCCTCAAAGTCAACATTGGGATCCTCAAGATCAAACGATCCGCCAGTCTCCTTCTTGGGGTGCAAGGCAGCGTACTTGGCTTTAGCGGTAGAAATAAGCTTCTCGTTATGGGCATATTCATGAGCGACTCGCTTGGACTCAGCAGCCGAGGACAAGGATCGGTTGTGTACGAAACCGTAGACAATGCCACCAGCAAGGGCAGACCATCGAAGTGCCTGGGGGTTAGATTAATTGGATTTGAGAGGTTCAATGGTTGCGAATGTCACTTACATTAACCGTAGTGGAGACCATTTTTTATATAAATATTGATAGGTGATGATGGAGATGAATGAGTTAAATGAGTTTTTCAGTACATGGGAAATCAAATGGGCGAATCAGAAGTTCTGAAAACTACAGCCTGTTAAGCCCAGCATACAACACAACACAATCTCAAATCGAGACAGGATCATTCATTCACATACGCATCACAACTTCACTAATTCTTATAATATTTGCATATAATTTCAACAGCCAAACACATCCAAAAATGATGCAACCATTTTTGTTCTTAATTGCAATTATTAGTACTGCCTTGGCTACTGCAACTACTACTACCACAATTTCTCTAGCTATTCAGCCTGCTGGATCTAGCAAAGTGCTGAAAAAGGGAATAATTACGTTGGAAACTGGTTCTGCGACGTACGAACCTTATACAGATGCTTCATTCTATGTCGGACCTGCTTGTCTTGGTATATCAACTTCTGAAGGGTTTACCTGTTACGCATTTACAGATATCTTGCCTGTTTCTGATGAAAAATACGTGGTTCACGTCTCAGACAGGGATGACGGCTCGCTCAGCAAGATCGACCATATTGACTATTCTCGAGACCCTGCAACAATCGATAATGCCAAGGTGATTATTATTAACACCCCTAACCGGGGTCCTCTCCCTGCTTTCCAGGAGCCAATTGCCTTGGTGAATAACCAAATTCCAGAGCCTGAAGTCCCCAAGTCTTTTCTGCAGAAATACTGGATGTACTTCGTTCCTGCCATGCTGATGTTCATGCTTTCTGGATCTGCACCTGCAAATTAACGTCCCAATCTGCACTAACCATGAAGATGAAATGGACTCGTCGCAAGCCTGTCTCTGAAAATCAAGAGCCACGGCCGACAAGTAGCACTGCGGGCGGCGGTCAAATCATCAAAGCTTCTTCACCAACTGAGCTTGTCTCTGAACCTGTCAAATCTAAGAGCTCTAAGAAGCGTCATAGCAAACGTAAGCTGAGATCGGCGTACGTCGGGCCCGAAACTTACGAATCTCTCCTTGAGGCTGCCCAAGAGAGTCAGAGAAAACTTAGACTATCCTTAGAACAAATGGATAGCAGTGGTGTTTCAGATCATCCTCGGTCTGCTAAGAACGCTGCTATGATTTACCCTTATTCTAATTCGTATCCTCACAGAGGGCGGCTAAGTGTATCCCAAGCGCTGCCGAGAGATGACTTCTTACGAATCGCTAGACCTTCCCCATTGCCATTGATAGTTCTCATACGATTTTTGATATGCCTAGGTAGTCTTCTCCTCTATCCAAAACTAGGTGTTCTTTTATTTATCATCCTGTTTGGTGTAGAAATTATGACCAGTGAAGATTCTACCCCAATAGGGCAGATTCTTGCCCATCACACTTCTCATGACCAGCATTATATTAACTAGTCAAATAAAGTCAATAGTGCAAAAAATGTTAACAATCTATTCCTATATACTTTTTTGCGAATGATCTAGAGCTGAAGTCTAGAAGTTGCACCAGGCTTACTGTTAATATCCCTTACTGTTAGTTCAATAAATTCGCTAACTTCATTACCACGACCACTTAGTCTGGCAGCTTCGACGTTGAACAAGATCTTCTTGATGCCAATTCCAAGTACAGGTGATTCAGTCTCGGCGGCAATGCCTTCGATAATCTTCTGCCGGGCACCCTGGTCGAGGAAGTCGAGTTCAGCAAAGATGTGATTCAGATCATCCAGAGATGAAACACTAGGAACAAACAGCTCTTTATTGAAGCTCTTCAAGACATCCATCTGATCCAAAATCTCCCGGTGACATGTAGTTGCCAGCACCATCAGCTTATGTCCAGGAGGAGGTAATTTTCTCATGTAGACCTTTAGTGCCTGCAAGACAGAATTAGAAAATCGTGGACCAATGTTGACCCAGTCAATAATATCTTCAATCTGGTCAATAACCAAAATATTCAGTGGAGACTTGTAACTATCCTGAAACATATTCTGGATATAATTGATTCTCTGTGCCTCACCCATACCAATCATGGCGTCAGGAGAGATAAGCTTGATAAAAGGGAAACCAGAAGATAAAGCTATAGAAGACGCCAGAGCAGTCTTGCCTGTTCCAGGGCCACCATGGACCAAGACTGAAATAAGAGGAAACTGGCTGGATTCTCTGGCTTGCTGAACTAACTTTTGACCCTGTTCCAGCATATCAACAACATAAGGTGAGAATCGAATAATACCACCTCGAATGGTACTTTCTAATTCTTCCTCACTGACACCAAAAGCAGGTTTGGTTTCTCTCAAAGCCTCTAGAAAATCATCTCGGCAAACAAGAACCTCCTTTTTGTCAAAAGTAATACCCTTCTTGGGATCCATTTTGATATTTCGATTCAATGCAAAACTGGCAGCATTCTTAACAACACCTTCAATCTCCGCACCACTATAATTTTTTGTCATATGCGCAAGTTCTTCAATGTTAACATCATTGGCAAGCTTCTTTGCTTCTTTCATCTTTGCAGTATGGATCTTAAAGATCTGTCTTCTGCCCTTCTCATCAGGCAATGAGATCTCCAATTGGACTTCAAAACGACCGGGACGCAGCAATGCCGAGTCAATCAAGTCCTTTCTGTTTGTCATACCAATGACAAGGATATTGTTCAGTTGGTCCACACCATCCATTTTTGCCAACAACTGATTGACAACATTGTCACCAACGCCGGTACCATCTCCTCTACTGCCTCTCTGCTTGAAAACGGCATCTAACTCGTCAAATATGATAATATGCAAATTGGACTCTTCACCTTTCTGTTTAAATTCAGCCTCAGCATCCTTGAACAAGTTTCGAATATTCTCTTCGGAGCCACCAACATACTTGTTCAGCATTTCAGGACCGTTGACAATCTTAGGCTCAACAGCATTCAACATGTTACCAATTCTTCGTGCAATTAGAGTCTTACCAGTACCAGGGGGGCCATACAAAAGCAGACCCTTGACGTGATTGATACCAAGCTTCTCAACATCTCTTGGAGGATAGATACGACTAGCAAAGGCTCGCCTAAAGATGGTATTAAACTGCTCATCTAGACCACCGATTCCCATATCTTCAAACCGAAAGTTAGGTTGGAGAATTGCGTTGGCTCTAGGTTTGGATCCATTGGATTTGAGATTAATCAACCCTCCAGCACCTTTTGTGAAAGTGATATCAGTATTACTATTCAGAATACCACGGGAATTCTGAACAATACCACCCGCGCTATCTTCCAAAGATACTCCGAGATCAACAAGCTGAGTGGCCAATACAGTAATTCGAAAGTTGACACCAGCAACTTCGAGGGCAAACTTCTGGCCGGGAGCGAATATCTGGTTTTTGAAGAGAGCGAGAACTCTCTTTGCTAGTACCTCTTCTTCATACTGATTATTATTTGCCCGGGCCTTGTTATAGAAGTCAATCTCCATAGTGATGCTTCCCAAGTACACCCGCTTGTTGCCATTGGCAAATATATCAAAGGGAGCAACTGTAACAGCCTGTCTCATAGACCACTGGCCCCATTCCCTCATTAGACCACCCAGTCCAATTGTTCCAGGAGCAGTTTCCTTTGCCTGTTGACAAGTCAGGACAAACATGTCGTCCACCAATATATAGCTTCCATTAGGAAAGGTGTTGACCGGTACAGTCGCAACATTAGACACCACAAAGGAAGCATGAGGGGGTTGTTCTACGTGGAGCGTTGTAGACGGAATTGACGATATAGCTCTACCATTGTATGCATCACGAGGAGGCTCGTCGTGGCTACCTCGTGAGAACGAAGGTGCTTTAAATCCAAACTTCTCCATGGTGATGGCGGTATTGGTGCGTTGGCTTATAGTGGGAGGCTCTACAACACAGGCAGCTGCATAGCCGTGCCTCACTGGTGATGGAGCCCAACCCTGAGGTACTGTATACACCCGAGTACTTGAGAAAGTTTTAGGGGCATATATTGGTACAGTAAGTAAAAAAGAATCTGCCGGTCCAGTATGTCAATTTTGCAGAGCCACGGCATTGGAGGGCAAAAAGGAAAGGTCTTGCCCGGACTCGAACCGGGGTCGCCAGAATCAAAATCTGGAGTGATAACCGACTACACTACAAAACCCAAATTTACACCAACTACGTTTTCCGCCATATATATAGTTATAAAAACTAGCCAATTGAAAAAGTGGATTTTTCGGCGCGAATAAGGCTAATATTGCGATTATTTTCTACTATTTACGTTATTTAATGCTCACTCTTGACTGGGAATCAAAATTTATGCGATTTTGAACGGGATGGTGTTGTTTTATCCGGATTTTAGTTTCTGGTGCAGAGAGTAACGCAGTCTGATTCGAAGTTCCCGAGCTCGACACAAAGAACAGATAGACTTATGACGAACATCTCACCAATTCCAATAACCATATATTCTGAATTCTATAAAGACATTACTTGTCTACTCGTAGAGTTATACGCAAAGACTTTAAATAAAAATTTCATAATTGTCTGTAGAGCGGGATTATATATACATTGCCATATATTTTTTCAGATCCTGGAGCAGGTAGACGACATGCGTACGTCATCTCCTTATATCCGTAACTAGCCTATGGAAGGCGAACAGATCGATGGGACGGCCCAGAACGAGAATAAACTATCTGGTTTGAATCTTAACGGTCATGAAGTTCGAATCAGATGCGCATTTAGAAATCCCTTCTACCTTTAACTCCCTCTACTCCTATAGCTGCTCTTCATGAAGGATGTGTCACATTTAACAAAAGATATTCATTCGCTCGTGGTTCATTTACTCAACTGCTATTTCGGTTCTCCTGATTCCTGTGACAAGAATCACATGGAAATCAAATTTGTCTCTATTTCGGATGGTAAAATCCTTTGATGAACGAACAAAAGAACGCAAGAGGTCTAATGAACAGGAATGAATACCAAATATTTTAGATCATATGAGTGCAAACCCAGCGAGAAACTCCGGCTCTAGAGACATTATTTGACCAATGTCGGGGAAAGAAACAGGGGCCTGCGCCATTTACAGGATCATTGTAGGACAAACCTATTTCTTGATCTGATAAAGACCCCCATAATGCTGTGTGCTGACCTGCTTTTAGGTTGCTCTTCTTCTTCACGGACTCCGTAATTCCGTCTCACAGTTTTTTCGGCGCCGCAGATCAATTCGATCTCCGGGCATCCCATTTCGGCTCACTGATGTGGGATGGTTGACTCACCACTCTTTAATAGAATATTCGGCAAAGTGAGGAATACTTTTTAACACATTACTTAACGTCAAAATAGTTTTTTCCCATGGCAAAGAGGTGATATCAACAACTCATCCCATTACTTGGCAAGACAAGAAATTGTTCACAACTCACCAGGACCTCTTTATGGAATCGGAGCTGTCCGGTCTAAACCATGCCCAAAATCAACACCAAACGGCCCAGGGATGATGATGCGCTCGGCGATGTTACAGCTCTAACACCTACCAAACGTGGCCCGGGTACTCCGGTGCAACTGCAACAAAACACACTGCAATCAAACTCAGACAGAGACAGGCTTCGAGTATTCAGAGCTTGTGACAGATGCAAGCGGAAGAAGACCAAATGTGACGGTCTAAAGCCGTGTCAGCCGTGTTCTAAGATTGATGTCCAGTGCTGTTATACTCCAACGGCTTATTCAGCCATGAGCATGAATGCTATGACAATGTTCAGAACACCGATACCGACCGACCAGCTTCCTTCCAATTTGTCGAAGACTACGTTTTCACAACCTGAACTTGTGGATTCTTTGGACTTTAGTGCAGAAGCAACACCTGCCTTAACGTCGGCTTTGTTCGAGAGAAACCGACAATTGGAAAGAACTATTCAGCAACTCCAAGCCAGGGGTCTTATCACTGCTTCAGATATAGAATATTCTGCTTTATGGAATTCGTCGTCCAATACCCAATCTGCCGAAGAACTAGCTGTGGGGGGGCTGGTTCAACTTCCTATGAATGGTGACGATAAAAATCAACCAGGATTGGTCGGTCATTCGGTGAGAAATGGCAAGGACGGCAAGGACAAGAAAGATTTCACGGAGAGACTAGCCTCGGTAGTAACAGAACACGCAGGAAACAGCTTTGAAGTTGATTTTTTAGCATGCTCAAAGTTCAGGTATTCCAGAAGGTATATACATGTTCTAGGAAATGTGTTTGGTAGATCGCTCTATGAAAATCTACCGAACAATTCTCAACGTCTGGTTACTCTTCCCAGGGTCCAAGCCTACGGATGGAATATGTCTGGTGGTCATTATCTTCCGCAGCGAAAGATGCCCGTGCACCCAAAGGAAATAGCCAAAGAAACTGCAGATTACCTGCTTGCCTTCTTTTTTGAAAAGGTTAATCCGTTGTACGCAACGCTACACCAGCCAATGTTCATGAAGCAATATGAATCATATTGCTTTTCAAAGTACGATGAGTCGCGTTCTCAGGATTTGTACTTGTTTTCCGGAATTCTGCATTGCGTTTTTGCTATTGCGATGCGATTCTCTGAAACCGAAGATTCTTCTAGATCATACGAACCGGGACTAGAGGAGGAATATTTCAATTACTCGCATGATATTTTGAAGTACTTTGCCTTTCAATGGGAGAGTGTAGAGATTATCCAGGGTTGGCTTCTCATTTGCATGTACTTGAGAGCATGTCATCGCCAGTCGTCCACTTGGATGGCATTAGGCGAGGCTGTTAGACTTTGTAACGGTATGGGTATTATGAAATCATGCTGGTTAGCTTCACCTATTCCGAAGTACAACAGTCTCAAGCTAATTCGAACGTTTTGGAATGTATTCCTGTGGGATCGTTTGATTGGAATTGATACCGGAAGGCCCTTTGCTATTTCTGAACACGAAGTTTCTTTACCACCACTAAATGAGTATGTCGACGACGGCTGGCTGACTAAACCTGCATACTGTCTGATTAGACTGGTCATCTGTTTGAATCCTTTGGTGAAGGACGTGGGCTATGGGCTTGCTCCCCAACACTTGGATATTATCAATTCAGCTATGAAGAACTGGAATTCAGTTGAAGCAGCAAGATTTGGAGTTGAATCTGATTCAGACTATGACAAGGCTTTTGATGGTGAGTTCGACCCATCGATGATAGCTCAATTACGATGTCAGTATCATGAATGTGTGCTTTATGTTAATTCGCGCACTCTGTTCGCAATGATAGACTCGCAGTGGGAAAATGCCATTTCAATCCATAAACAACTCATAGCGGATTCTTCCAGAGGTATAATACTTGTACTGGACAAACTGGATGAGGTTGGAAGGCTTGAAACTAGCTGGTGGCTAAAGCTATCTTCGCTGTATAGCGGTACACTGTCATTACTCGTTTTACTCAACAGTGCTGGAAATGATCATAGAAACCTTGGGCGGTACATTACAAGAGGAATCGGCTTAGTTGACAAATTTGCCAATAACCCCAAATTTACAATGGCAAAGGAAGCCAAATGGGCTCTGAGGACATTAAACCATCTTGTATATCTGCGATTTAGAGATTGTCAAAACATTTTGAAACAGGCAGGTATTGAGCATGGCGATGAAGAGGTTAACAAGAGACGTTTCGCCTCTATGGGACCTTTGGATAAGACTGGAAAGGTAGCCAGCTTGGGTAATAACAAAAACTCGGCGTTTCCCATGTGGAGAAATTTGGTAGATGGTACTACTAATGTGGAGTTTGAAATAGCTCATTCTGAAAATGTTCCCAAGAATTCAGGCCCTGCTTCTGGAAAGGGCTCCAGTGAAGGAGATTCTTCCGAAGCATGGGAATTCCAACCTCCTCCTTTTGAGGTTTCACCGTCTGATATGGTGAATCTGGGGCCTGGAGAGATTCAAGCTGTAGGCAAGTCTACATTCGAAGAGGCACAGCAGCGGGAGACTGGACCCAACCCGGTAGGATCATTGGACTGGTTCAATGGTTTTGCGTGGGATGAAAACAGTAGCGTTGCGTCTTTTTTGAACATGGATGGCTAATGATGGACTGGCTGGTAGAGCAGAAACGTCACTGTATAAAATCAAAAAATTTGGTTCTTTTTTATAAAATAATGATATTACGCAATTTCCCTCTACTTTATTCAGAAAGTGAAAAGTCTATGTTAAAACGCAAAGCCATCCCAATCCTGCAAATAGTAAGCCAACAGGAAAAGTAGCTAGAATGACTCGCGATTGCAAAACACCAGAATTCTTCAATCCCCTAGTAGCAGAATAAATAGCCCATATTACCAAGAAGAAGTCAATGATCAGTCTAATTATTCTCTGTTTGACAAATGAAGAAAATAATGCAGCAGGAACCAGTGGAAATAGCGAATAGCCTGCGACACATAATGCATGGAAAAATGAGATTGAGCCACCAAGAAGCTTGACATTAAGACACACAATCAATTCCCCCAAGCATATCAAAGCAAATATACCCGAAAATACTGCCGAAGTTTGATTCTTCGATGCGGTCATGCTCATGCTGGTGGAGATCATTAGACAAAATACCAGTGGACCCCAAAGATCCCATTCCTGATTAATATCATTGGCTTCTCCTTCGTATCTCCATACAACCTGACGAAGTCGAACTCCAACTGCTCTGATATCTCTCATAAGTGTAGTAACTACCGGTTCGTCCAGAGTATCGCCGCCTGTGAATCGTCGTTGCTCCAATCTTACGCCATCAGCGACGTCGACTCGGGCCTGAGGCTCAGGTATCAGTCTAGTGCCTTGAGCTTGATGCAGAGAAGCTTCAGGCTCGTCGTTGATAATAAAGTCACTTTCGACATCCTCAAGTATATTTGAAGGTCGAGGAGACTCTAATGCTTCATCGATCGAGAAGTTGTTGCTGTTGGCTGATACTTTACTGTACGACATGGTGAGTGTGCTGGCAAACTGTCAAGTTGGTGGTGTAAGCAAGTACTAAATAACCATGATGGGAAAAGATATGATATGGGTTGATCAACACACAGTCCGTTTTTATTCAACTCGACGGTGTTTTTCCTGATCAACAGGTTTTTCTCTCTGATTTCGAAATATATTATACCATTCCTCAAAAATCAATCCTGATATGTACTGTCTACATAGTTTCCCATTAAATTATGCTCTGCTCAATGCCGACGATGACGTACAGATATATAGCCAAGTCCCGCAGTCCCCTAGCTTGGATATTACGATTGCGACTGCGATTGAGTCTTAGAAGCTGCCTTAAATGATCTGGCAAAGTACGTCGAAGGAGCACCTATAGGCTCGGTATGCTTCTCATCATTGGGATGAGTGAGCTCGTAGACCTCAGTGCATGCCCTGTGATAGGCTCTTTTCTCAACGTATTCTTTAATTTGCAGCAAATTTTCTTCTCCTGTAATTCCCATTCCCTTAAGCTGCTGTGTGAGTTTCTCAATGGAATTGAGCCTGTAGGGACATCCGTGTGGTTCTTCATTGGATGTTCTTTGGGAACGGCACATATCAATGCAGCTCATGGGCTTGTATTGGATTCGCGAACCCTCAAGACCGTACATATGACGGAAATAATACCTATACTCCTTGGTGAATTCATCATCTGTTTTCCTGGAGAAAGCCTTTCTCCAAAACTTGAGAGATTCATCTGCACTGAGACCAATGGCTTTTAGGAAAGAACCGTATTCTCGTCTTGTTTCGAACTTGGCATGGTGATTAGCTTGAACACTTTTATGCATAGTACTCATGCAGAGAGGGAAATGGCCCTCCTTTTGTAATTGGTCTATCATATCGGCATTAAGCTTTTCTCCATTTAATAGGTTGGCCTCGTACTCAACCTTGCCGCCAGCTTCCAGATCATCTGACAAGTGCTTGAGAACAGGCACCAGACGGTCATCCTCATCGAGTCGTGGCAACAACCTTGCAGTCTGCTCCAGTGCTTTGCTCAACCTGCTTGAAAATTCTGCAACTATCAGGGCCTGTTGTAAATTCTCAGGAACGTAAGCTTTACCGTTACGCAAGAAAACACGTCTCTGGTCGACCAATTCAATCACCTTCTCGAAATCTACCTTGAAATAGGCACTTGAAATGCTGTTATCCTGGGAAGCAGCTCGTAATTGAGGAAGGATATCCATCTTCTCTGATTCAGTCACCTGCTCCCATTCTAGGTTGAGGGTATCTATAAATGACTTCCTATCTTTGGAATCATCTGTCTCATATCGCGCCTTGAATATCAGAGTTTCAAGCTGAACATACTTGTCTCTAAGCTCTGGAGTTCGGCAGAAAGCCAGACGCAAGATATAGTGTGAGAAATGATCCTTCTTTCTCTCCTTATCAGATTTGGTTCCATTAATAGATGAGTTCAGTGGAATATATTTATCAAGCACTGGCTTCAGTTGCTGGACAATTTCTTTGAACGGTATGCTTCTGAGCTGGAAGTTCTCAGCTTCACTGAGCACGCGTATTCGATCGGACGCCCACGTTTCAAACTCCTCTAATGGCATTTGCATCTGAGGAGGAGTATCGTACATATTCAGTCGAAAAGGATACTTGACATGTCGTGTGACTTCGTCACTGTAATTTGTTCTTTCAAGAATTCTTCGTTTGGCTCGAAACATTGTGTTGAAAGGTGGAAGTGTAGTAGAAATTACGCGTTGTGTTGGTGTTTCGGTTAACACTAATTAACAAGACTGCAAAGGAACACCTCCAAGAAACTCCAACAAACTCAATAACAACCATCTATCGGTGTACAAAACAACCAGGACCCAATCCAACTGATTATGCTATTTTAATTCCCAGTTTCATAAGACATAAATGTTATATTACAAATGCTTCTACATATATATATGCTAGTCATCCTCTTGATGATGTCGTTGAAGAATGGCAACAGTAACACTGCTGCTTCGATATCGACTAGCAATGCTACCGCTGCTTGTGTTGGTTTGTGCCTGAGGACGGCCACGTATAGAACTACCGGATGCTTTCGTTTCGGGCAGGACCGACATGATGCCGCCGGTATTTTTGTCGTTTTGCAAGCTTTCCATTAAGCTTTGTTTGGCACTGCTCAAGCTATCCCAAGTGCCTCCTATTCTTTTGGCCGACTTGTTACTGTCCAGGCTATCACGAGTCCCACCACCTTCTCGTAGGTTTTGTTTGGTACTGTCCAAGCTAGCTCGTAAACTTTGCTTGGTGCTATCGAAACTATCTCTGGCGCTGCCTGGTCTCAACCGTTGGGGATCCTTCTTACTAGAGCCGTACTGGGCGTCGAATTTGCCCTTGTCCTGTAGTGAGCTAATGGACGGTGCCTTTCTCAACCCTCCGGTGTCCTTCTTGACCGACATAGACGGAAATTGTCGGTGCGGACCCAATACTAAAGTCAATTCACCATCATCGTCGTCATCGTCATCATAATCATCATCATCCTCTTCTTCCGACTCATCTGATCCACTGGCCGATACATTATTCCCCAGACTATATTTAACTCTTGATCTTGAAGCTTTTTGTTCGCCATCGGATGACATAACTGAGTCGCTAGTTGAGGAATCAGTTATAGCAACAGAAGGGATAGTAGAATACAGATTATGCGTTTCTGGATCAATGGCTTCTAGCGAAGATTCTCCTGCAAGCAATGCATTGAGATTCATATTTGAAGATGAAGCAGGAATAGTTTGCGATTTGGGAATGCTCCTTTCTGTAGGTGGCTGTGACGATACAGAGCTGCTGAAGTGGCTTGTCTTTCCACTTTCGTGTCTAATATCATCCTCTGCTGGACCGCTACTATATGAACTCGCAGCACTATTCGTTACGAACGAACCGCTCTTATCCCGATGTAGAAAGGGGTTGGAGTGTGAATTTGAAGTACTCGATAGTCTTGGTCGTCTGAAAGTGCCTTTGGAACTATCAGGAGAGTTGGCCCGAGACGGTGTGTTGGAAGACGTCATGAATGTGTAAATAGAAGCTTGCGATTGTTTACGTCGCAAACCTGTAAACTCTAGAGCGGAGTTACCAAATTTTGTCAATCCCCTTTTGATTTTTCCGGTTATTCCCCTAACAGCTGCTTTCATCTCCTTATCAGTTACTTCAATCTGCTTGTCGTTGTCGGCAAGATGAAGGAAATCTTCCAAATTAGGCGCTGTCATACCATCAGATATCCAAGGATGACGTTTTATTTCGGCAATATCGATTCGTTTCAAAGGGTCCTTCTCTAGTAGTTTCTTGATAAGATCTTTGGCTAACTCCAAGTCAGCATCCACCGCTAAAGCTCGTGGACTAGGGAAATAATCTGGATTAACGTAAGCAGCACTTTCCGTGAGAGTAATTCTACTCATAGGATTATTGAGCCCTTCAACAGTGGGGCTTTGTACCGGCGGGCTATGAGGAGCGGAGTCGTTTACAGAGCTGTCACTGGCAAACATAGAGCTATCGTCACGTAAATTGTAGAAAATGGAGTTCTGGGTCTCTTTCGACAATTTCTTCTTCTTTTTAACCTTTTTCGGTTCAGGTATTCGTGGCTTATCATTATTCTTAAGGGTCGTATCATAAATATCGTTATCATCGTTAACAAGGGTATCATCTGCTTCATCGGGGAAAACAAGAGGCTGATCCACAATAACTTTGAAAAGTTCATATTCGCTGTCTGCAGTGAATGGAACGCAGCCATAAAGAAAGCAGTATAAAGTTACTCCGAATGCCCAGATATCAATTTTGTTGGTAATGGGAAGTCGTACCCTGGCAGGGTCGTCAGACGAAGAAGAGACACAAAGTTCAGGAGCGAAAAATGCCGGAGTGCCGGCGGTTTTAGCAAGCTCCAGTTCATTATTCTCATAATTGAGAGAAGTGGCATAAGAAACACCAAAGTCGGAGATTTTCACCGTGCCATCCTTCGATAGGAGCAGATTGGCTGGTTTTATATCTCGGTGAATGATACCTTGGAAATGCAAGTATTCGAGGCCCAATAGTACATCTCTAGCAGTCGACTTGGCCAAATCTCTTGAAAGTGCTGGAGATCCATCCTCGTTCTGCCAAATCACCTCGCCCTTTTCAAGATACTCAAGCACCAGATAGATTTTACGGGAATTGACGTCATCCAGTACCTCCAGAAGCTGTACAATATTGGGATGGAAGCATTTTTTTAGAATGGCAATTTCACGTCGCACAATGTCTTCCTGGGTATTACCTGGTCGTGCAGAACGCCCTAGATGCGGGCGGCCATTTCGGTCTACGACCTTGATTGCAACGTAGTCGCCATGCTGTATGTCTCTTGCAAGCTTGACCTTACCATGCTGACCCCTTCCTAGTTCTTTTATGATTTCGTAGGAATTCAGGACTTTTCTTCCAGACACTGGGTCATAGTCAATAGAAATCTCGTGAGTCTCTTTGACAACGCCGGCATCGGACGTACTTCGACCTGAAGGGTTCAATTTAGAAGAGAAGCTATTTCTAGACCTCAGGCCGGGAGAACTGGGATTGGAATTTCCTGGAGAGGTGCCCAATGGAGTTGAAGAGCCTGAATGCCCTGGGGAAGAACGTAGACTTTGTTTCAACAGCGATGGCGAGGTGGGCTTTTTGCTATGAGAGGAAGATTCCAAGGACGAAGACATATCCTTGAGCAAAATTCCATGCAGTTGGGTATTGATATTTTGTTGTCTTCTGGGAGACGATACTATGCCTTTCAGAGGAATGTGGGTATGCCCCTGATAAGTGCTCGGTGATGAGGAGTTCGAACTGAGAGATGGCAGTGAGGACGTAGATAGTGCAGGAGATGCTTGTAGTGAGGTTATGCGACGATCAGTTGAACCCCTGGGGTCAGTAGTTGTGAGATTGGCGCTGCTATTTGGTGGTGCGATGTTTGTTGTGTTGGAACCAGAATGCGCCGAATAGGAGGAAGAAGACGAGAGTGGCAGATAAGGAACAGGAGACAGATGTTTCCTTGCCGAAGTCTTATCTGACTGTTGGGAGACCATCGTGGGTCACAGCTTTCCAATGATGGGGATGGATGGTTGAGGAACTGAGGGAAAGATCTGGTTGTGACGTAGGTTGGCGGAAAGTCAGATGGTTTTGGTTTGGGTTTTGATTTTGATTTCGGTTTGGGTTTTGGTTCCGACCTGATTTAGGAAGCTATCATGGGAGATGGGAAATAGCGGTTTAAGGACTGATGGATGATACATTTGGATTGGTAATTAGCAAGATTAGAGTTTCTTTAGGGTTCTTGTTTGGAAAATAATATAGATTTGAATTCAGTGGTCTTAATTATAGGAATTAGTCCTCTAACTTAGCACGTATATCTGATGATTATCTGAGAATATCTGGTGCTGGTGACGACTAGCTTGATCATCATCTCAGGTAGAGTTTGCACCCCAAAGTCCAATCAGTGCATGCTGCCCAGCCCATGAGCAGCAGAACAGCCAATATAATTAAAACCAGCTAACATTAGATTCTCTAGACTACTCTACTCAGACTTTGGGACGCTTAGACTCGTCAAATTCTGACTCAGACTCAGACTCGGATTCAGTTTGGGTCTTGGCTTTCCGCTTGGTTGTAGCCTCTTTCTCTGACGGAGTTGCTGCTGTATCGGATTCATCGTCGTCGTCATCTTCGATGATCCCTTCAAACTGGTTGACGGCTCGTTGGATTTCCGGCAACGCCTTCACCAAGTTGCCAAATGATTCCACAGTCAAAGAAATGCCCTGATTGTTAGTGGATATGCAAATACGGCGACTTATTTGCTAGTCGGCCGGATCAGCCCAAAAATAAAAAACTACTGACCTTTTTGCCTGGAAGTTCCTGGTCATTGCTGGTGTAATACTCTCGAATGTCAACCAGGGTTCTCCCTTTAAATGATCGAACTGTGACCTTTTTATTTTTTCCCAGCTGTGGGGTTAGATTTCCTACTTGATATTCAACAGGAAGGGTTTGGCCTTTCTTTGTTCCTCAACCCAATTGATCTGCAATCTGTACATACATCGATTTGTTTATCTTGTACCGCCACCATTATGGATGGTTCAAAGCAATGTCGTTAAGGTAAGGTTCAGTTCGGTTGGTAGATATTAAGTTTGGTCCCATTTTGACGGTCTTGACGTGCTACTGGGATATTCATTTCCTAATGTCTCTACCGTTTCAGAACAAGTACCATCTCCGACGAGTAGCCGAGTCTTCTTCCAGAGCTTGTGCTATATGCTATAAACCGACTACTGCAGTTTTGGTTACATCTGACGGCAAGACCGACTTCTTCTACGTTTGCGATGTTCATTTGACTGATGCTTCATTCGCTACTGCGGAGGTTGATCCCAAGGTAGAAGCAGCCAAGAAGAGACAAGGAGAGCTGGATCAGGAGATTGAGAATGTCAAGAGACAATGGCAGGAGTACCAAAAGAAGAAGAAAAACAAGAAAACTGGCGATGAGGCAAAATCAGATGCTAAAAAGGGTGAGAACAATCCAGATGCCGACAAGGAATCAACTGCTGCTGCAGACCTCGATAAGCTGGAGAAAACAAAGGACGAGGACCAAAAAATTATAGCTACCAAACCCCGAGTGTTTGTTCTTAACAGAGACATGTTCAACGTGAGGTTAGGTCATTGGCGATCGGTCCAGAAATCGAAGCAAGCTCAGCAATTACTGCAAAAGCCCAATTTGTTTCCAAAACCTCCAACCTCGCTGCCGTCCAAGACCCCTCCGCCTATTGATTCCCCACCATCAGGCACTCCTCCTCCATCTTCATAAAGTTATATAATTAATGCATACTACTGAATAACGTACTACCGAATAACGAATCGTACTACAGATTACAGGGAATACTAAGACACCCTTAAGCGGTATTCGTAGCTACCTCTTGAACATGATCTTCCCATTTGTGGGTTCTTTTGGCCAACACCGACCCATCCAGAACCTGTACAGATCCCTCCAGCTGCGAGAATCTAAACTCGCCATTTCCTCCAATCCATCCGTCTTCTTCGTCGTCCCTTTCGGCCCTGACCTCTCCCAATCCTTTTGCCTGGCTTTGTCTCAGTTCTTCTATGGCCTGTTCCAACATGGTGTGTAGTCGACCTGCCGACACCACGTTGAATACGTCAAACTTGTTCGCAGCAATAAGAACATCAACACCACCAGATCGCTTTTCCGTCAGTTTCAACAGTCTAAACAGCTGCTGAGCTGCAATTTCAACTCCTTTGGGTCCTGCAGATGCATCAACCACAAATACAATGCAAATTAGATTGTTTCTAGTTGCTTCCAGCTCCTGCTTCACAAGATACTGAAGTCGACTGTGTCCCGGGATGTCGACCAAACTATAAACCTCTTTAAGAAGCTCGTCAGATCCAAACGGAAGTCGTAAATTATCCCATCGGTTGATCTTTTGTGATGTAACCACTTCAGTAGTAGTTTGCCCAGTCCATCGTAGGAACAGACTGGTCTTGCCGGCGTTGGACGGTCCTGTAATTATTATCGTCCGGTTTTTGTTTGATTTTGAAGAGCCTCCAAATATGATTCCCTCATTAATCAGAATGACCACTGCTCCTATAGCGATTATCGCCAGTAAAATCCCTACCAGTACAACTGTTTCCATATCAGCAGTGAAATTCGAATCAAACGAAGAAAAAATCCCCAACCTCTCCCAAACCCGTCATAGTCAAAATATTGTGCGGACGCCGCACGATGCTCCACTGAAATTTTCGATTCTTCACAAATCAGTCACCTCATCATACCACTACGTTACTGTACCATGTCGACGTTTGGAAAAATATTTAAAGTCACAACCTACGGCGAGTCCCACTGCAAAAGTGTTGGATGTATTGTCGATGGTGTTCCTCCTGGAATGGACCTCACTGAGCAAGATATCCAGCCTCAGCTGTCCCGAAGACGCCCTGGTCAGAGTAAACTGAGCACTCCAGTAAGTCATGCACAATTATTATTGGACTTTAATGCAGAGATTCCTTTCTTCTAACCTCTCTTTAGCGAAACGAAGCTGATCAGGTCCAGATTCAGTCCGGTACCGAGTTTGGAAAGACTCTGGGAACTCCCATTGGAATGCTGGTTCATAATAAAGATCAGCGACCCCACGATTATAGTGAAACTGACGTCTACCCACGACCCTCTCATGCTGATTACACCTACCTTCAGAAGTACGGGATCAAAGCTTCTTCGGGGGGAGGACGATCTTCGGCTCGAGAAACCATTGGCCGAGTTGCTGCTGGGGCCATTGCTGAGAAGTTCCTTAGACTTGCCAATGGTGTTGAAATTGTTGCGTTTGTTTCTGCCGTAGGCCATGTTAGTATTGATCGGTCTCCTACTTCTGAGAAGTTCCAAGAACTTTTATCTACTGTCACTCGAGAAACCGTCGATGCTGCTGCTCCCATTCGATGCCCTGATGCTGAGGTCAACGATGCTATGGTCAAGCAGGTTGAGAAGTTCCGAGATGCTCAGGACTCCATTGGTGGTGTGGTCACCTGTGTAGTGCGAAATCTGCCTGTCGGTCTGGGCGAGCCTGTTTTTGATAAGCTTGAAGCTCTTTTAGCCCACGCCATGCTTTCCATTCCTGCCAGCAAAGGTTTTGAAATCGGGTCTGGCTTTGCTGGCACCCAGATCCCCGGATCTAAGCACAATGATCCGTTCTTTGTTGATGAACATGGACGATTCCGAACCAAAACCAATAATTCTGGTGGTATCCAGGGTGGTATTTCTAATGGAGAAAACATCTATTTCTCTGTTGCATTCAAGCCCCCTGCCACTATTTCTCAGGAGCAGACCACTGCTTCTTACGAAGGTAAGGAAGGTGTCTTGGCTGCTAGAGGCAGACACGACCCTAACGTTGTTCCTCGTGCTGTTCCTATTGTTGAGGCTATGGCTGCTTTAGTGCTTGCTGATACGTTGCTCATTCAAAAGTCTAGAGAGGCATCTGCTGCTATTGTCACTGACAAGAAGTAGTGGCCATAATATGAAATCATCTTTAGAAAAACAGATCCATTGTATATCCAAGATATCTACCTATCCTTCCCCTATTTAAAACAGTAAAAATTACAAATGTGGCATACGTGCATGTAGTTAAACTCAAAGTTCAAAGTTCAGTCATAATTAGTCCAGCTGTCGGCGAGTCTGGCTACCAGAAACAACCCTAGCGCGCCCACTTTCTGACACATCTGATCGGTTTCGCCTATGAGCCTTTGTATCTCTTGCAGTAGCATCGCTTGAAGTGCTCGAAGATGCTCGGGAAATGTGCGGTTCTACCTGTTCTTCTGCCACTGGTTCCACGTCGGGATTGGCTATAACTAGCCGGGTTCGTCTTCGGGATGACACCAAAACCTGGACATCTCGGTCTTGAAAATTCGTGGTGTCTTCGTTATCATCATGAAAAGGGGATTGTGTTTCCGGTATAAGAGCAGGAAAATATGATGTTCGGTTGCTCATAGGCGACAGAGGGGGCTCGTTTGCTGGAGTTCCTGGAACATGCACAGGAAGAGGTATCTCTACAGAATCCATTGATATTCTTGATGGATGCGAATTGCGTTGATTTTCCTCATATACAGCCCTCTTTTCGTTCCATGAGTTAATTGATTTTTCATCTTCATCTCCAGCAGAGTACCATGGATTCGGGTTGGGGTCGACGAAATACCGTCCAAATCCCTGGAATGACGACGAAGCAGAGTGAGACTTCTGATAAGGCACCACTCGCTTTTGCTTTCGTCGTCGGAAAAAGAACACACCGGCTGCAGCAACACCTCCTAGAACACTCAGCGGAATGATTGTCGACATTGCCGCTATTCCTCCAGAAGAAATAGGTGTACTATGGGATGAATTAGTGCTGGCTGTCGATGTAGGAGTGGCAGTCGCAGCTGCAGTAGAAATGACCGAAGAGAATGTAGTCGGCGATATGCTACTAGTTACTCCTGAGCTTGGGATGACTATCTGACTAATAGCTTCAAAGCTTTGACCCGAGTCATACATGCTGATATCATAGTGTGTTGCTCCATTACTCTGAGTGACATCTTGAACGGTGATGAGCGATCCAAATAGTGTGAAAGCTCCCCAAACATCGCCAATACTCGCCGATACCTGACTTGACCCGTCAGGAGCAGTCCAACTCCATGCTTTACTGGTTGAAAACTGGATTTTGGCTACTTGAGGTTGTGATTGCCTTCCTGATACTTGACCTCCAATCACAAGGACTCCCAGAGGAGAGTCTACCGGCTTGGAAGTATTTCCAACGGGAAGAACAAGAGCACCTGTTCTGGAATCTATTCCAGAATAGTTTGCTACACTCTTAAAAGTCCAGGAATCAGCTTCCCATAATGCGAGTTGATTCATGCCTATCCATCCAGCATTGGATTTACCTCCAATCAACAGCGCTGTGGTGGACGATATGGGAGCTACAGCAGCATCATATAAAGCGGCTGGAGATGTTCCCAAGCTTGGTACAAAGAATTGGTTGCTACTTATATTGTAGGCATAAAGCGAGTCAGAAATTGTGCCTTGGCATTGACCGCCATAGATATAGATGACTTCATCCTCAGCATCACCAGTAGTCCAAATGGACGAGTCCAGGACATACCAGTTGTCAATAGAAGAAGCTACCTGGGTCCAGGAATTGGATTCCGCGTTATATTTGCCAATATCTATGGCAGACTCAGAACAGTCGCCCGAGCCTGAAACACTCCATAACTGGTTGGCTGAATCGAGTGCAAGACTGGCGTTCGCCGTGGGCGAGCTTAATAGATGCATGCTTGATAGTACATCTGTCTTAGACAGTGACGATGCAGTATCTGAGGTATTGTATAATAACAAGGTCCCATCCTGGAGATATACGTAAATTGCAGACCCGTCGAATGCATAAAGAGTTGACCATAGCGCATGAGCGGATCTACCACAGAGAAAGAGCCAACCGAGGGTCGCCAGGATCCTCATGATGACGTAACAAAAAATGTATCGAAAACCTCAGCTGGGAAGACAATAACGCGAAGTCGGAATGTGATTACAAGGCAGTTCGAATAGCCACGGATTATATTGCAAAGATCGGGTAGAAGTTTGGTTAGGAGATGGAAATCTGTTTACGTTTTGTTATTATTTCCTAAAGCGGCTAGAAGCGGCTGCATTATTGGCCGTGGTGGGCCTTGAAGCCACTGTGGGGAAAGTTTCTTGTAGAAAGAGCTACGGAAACTAAGTCACTGGATCTGAAACAATGCCACAGTCTAGTTTATCCTGGTTTTATTTAAATTCCAGTATTTTTTATTTGGTTACTCCAATAGCCCCCCTTTCTGCTCCAGCTTCTATTGTCAGCTCTGCTTCATTCATGCTCTGTGCCCAATTAGGAAGCGGTTGGGAGTTTGACGGTTTCCTCCCAACCTCCATTTTTCTGCGTTTTCCACTTACTCGTGGCACACCGTGTGGGAAAAATAAAATCAAATTTAGCGTGTTCCTTCATCATTGTTTTCGATCTAGGAGATTCGGTCTATTTTAACATTATCATCTTATTATATTCGACCGGTATAATTTACTGTAACTCCGGGTTTGCTGTCATTCGTCCACTGGAACTCTCTCAACCCATAAAGTTTGATATCATCAACTTCCCACACAAAGCCCCATTCTTTGAATCGCTTCTTACGACTATCGGTTAAACTTATTTTTGTCTTCATTGACTAACTTGGTTTGCTATCTAGCAAACCTCTGCTGTCTATCTTTTGTCGGACCCATTGATTATCCTCCAGAAAACCGGAGTCAAAGCTGTTACCTGCGTCTGTTGATCTATAAGAGTGTTACGAACGTTTCATTTGAGTTGAAACCCCGGTATTTTTGAAAAAGTTAAGCACTCAAACTCTTTCAATCTTCTCAAATATATCATTATGGCTACTGTCACCGCTTCCTACTACGAGACTATTGGTCTTCTTGCTATTTGTGATGCCATTGAGTCGGTTGAGGGCGTCAAATTGGCCAACTTCAGCAAAAGTCCCAACCACAAACCTAGCGAATCCGAAGCGTCAACTCTGGATCGAGGCCCCCCATATCCCCTGGCCGTTAGCTCACCTTCGGGGTTCAATCGTCAAACTGCCAATACTCCTGCGCATACTTTTCTTGCACACGCTCCCGCTTATTTATCTGGTGACAATGGGCCGTCTGTACCTCCTCCGCCTGGCTACTTGGCCCAGCCCTTAGCGAATAATGCAAGTAACGGCCACTACCCTCCTCCGAATCTTCCACCCAATCTTGCCTCAGTAGCAGGTGCTGGGGTAACTCTACCAGTTCAAGATTATATCAATCTTCCCCCCAATCTGCTGCCTAGAAATGCCACATCTCAGGGTGTTTTGCTCGGCCGAGGCGAGTATGGCCAACCACAGTTGCAGCATCGAACTCCGGTACCCGCTGCATCCCCGCATAGCAGCATTCCCCGTCCTCCTCCAATCTCCACTGTCAATTCGGTAGGATCTCCACAGCAGCCCCCCAGAGCCCAGAACTATCGACAGAGTGCTGCTGCGGGCTCAAAAGAATTCAAGCGAGAGATATGCCCTATCTGCAACAGAGTATTTGAAGGCCCTAAGGCTTCTACACACAAGCAGCAGCATATTCGAAGACTTCATCCCCAGGACTATATGCCCAAACGTGGTGGAAAGAAGCGGGTAGTCATTGATCCTATATCTGGCCATCCCATCTCACTCGCGGCCGGCCAACAGCTGCCTGAATCTCCCCAGGGATTGAGCCCGCAGCCGAGCTACGGATCTCCAGGTGTAATGTAGTATGAAATCTCAATCATTTATGTCGAAGCTAATAATTATGTGAATATAGAAATACGATTTCCCAAAAACCACTCGGTAAAAAACCCCATCAATAAATCACCGTCATCTCAGTAGATGCATCTTGGGATGTTCAACGGCTGGCGTCCCTAAGATAACCGCTTACAACACACTACACTGCACATTTCAACATGAGCGGAAAATATCTTCTACAAATCGGGCTTTATTCTTTGGCAATAACAGTGTACGTTAATGCCTTGTATACTATGCTGCTCGTCCCTGTTATTAGGGAAGAAATGGTTGGCAACCACTTCCAATTCCTGACGAATCTCGGCTTGTGTAGCTCGTTGGTAACGCAATCAGTAGGATTGATAGAGGCGGTGATCAACGTTCTGGGTCTGCAAAAAGTCGGTTCAAAACTTCATCTTATCAAGGTAACTCTTTCCTACATTTCAGCCCCAATAGAATTTGTCATTGGCATTTTGTTCTGGACCTTGTACAGCATTAACCCTGATTTGCTCATAGACCCTGCCCGTGCTGTAAAACTTCCAAAATGGCTCAATTATAGTGTCCATCTATATCCCATGTTATTTGAGGCGTTCAATCTGTTCTTCTGTACCAACCCTTGGACTATTGGAGTTCTATCTCATGCATCAATCATAGTTGGAGTATCTCTAAGCTACTTTGCCTGGGTTCACTACTCCAAGAGCTTGTATGGTTTTTATCCCTATCCAATGCTCCACGATCTAACTGTTGATCAGTGGGCTTTTATATGGATTGCTGCCACTGGTATTGCAGTGCTTAGTGCTCTTATTCTTAAGAGAATCCAGGTCTTGGCCAGTAGCTTCATCGGTAGACAGGGGCAAAATGTAGATGTGAGCTTCAAGGCAAAGGCAAAGTAAACAAACGTCCCCTTTGATCTAGAAAAATAAATAACATAATAAATTATTATAGTCATTAATACATCTCTAGAGTATTGTTTATAAATATGCAGTTTTCCACCTCTTGCACGATGTGCTCTTGAGTCTTGTTTTCCATTAGAACCATAGAATGTCTGTTCATCTTGGAGTCCACCACTAATATACAATCAAGGGGTTGTTCTCCACCACCTACCGGATCTACAACTCGGCAGGCTCTAGCGAGTTGCCCTTGTATATCAAAAACTCTGTGTATATGGTCTGGATTATTCTCCTTGTTTTGACTGAGGTCAATCAAACTCTCCACTTGAATAACTGGAGTAGTTCGAAATCTGCTCACCAGCAATCGAAGAAGAGTGTCAACATCACGAAAGCTATAGCGCGACTTGAACACTAGCAGATACGCGCATACTCCTTTGGTCTTCTGCAGCGCTTCATGGAAGACGCTGTCTGCCATGTTAGCTGACGCAGCAAACCGCACTACAAGATGCTTGGGTATAGTGATCGGGGTCAACTTGGACCTTCGAGTGCGCAGTCTCTTTTCTCCAGTCCAGATAGATATCGAATTCTCTTTCATATTCGCATGAATATCTGATAATACAGACAGTCCTCCTCCACTATTATCTTCTCTTTTTCTCTTCATTCTTCCTTCCAACTTCTGGTATGCTCACGTCCTGTGATGCTTGAGTTTAACTTTCTCGAGGTTTCCCAAAACGAGCAATCTCAAAACATGCCGAAGTAGCCAATCCACCCTCAACAGATTGAAGTCTAAAACTGCAGAAAAGCGGCAACTTTTTCGGGCGAAACCTTGAAAATAATAAAATTTGTAGCTCCACAAATTTAACAGATTCTGTGAATAATATTTATGAAACTGATCTAACTATTTGAGACACATAACGATAGTAAACTTGAATGCCGAACGCCGCAATTAATGTGGCTCCGTCTTAAGGTTTAGCGACAAAAAACTAACTTGCGATGATGATAATATTCAACACCTTCGTCTCATCATAATGAAACTTTCATCTCTAACCTCCTGAACAATTTACTTAGTCCCAGTTTTTCTGAAGGTCGATAATTCTCTTTGTTGTATCAACGATGGTCTCTTCGAAAGGTCGATAAGTAATTCCACTCTGCGCGATGGTTTTGGCGGTGTCAAACTTCGCTCTGGAAGCAATATCTTCCTCTTCATTGTAGTCCGCAGGAACCTCAGCAAACTCCAATTCAGGAAAATTCTTGTGCAAAACCTTCAAAACTCGGTAAGGCGTAAAGACATCAACACCAAGTAGCCATCGCTGGCCAATTGCTTCTTTCTTCTCTAGAGCAAGAACATGAGTCTCAGCGACATCTCTAACGTCAACGCTGTGTATACCTATAGCATTCTCAATTTTATCGTCAGGCTTCGAGGCTATAACATTGTAAAGAAACTGGTTAGATGAGCGAGTTACTTCATTCTTGCTGGAGTCGAACAACGGAGGACCAAGCACGAGAGGAGGGCTGATTGCAGTTCCAGTGAAATTGACTTTGTTCTCCTTGAAGAAGTTCCAAAAAGCTTCTTCTGCCAACTTCTTTGATCCTCTATAAGCATTACGAGGTTCAAGGGATTGTTCATAGGTAATAGTGCTCCAAAGGTTCTCGGTATAGACAATAGCAGAATCGTCAGCACCCCATGGTAGGTCACGGTGGGCCGCAAATGAAGAAGTATAAACTACTCGTTCGACATTGGAACCGTACTTCTGAGCAGCGTGCAAGATGTTTACCGCACCGTCGATAGCGGGACGGAGGAAACCCTTCTCAGGGTCGTCACTACCACTGCCAACAGGCGACGCGGTGTGCAAAACCCACTTTATATCTTCATGGTTCTGAAAAGCCTTGTCAAAAGCACCTACCGTCTGGATATCTGGCACCAACTCAAAAGATAGTTGGTTCTTATGAGAACTGAAGATCTCAGCTACCGCATCGGCTTTCGACTGAGATCTCACTGTCGCAATGACATGGTACCCCCTTTCGATTAGGACCTTCAAGATGTGAGCCGCAATGAATCCCGATGCGCCAGTAACTAGAACCTTCGTAGTCATTATTTGTAGGAGTAAAACAGAGTATTTCAATGGCGAGAGAGTAATAATAAATCTGCAGGAAAGCTTCGTATCATCCCTATTTATATTATGCCGGTCAGGTATTAATAGCCGGGCTATTTCGTGTCATATGTCGCAACAAATAGGTGCTCCGGAGTTAGCGGCCAAAATAGACTCCGCAATAACATAGAGATCATGAAAATGACTATATTGTGGGTGTTGGTAACAATAGTACTGAAACCGGACATAAACTCAACCGGACATGAGTTATACCGAGCTCTATAAAATACGGGAATAATTCGAGCTAACTTATTATAAATATAAACATGTTGGTACAAAATGCTATCCAGAGCACCCAACACATGGAAGACATTTGCAGATACTGCGTGCACTAGTTAGAGCCCATTTGGAATCACGAGAAGTACAGTTACTACCGGAAAAAGAGTAAACCAAAACGGGCCTTGATTTCAGCCCATGTATCAAGCTGAATTCGATACGCAGCATATGAGAACTATTTACTATGCTGGATAGCAAGCCGAGAACTGAAGTCAAAATTCACTATGCAGTACCTATGAAAGCCGCAACAATAAAGTTTTATGAACAAAATAAAAGGGACAATTGAAAAATCAAAACCCGACGTTAGAGAAGAAAATTTATTTCAAACGCATTACTCAGTCCAGTTCTTCTGAAGCTCAAGAAGTCTCTTCGTTGCATCAACGATGGTCTCTTCGAAAGGTCGATAACTAATGCCACTCTGCGCAACGGTCTTAGTGGTGTCAAATTTCGCTCTGGAAGCAATATCCTTTTCCTCATTGTAGTCCGCAGGGACATCAGCAAACTCCAATTCAGGAAAATTCTTGTGCAGTACCTTCAAAGCTCGGTAAGGCGTAAAGACATCAACACCGAGTAGCCATCGCTGGCCAATTGCTTCTTTCTTCTCTAGAGCAAGAGCATGAGCCTCAGCGACCTCTCTAACATCGACACTATGTATACCAAAAGCATTCTCAACCTTATCACCAGGCTTCGAGGCTATAACGTCGTAAAGAAACCGGTTAGATGAGTGAGTTACCTCATGCTTGCTAGAATCGAACAACGGAGGACCGAACACTAGAGGGGGGCTGATTGCAGTTCCAGTGAAATTAACTTTGTTCTCCTTGAAGAAATTCCAGAAAGCCTCTTCCGCCAATTTCTTCGATCCTCGGTAGGCGTCTTGAGTCTCGAGAGACTGTTCATAGGTAATAGTGCTCCATAGGTCCTCGGTATAGACAACAGCAGAATCATCAGCACCCCATGGTAGGTCACGGTGAGCAGCAAGTGAAGAAGTAAAAACTACTCGTTCAACATTGGGACCGTACTTCTGGGCAGCGTGCAAGATGTTTACTGCACCATCGATAGCGGGACGAAGATAGCCCTTCTCAGGGCCCTCTGTAACATTGCCCACAGGGGCCGCAGAATGAAGAACCCACTTTATATCTTGATGGTTCTGAAAAGCCTTGTCAAAAGCACCCTCCGTCTGGATTTCTGGCACCAATTCAAAAGATAGTCGATCCTTATGAGAACTGAAGAGCTTGGCCACTGCATCGGCCTTGGATTGAGATCTCACTGTCGCAATGACGCTATAACCTCGGTCAAGTAAGACCTTTAGGATATGGGCAGCAATGAATCCCGAAGCACCAGTTAGTAGAACTTTTGAAGTCATTATATATAGCAGTTACGTAAAAGATTTTAATGGTGTAAAATAATTTTGAGCAGGAATGAAGGTTTTGTCTGCTATTTATATTAATGGGGCCCTGCTATCAATGATCTCGCCATTTCGTGACATATGTCAGCAAGGGAACGAGCTTCGGCGATCCGCGAGGGGCTCCGCATCTCCGCAGGCTACGGCCGAATTAGACTCCAGAGTGACGCACAGATGTGAGCATGAGAACAAAAATGATGATAGCATTACTAATAAAGCCAGATTTTCTCGCTGACGTAAAGTCGAGCGGATTAAACCTCAATTCGGACTATAGTATACCGAGCTTTGAAGCTACCTGAACATCTCTTAGAATTGATATGAATAAGAACATATTGATAAATCAATGGCCATCAACAAGGATGAAACCAACGAAGCGATTCAAAACACCATCCGGGCATTCTATTTCTTTAGATACAGCGCGTACACCTTATTGAAGTATTGGTACAATTGTTCCTGGGGTGTAATTAAACCAAAATTGGCCTACATATCAAACTAAATTCCCTAAATAGGAAATAAGGATTATCTAGCAGAGTGGACACAACAACTCACTACCAGTAAAAGACCTGCGTTTCTGAAAGAAATGGTACGAGATTCTTCGAATAAATCTGTTCGTATCGTTTTACGTAACTTCATCTACCACTTAGTCGCCTCCTATAAGGAATGGGTCCATTGATCATAAAATAACGTCTGCATACTCTAGTCATGTTCAAGGCTCCGAACTCCCTCCTCTTTATGTATTCCAAAACATACATCTCCAGGTTCATATCCACAACTGATTCTAATTGAAATCATATAAGTAAATCTTATATTATTCGTTAGCAGAAGACTTGAAATAGTCGAGCCTCTGATTGATAGGAAAGAATCTTGGGCATGATCCAAAAGAACGTTTGGCTGCAACCACTTGCCAAAATGGCTATTCTAGACATTCTGGCGACATTCTGGTGATCATCTGTACAGATAAGCAACTTTGTTGAGACAGGAACGAAGGAAATTGAGCTTAAAATTTAATCACTAGTCTATTTTGAGTTCGCCATAAGGATGTCAAAATATTGTTTGTGAGCTAGACGAAATCTCTGATAAGAGGAAGCCGTGTTAAACGTATAACCGATGAAATTGAGTAGACTGAAGATGAGCTAGAGTAGGTCAAGTGATTTCAGAGTTGGAATTGTACAAGTGGGAGGCTGGTAAAACAGGATATAAGGAAGAATTATGCATTTGGCGTCCTGTTGGACCACATGTTACATTAATGAAGATGAAATATGATGATGATGATGATGATAATAATAATAATACTATAATGAAACTCCTTCGATCCACTGATTTCGCCAACAAAGTGATCCAATCGGTGCGTCTATCACAACCTGTCCATTAGTCAAACAATCTCGCTATAAACGTCATCAAAGGGGAGTTCTTACTTCGCGTTCTCTTTTCCGTTGGCCACAAACTCCACACCCTTGACGATATTTCCCTTCAGACTTTTGATAGCTACATCAAAAAGCTTCTTCTCGTAGTCAGAAATCTTGGACAGAGGGTTAATGACGGACTCAGCTCCGTCAAGACCGAACTTGATGGGAAGAGATAGGTAATCAATGTCGAGTTCCTTCTTGACCTCAGAGCCGCCCTTAATGCTATCAAGATAAACATAGCTGCATTCTACAATTCCCTTTTCACCAGAAGCTCCTTTCAGAACTGCCTCAGTGAATCGGAAGCCAGCATAGGCCATAGAGAGAGTAGCAGATCCCAATCCGTCCTTGGCCTTGACAACTTCGTCACCACCAAACTGAATTCGATTCACCAGAGCCTCGAGTTTCTCCTGCTCTATTTCCTTGGTCTTGGGTTCAGTCAAACTAACCAATGGCACAATAGTTTCGCCAGAATGGCCTCCAATGACAGGGACATTGAGGGTGGAAGGATCATCCAGGCCCAAAGTAGCCGCGGTAAACGTCTGAGATCGGACCAAATCCAAAGTGGTGACACCAAAGACTCGCTGGCCATTGAAAACACCGTGTTTCTTAAGTACCTCTACGGCAATTGGGACTGTAGAGTTAACAGGGTTTGAGATAATTAGAACGAAGGCCTTGGGGGCGTGTTGTGCAACACCCTCGATAAGATCCCTAACGATGCCAGCATTGATTTTGAACAAATCATCTCTGGTCATGCCGGGTTTTCTAGGAATTCCAGCAGGAATAATGACGATATCAGCGCCAGTCAGAGCACTCTTCAATCCGTCATCCTTAGGAAGGAATCCCTTGACGCTCGCCTTTGTGGAAATGTGAGATAAGTCCGCAGCAACTCCTGGAGAGTTGACTACATCATAAAGAACAAGCTCGTCAACATAGGGTGACAGCTTGAGCAACAAGGACAGGGGCTGGCCAATTCCGCCAGCAGCTCCTGCGACAACAGCTTTAACCATTATAACAATAATCTATCCAAACAAAAGTGAGTGGGTTGAAGAAAGTCTTGTTGAGATAAGATTTTTGTTGAGGCACCGCGCAGCACAGCAAATCACACCCCGGTTATATAATCACTGAAAAGTACCAGATAAACAACGTGGGGAGTCTTCAGTGGGGTGGAAATGCCCTAAAATACCTTCGCACCCCGCAGCGGATTTGGCGGATGCGTGCGGGGAGCTGATCAAATAAGGCAATTTTCCTTATACTCCGGAATCGCGGAATCGCGGAAGAATGGACACCCATCAATCAGGTAACTTCCAGGTGATGCTTCTCCGGATTCCCATCTGTAAATTCTCACCCTTCTCCGGACGACTGGCTTGAGATATCTGTGTCAATCTGCACCGTTCGACAATCCAGTCTGCTTCTCGTCCAGGACTTGGGTATCTTGGGTTGCTATGACTACATAGGCTACGTTGCCTTTTTCTACGCAAGACCCCGAAACGCCAAGGTCACCAATGCCTAGACTGCTCTGGATGAATAGACACGATTCGCAATTCAATGCCGTTTGTTGGACTTTGCTTGGCCAAAAAAGCACCAGACCGGCAATCTACAAAGAATGGCGCGGGAATTAAACTTCAAAAGCTAAAAAAGAAAGACTATTCATCACCTGTTAAATCAATCACCTGTAGGTATCTTGTATTACCAGCAATTGCAATGAAGAACAACATTTCACGCGGTGGAAGCTCATAAATATTGTGGTTCTTAGTCGTCCCTTCCTGACTATTTTGCTTATCCTTCACCACCGCCAGAACCAGCATCCCTATTGTCGTATAGAAATTTTTCGATTTTGGATAGTACAAAGCCGCACTCTATGCTACCATGCATAACAATATTTGTAGTTCACCTACTGACTTAACCAGACTCCGGAAATTTCCTAAGTTTATCATTATATTGTCTTATAGAACATATATTTTTTTGAGTATTTATCGTCGCTTGGCAGCGTAAACCTTCTTGGACTTCTCAGCTCGGGTCAAAGCAGAGGCCTTGACAACGGCGAACTTGGTAAGATCACCTCTGTAACCGTGAGTAGCCTTGGCAACGGAAGCAGCAACTCGTCGGGCGGCAGCTCGAGACTTGAAGGTAGTGGTAGAAACAGCCTTGTTAGGCTTGTTGGCGTTCTTGGTGTTCTTGGTCAAAAGCTGAACCTTGCCGTCCTTGGAGACAACACCGACAGCCTTCTCAGAGGTGAAACCAGATGCAGTAGGAGTGTAAAGACCGGTGACGTTCAAGGGGTCTCGGGAGAACTGGAGTCCACCAGCACCTCGTCGCTTGACGAGAAAAGAGGAGTTGGGTCGGACAATTTCCCACAGGAGGTCGGATGAAACTTGGGCCATTTTTGATGTAGTTGATATGATGTTGTGAAGATGAAAATGAAAATCAAGGTGGTAAAATTGAGTGGGTGGAGAAATCCTTGCGTATATTTGGGCATGCTGTGCTTACACACTACTCCGCTCTGGGCATTATTCGCTTTGCGCACCGTCAGTCAAACTGACTGTTACTCCAGTTGAATAAATATCATCAGTTCCTAATCAACCCATATGTCTTAATAAAGACCCGCTCTTTGTATAAATTATCTCATAGCACTACGCTGACTCCGCGAGAATTCTAAATAAAAGTTAAGATTCACAATCTAGCGTCTTTAGCCCATGAGCTCATTGCATAAAAAAAGCTTCAAAATAAAATATATATTGATATCAAACATTTGTACACAGTTGAAAAATTCCCAATTATTTTTCTCCATTAAACCTCCAAGCTCTGCATCTGTACCAGCTCGTAGTATTTACTCTTATTCTGCAAAAGCTGGTTATGAGTACCAGCCTCCAAAATCTTGCCTTGCTCAAACACATAAATTATGTCTGCATTCTGTATAGTGGACAATCGGTGTGCCACAGCAATGGTAGTTCGACCTAAAGCTGCCCTATCCAAAGCGTCCTGTACAACCTTCTCCGACTCAGAGTCCAAAGCAGAAGTAGCCTCGTCCAGTAACAATATCTTGGGGTTTCGGATTAGAGCCCTAGCAATTGCAATTCGCTGCTTCTGTCCTCCGGAAAGCAATGTACCCTTAGATCCACAAGAAGTGTTGTATCCGTCCGGCAAAGACATGATAAAATCATGAATATTAGCCTGTCTACCAGCTTCATAAACATCCTCATCAGTGACAGAGTCTTCATCGATAGCACCAATCAAAATATTTTCTCGAATAGACCCAGAATATAACACTGGTTCTTGCTGGACAAGGGCAATATGTTCTCGATACCTATTGACGTTAAGGGTGGAAATATCATGACCATCTAATAACACTTGGCCTGCAATTGTAGAGTAGAATCTCTCTATTAATCCAATTGTGGTACTCTTACCACAGCCAGAACTACCCACAAGTGCAACGTATTGACCCTTTTTGATAGTCAGGTTCAAGCCTCTCAGCACTGGCACCATAAGTCGCGTAGGATAACGGAAGTGCACGTCAACGAACTCAATATTACCTTGAACATCATCAATGACAATGCCCTCACTTGACCAGGTATCTATTTTGGGAACTTTTACCATGACACGATCAATATTGCCTGCAGCTGCTGTTGCCTTGCCCATATCTGGCGAATACGAAAACATGTTACCCGCGGCTTGCGCACCAAAAACAACAGCAACGAAGGCGACAAAGAATTGGTTAGTGTCTATAGTGAAGGTCTTGAGAAGAGTAGAGCCGTACCAGAAAGCCAACCCCATGACCCAGGGTGCTAAGCCCTGAGAAACGCCATAGAGCACTGCTGAAGAAATGATAGCCTTTCTTGATCCTTGGACTTGAATAGTGACCTGGTCCTTATACGTATTCCAGACTCCTTCTTCTCGAGTAAGAGAAGCTACTGTTCGAATGGCACCAATAGACTCGCAAGCATAGGCACCGCTTGACTCGTAAGCCTTAGTGGCCCGATTTTCTAATTGAGTGAGGACCCATACTCGAGCGAAGCCGGATCCCAATAGCAAAGGCACCATAGATAAGCACACTAATCCCAGTCTCCAATTCCACGCTAGTGCAACGATAATGCCACCGATAAGAGTCACTAAAGATTGCAGTAGCTGGCCCAAAGTAGAACCGCCCAAGCCTTCCACTGCCTCACCATCGTTGGCGAGAGTAGAAGTCAGCGCACCAGTACCATTCTCGTCCTTGTCAAAAAATTCAATGTCCATTCTCAAGAACTGTTTAAAAGTCCTTGATCTAATAGATCTCACTAAATTAATAGTAGCAATAGACAAACTGTAATTCATAAGAAAGAATAAAATCATCACAATAACACCCATCATGAAAAAGTAGCCAGAGTACGCGTTCAAGTCATGTCTCATTTGGGCAAGGTGACCAGGCGCCAATATCAAAGAGGAGACCACCTTAGCAAAAAGAATGGCATTTGCGGGATAGGCAAATCCAACAATAACAGAAATAAAAATTCCAAAATATATATACTTCTTGGAATTTCCCACATATCCCATTAGCATCAGGATCAGCTGTAACAGGCTCTTAGGCTTGTAATGCTCTTCATCAAGAACTAGTCCACTGGACACAGATTTAGCAGACTTAGTAGTGCCGGCTCGATCTAATGTGAGCTCTTCTTCATCACAATCAACGTATTTCTCAGGTTCCTCTACTCCATGAATGAGGGTATTCTGTTCCTGTTCGCTACTGGTCGCGTTGCTGACCATCGCATGAATAGTTTGAGCCTCGACCAATGTGTGGTAAACACCTTTAATGTGGAGTAGTTCAGAATGAGTGCCCTGTTCAACTATTTCACCCTTAGACATGACAACAATGTTATCTGCTTCTCTAATGGTAGACAGTCGGTGAGCAATGACAATGGTGGTACGAGATTGGGACGCCCTATCAAGTGCTTCCTGCACAATACCCTCAGACTTAGTATCAAGAGCGGACGTAGCTTCGTCAAGCAGCAAAATCTGGGGGTTAGAAATAATGGCACGAGCAATTGCAATTCGCTGCTTCTGACCACCAGACATCTTAAAACCTCGGTCGCCTACACTGGTATGAATACCATCAGTCATCTCTTGAATGAAATCCCAAGCATTCGCTTGTCGACAAGCATCCTCCACCAACTTGAGCTTCGTTTCTTGGTCGGCATTTTCATGCTCAGTACCAATCAAACCGAAGCAAATATTTTCGAATATAGAATCAGAAAATAGAGTGGGTTCCTGGGACACAAGAGAAACTCTCTGTCTTAGCCATCTTGTATTAAGGGTAGTGATTTCGTGACCATCAAGGGTGATGCTGCCAGATAACGGATTGTAAAATCGCTCAATGAGGCCAACAATAGTCGACTTACCTGAACCAGACATACCGACTAAAGCAACGGTTTGGCCAGGAAGAATTTCTAAAGATAGGTCATGTAGAACTGTCACGTCCGGTCTTGATGGGTAAATAAAGCGAACATTTTCAAGTTTGATGTGGCCCTCTACCTTATCCAAAATTTCACCCTCATCTTGATCCATGGAATCAATAGGGGATTTTCGGTCGATAGCTTCAAAAATTTTCGTGGCAGAAGAAACAGCAGAGCCAATAGACTTAAGAGAAGGTGCAACATTCACAAACACAAAGGATCCAATTAGCACAGACATGACAACGGTGACTACAGTGCCGACGGTCAGTTCAAAGCTCGCAATGAGTCTTGAACCCTCCCAGAAAGCCAAAGCATAAAGAAAGAATACGAATGCCCAAGCAAATGCGATCATAATACCAAGTGACAGATCCTTCTTGTAAGCAAATTTCATAGAATATACAAGCGTATCATCGAACCGCTTCCATAATCGGTCTTGTGCACCAAATGCGACAGTAGATCGAATAGCTGCAAGAGCTTCTTCTGCAATTGTAGAACCTTTTGCATATTCCTCGGATTCCCTGGTTGCATACTTTATCAGGAAAAAAGATGAAATAACAATATTGGCAACAATTGCAACGACGACACCGAATAGGATAAGTGTCAATTTCCAAGATTTCACCAAACCAATGATGAGAGAAGTGATAAATGTCGACAATCCATGAACAACAAGGCCGGCTTTTTCAGAAATGCCCTGCTGAATAGCATTGGTGTCTTTTACAATTCGGGTTGTGACTTCACCAGCACCTAGCTTGTCGAAATATGCAATGTTTTGCCGCAAAATAGCCTTAAGATACTGCTGTCTAATTCGCGCAGTCAAAACCTCGCCACGTTCCACATGAATATAAGTCTCGATTGCAGACAATCCCGTTATACCTATTCCAAGGTATAAGAAATAGAGAGTTTTGTGATCAACGACATTCTGAAAATGATTGGGGTCGGGGTTTGGAGATGTGAAGAAATTTGAAAACTCCTGAGTCAAGCCTCCAAATACAAGAGTAAACATTGGCAGGGCTGCCCCAGCACCTATAGAGGCGATATATCCAATTGTAATTAAGAATTTGTCAAACGTCGTGGCATATCTGTAAAGTGTAAAATACGAAATTTTGGAAATTCCAGTGTCCAGCTGGTCCAACAAGACTTTCTTATCGTGAGGATCAAGTGCTTCGTATAGCGCCAAATTCTGCTTCTCTTCTTCATCTTTCTTCTCCTTTGCGAGCTTTTTCAGCTCCTTCTTGGATAGCTTAGCAGTATTGTCAACACTGGGGGGATTGGAAGATGACTTATCAGGAGACGATGCAACTGACGACGACTGAGCCAAATGGCCCTCCCGTTTCTCGTCGTTCGTCATAAAGAATATGGTATCAAGACAGTCAAATGATTATTATTGTTCAATCTGACGCGTAGCCAATTATGGCAGGTATATTCTCAGAGTCCAAGAAATATTCACTCAAAGGTTTATTGGGCAACTACGTGGAGTGGCACTGCTTTTTAGTGTATTGTTGTTCACTTATATCCGTCTATATGCGAGAAATACGGGTTTACAAAAGAAAAACAAAAGCGGTCATAGTGAGTCAAGCTCCGCCTATATGTGCGGACTGGGAGTCAAATTAAATCAACAACGGAACGCCACAGAGCAAATGTCCTTCTCGGAGCAGTTGATTTCTCAGTACCATGTGCAGATATCCATCTGAGACTACACCTGCAAATTTTTTCATCAGTGAATGCGAGCACATGTGTCGGTTTTTTATTTATAACTATAGGAAGATCTTTCAGTCTGTTGAAAAATACGAAATGCCGCTCCATTCCATTCAGCCGCTGTAGGCCCGTGGTGGGGCTTGCTAATCTAATTTATACAACGAAACCAACCCGATCAGAAATTGGGTGACACACTGCCCTGATAACTCCGCACCGTATTCCAGTACTCATGTCATCTCCGCCAACAGATCATATCAATCTGTACTTTGGAGTACCGTAGTCATTGAAAACGCCCCAATGTTTCTCCACATTTTGCACTCCTCCCGAATCTGGTTTCCATGACTCATCAAATGCTTCAAATACTATAACATCAATGCCGCAGTTTCGTACTGGATTGATAGCTTCTTTCCAGTGCCGCTCCGCATTGGGCAAAGAAGGTACCGCCAACTGAAAAGCTTCTCCTTCCGTGGGCCAGCCAGTTTCTCCGATACATAACTTTCTCGAGCCGTTTGTTCTTGAATTAACCCGTTCAATTGCATCCATCGTGGCCCGAATATCGGCGAAAAAACTCGAGGCAGCAGTTTCTATTGCCTGTCCTTGCCAGTATGAAAATGCATTAGCAAAAACCACATCGCAGGCCGCCATCAGCACGTCGTTGGTGGTATTTACCCACATATTCCACGTATCCGCAGTACCTACTGGCGTGTTCCTGAACGATCGGCCGTCTTTGTCTGTCATGTTTCTCAGCTGGTGTTTGATTTCGTAAACCTTGCGTGCAAGCTCTGCTGGTGCTAAATCACCGCGATATATTGCCTCCGATCCTACACATATTGCCCCAACATTATCCACAGAAATCGACGGCAACCACTTGCTAATGGCTCTTTTTTCGTTTTCAAAGTGCCCGTCGTCTGTGGGCCAAAGACCAATAACAGCTGTCATATTCTCGGCTGTCAGAGCCGGTGCGATAGACTCAAGAATGGCATTGTCACTTGCTGCAAATGTCTTGATTATTGTACAGTTATACCGCTTGAGCAGTTTTATTTCGCTTTGGTAGTCCGCGGTGGTTTTCCATCTTCCGTCACTATTTCTAGTGCCTCCAAGGTTGAATCCAAGAGCCCCCCGTTGTTGGCTGGCCCAAACTCCTTCCCATAATACGACACAGATGGTGGTAATCAATAACTTAATCATCGTAACAACAAAGCTTAGACTTCTATAGACTGTTTGTGGTTTATTTATAATCATGCATTGGTTATTTCCCAGTTACAGTTTGCTCTAGTCAGCTCTCGTTATTTGCAATTCGTTGCTCTGTGATCTCATCAAAATAGGCAGGTATTCATCTGGACTTATCTCCCCCCTCTTCTTCCTAGACTGATCAAAACTACGTCTTCGGTTCTTGCACCCCTTTGGATATCCAATCTGCCATCGAATAATCCTTCCGGTGATGTCAGTGCCTCCAGTTCATTTTTGTCCTGTTCCACAGCTTTTAACAAGTCTGTCCATTTGCCGTAAACCAGTAACAGGTGCTCTGAGTGGGTCAGCTTCACGAATTTGAGATCAATCTCACCATGACTAGTGAACTCCTCACTAGGAATATATGCAGTGAACGAATAGCCTTCGGGGTATATTGACTCTGTGAATACTTTTCCAAACGATTTTGCAATTCGAACATTATATCCGAATGACGCAGATCCATAAGCCGTTTGTGGTGATACCACCTTATTATTCTGCAGATCAACTGTCACTCTAGCACCTACCGGGATGCTCTGCTTTTCTAGATGTAAAATTTCCTTTGATCCGATATTAACTTTGTCCGTATTGGATTCTTCTGCCAATTCCTTCTTGGATAATATTGCACCTGCCCGGTTCTTTTTCTTGATGATAGAAGCCATCTTCTTATTCTTGACACCTGATTTTACAGCCATTCCCTCTATATATCGGCCATTATGGTCTAAGTATGGAAGACCAGGGATCTTACTCAATCTCTTTGCATGCTGGAAAGGTTTCAGGTTGTTGAATAGGGCATTTCGGAGGTAGGAGGGCGTGACGAAATATTGCAACAGTCCAGCAAGTCTTACTGCAGCACTGTCGTGGTTTTCTTCTTTCTGTGTATGCTTTTCTTTATCAATCTCGTCGAACACGATTTTGTTCTTCGTTTCCGATCCAGAATTGGCAGCTGGTGCAGCAGCTATATCTTGGACGTTGTAAATGACAATTTCGTCAACGTTGTACATTACCGCCGCTCGAGCAATTTGATGAGCGGTAAAGGTCTGCTGTGCCGATGATCCGCATGTCTTTTCACTTATACAAGTACTGGGTATGCAAATAGTGGTTGTAGGCATCTGGTTCCTGTAATAATGGTATATTGTGTTCCAGCTGATTTACGGTGGTGTTGGTAGAAATTTTTCTTCCCGGTGTCAGCCGTGCTGCTCGCATTCAAAGTGGAGTAAATAAGAAATTCGTCGATGACCAACAGATCAACATATTCATTTAGACAAACCTTGCCGACAATGTCATTCCAGGTCTTTTGATTCGTATCATTTCACTTCTTTCCTTTTGACATTCAAACGAGCTGTTCTCCTATGGGGCATGACCTATATGTTTCATACTCTTTATTATTCCCTTTTATCAAGTGTGACAATGCAAAGCAAGCAGCAGAATATATGTTACGTAGTTATATGCCGTATAGGAAGTAGTAATAAGAGAACAAATGAGAACTCAAAACTGGGTCCTCACATAAACTTGAATATGGGGTATCGGACGAATGGATAAACAAAGAATAATAAACAAGATCTAAGTTCACATAGTAAGGCGCACAAACCGCATGATCTTCCAGTGGGGTGCCCAGATAAAAGCGGTGATGGTGGTGGAAAGGTGGAGCGATGGGTTGCGTTGAACAAATGTTGCATTGGCTAATGTGGTAGGGGAACATCGCATTAATAGCACCGAGGCTACAAGTAGTTAGTACGAATCAAAGGGAGCATCGAAACGAACCAACGATCAGCGAAGATAATGCGAGCATATCCAATAGGACCAGGGATCAGGAAATATACCGTTAAACGATGAGAATTGTAAAAGCGCACTTGTCCGTCGCATATTAATCGCGATTCGGGTTGTTCTGGAGGTGCACGCCTAACCCTGTGATTAACCCAAAATGAGATATTTTTCACATTGTAGTAGATAACCAAACAAAACCTCCATCCAGACCAATCAGATATCCTGGGATGGAATACATGTCGAACATCTAATTGATTGGCAGATCTACCGCAAACAGCGGAGCTCAACGGGCTCCATCCAAGTACACTACTGTTAAACAACGGCTCTTGTAGTCCCAGATTCGCTCGTATAGTCACTGTTTTGTAGTACTCCCTTGCATGTAAATGTGACACTCCTCTGCGGCACATAGATAAGCACTCCAACCACTCCACTAAACCGAATCAGACTATAACAACCTACCCTGGTAAAACCACCACCCAGTGGTCGACAGATAAGCCGGATCGAGCTCTCCTCCAGAAATGTCACATTTCGAGTTCGCTGTTTCAAAGAAAAGACGGGTCGGATAAACAAGCGTGCAACCCGGAACAAACGATGTGGCCCGCTGCAAAATGTAGCGATGAGGAGTTAAGCTTAATCAAACAGGATACCATGGTTAATGGACGGAGTAGGGCCAGGGATCGGTTTGAAAATGTCATAAAAAAAATTCCATATTATTATAAACACAATCTAAATTGGAAAAATCGTACGAATGACTTGGCCCATCGTTTATTTTGCTCTCCCTCTAAGGTTTGAGTGCTACAGATTGGTTAAACTTAGTGCCATCGGTATCCGCCCCTCTGAATTTTGCCGTGTACAGTTTCTTTTGCATCTCAATCTCGACGTTACATTATGCCCCTCTTCGCGTATCTTCAGGTTACACTTGACATATATGGCGGGGGATAACAGCCAAATATATAAGAGATCGCCGGATTTGCCAACTTCTACTGTACAACTGGCCCGAGTCTTTCTAAACCTTTATAACAGGAAGCTTCCCACACCCTGAACACTCGAACGGTCTATCTAATAATTACTAATAAACATGTCTGAGGATCTTGCCAAGTCCAGCTCCACGGACAAGCCTGAGTTCCCCGCTGATGAAGTGGAACTTCAAACTTCTCAGGAGTACAGTGAACCCCGACGATGGTATAACACCAGCACCAAGATCGGAAAGTGGAATCTTCTTCCCTACAATCATGCCACTGTCCAAGTCATCATGGCAGGTTTTGTCTGCTTCATGTGTCCCGGTATGTTTAATGCTTTGAACGGTATGGGTGGTAATGGTCTCCCTACTCAATATGCTTCTACTGGTGCCAACAGTAACGTCGCTCTCTATTCTACGTTTGCAGTCTTTGGTTTCTTCGGTGGTACCTTTGTTAACCGAATCGGTGCCAAATGGGTCATGGCCTTTGGTGGTGTTGGTTATGCCATCTACTCTGGTGCTTTTCTCTGTTTTGATCATACCCAGAACGAGGGTTTCGTAATTGCATCAGGTGCTATCTTAGGTCTCTGCGCTGGTCTCTTATGGGCTGGTCAGGGTGTTATTGTTCTTTCTTATGCTACGGAAAATCTCAAGGGTACATATGTGTCTATTTTCTGGGCAATTTTCAACGTTGGTGCTGTGATTGGTTCCATTGTTTCTCTCGCTCAGAACGTTCACAACACACATACCGGTGGTGTCACTGACGGAACATATGCTGCCTTCCTCGCACTGATGTTGGTCGGTGCTATCCTTGCTCTCACTTTGTTGCCTACTGACAAGGTCCAGAAGGCTGATGGAACTAAAGTCATTATCAAGGAGAACCCCACTTGGTCCACCGAACTCCTTGCTATGTGGCAATCTCTTTACCAGACCCCCGAGATCATGCTTCTTTTCCCTCTTTTCTTCTCTTCCAATTGGTTTACCACTTATCAGTTTAACGACTACAACGCTCCACTTTTCAATGTTCGAACTCGAGCTCTCAACTCTTTGCTTTACTGGACTGCCCAAATCATCGGTGCTCTTACTTGGGGTCTGATGCTTGATTGGCAATTTGCTTCTCGAAGAACCCGAGCTAGAGTTTTCCACGGTGTTTTGATTGTTCTTACCATGGCCATCTGGGGCGGTGGACTGAAGGTCGAACAGCGAGCTACTCGAGACCAATACTTGAATAACGAAATTCAAATCTGGGACTGGAGTGACAAGGGATATATTGGACCCATGTTCCTTTACATCTTCTACGGTATGTTTGATGCAATCTGGCAGACTTACTGCTACTGGTTGATGGGAGCTCTTTCCAACTCTTCCAGAAAGCTTGCCATTTATGCTGGTTTCTACAAGGGTCTGCAGTCTGCTGGAGCTGCCGTTGTATGGCGATTGGATGCTATGGGACTGCCTTTCAAAAATATTTTTGCGTCTACCTGGGCTTTGCTTATGGGTGGCCTTGTTATTGCCACACCTATGGTCTATATGTATGTCCTTGACCATGCTGATATGGAGGCTGATGCTCAGTTCACTGATGGAATCCATGCCGACGAGATGGAGAGAAGAATCGGTGCTACACACAAGGAACATGATGATGATCTTGATCCTGCCCACACCGATTTAGCTCTTGCATACACTTCTGCCGAGAAGGTAGCTGCTCTTTAAGAGATGACTTATGCACTTTCTACGACTATAGTTACGTACTTTTGTTTCTGCTTGTGTAGGATATATATATATGTATCACCCTTATACACATACATCGATCTATTGATAGGTTTTCCACATCACCTTAGACACTATTTAAGTCAGCCCTACAACACTGCATCACTTCTTTTCTTGTCACTTTATTTTAGTGCCCGGAACCTACCACGTAAAATACAAAGTTCAACACATGTAAAAATAGCATCGTATGCCATACCATCCCACCTAATCTCGTAATCAGGGGTTTCCTCTGGGCTGTACGTATGAATGTTTTGCAGGTTGAAACTCGTGCTTCATGCACCACATATGCACATGTCTCCACGCTTATGCGAGGAACAATCCCGTCCCGTTGCCGCTATAGCCTAAGAGACCCGTCTTACTACTCTCCGAACCAGCCTCTGAATATTTTCTATTGCCTTTTAGAGCACAGACAAAATGACCAAAGCAGCTAAACGTGCTTTCTCTGCACTGTGCCGCCGCTAAATGTCCCTGCGCCGGCCCGTCAGCCGCACTTGCTATATGTCTGGGGAACATGCGATAGTTAGCAGTACAGAACAAAATAATATTTCGGCACCACAGCAAAAAATAACCAAGGCACGCAACAAAGATATAGTGAGAATATTCACAGCTTATAGTTCGACGACATACGCCTGGCGCAAATATGAAATAATTATAGTGCAAATTACCGTGGTTAGCCAATTGCGGCGTCATTGGTCTTTGACGTTACTCTAGTTTTCAACCGCATGTCGTTTATCCTGAATAGTGCGTAACAGCAACATTTGGTATGAATATTTACCGTTTTCAATCCCTAGCCAGCCCTGAAAAGAGTACGTTTTACTAATTTAGTAGTGTCACCAGCGATGGCTGGTCGGCGTTGATCCCTCTTTAAACTTGGTGGCTGGCCCACACACACTGTCTGGCCGACCCACCACCCGTACAGTACTATTGAGTTACCATATGGATCCGCGTGTTCGCAGTGTCTGAGCTTTGCTAGACTGGTTGATAGATGCACAGAAAGGAAGAACAGAGTTTGCTTTTTTCATTCACGCTCTTTGTGTGTCGATCAAAGGCAGGCGGGGATTGATCTAAACCAACCACCGTACTTCAAGTACTTAAGCGGTCAGGGCTGCTCATCAGGGGACTTTCTCTCTACTATTACAACGAATTTCTGTACGATGAATTCACTTGATAATACCAGTTCTTCGTACTGGAAGGTTCCTGATGAGACTCAATATCTCACCGCAGTAGCTACTCACGAAACTGATCCACTAATTGCTGTCGCTAGCGGTTCCCATGATTCCAACCTCTTTATATATGAACTGAAAGATGGTGGAGATCCTATTACTGGTCGTGGGGATGTCTTGACTCATCACCAGACTATTACATTGAGCGGCATTCATTCGTTGGCCTGGGTTTCGCCCCGCCATCCTTTGGGCTCTCAGGGAAATGTGCTGGCGTCAGGTCATAACTCTGGTATTGCTCATTTCATTCTTCTTCCTGATCCTTATTCCAATAATGTTCCCGCCGAAATAGTCAGACGATTCAACCATAATCGGCATTTGCCAAAGTCCTCATCTTCTACAAGAATCAAGCATCTGCAGCTGTCATCCGATAGTTGGTCATGCTGCCCACAGTCTTCTCTCATAACATTATGCTCAGAGAGCTTATTTTTGTGGGACCCATCGAGGTCAGACGTGCCTATGCTACGCAAAAAGTGCAAGGGCTCGGCTTGTTTCCATGCATCAGAATTACGGAATGGTATTGTGGGAATGGGTGGGTCCAAGGGAATATCCATCAAGGACATTAGATCGCCGTCCTCAGGCGGGCTCTCTCCTCCCACCGATAATACAGGACTGGTTTCTACAATCCAATGGTCTCCAACTGACGATAACTTGTTGGCCGCTGTACATGATAGCACCTCGATCAAGGTGTGGGATATCCGAAATCATGCGCCATTAGCGACGTTTGACGGACATACAGATCTAATCAATTGCATTAAATGGAACACAGGTGCTAATAATAGCGGATCTGAACTTTATTCTGCTTCTAACGATGGCACTATTAGAGTTTGGAGTGCTAGTGGTAGCGAAAATAATAAAATCAGCCCTCTGGCAGCAGCTGCCTCCGAGCCGCTTGACACCAGTGTCTCAGGGTCACCAAAGGAACTTGATTGGATTCAAAATAAGCCTTGGAAATTATACAGGCAGCGTCTGTCTAGATATGATGATGATTCTACAATTAGCCAATATTTCATTGACCGGTGTCAGCAGGCTACTAGGTCAACTATATTCTCGGGCTCCAAACAGTACTTCAAGCTGGCCGCCATGCAGACCCAACGTTCTCCAATTCCTTCTTTGATTTCAGTGGACTCTGAAGGATATTTTGGTTTACATACAAAGGATGTTTTTTCTTTCGAGTTGGATTCTAGTTCTTCTACTGATCAGCACTCCTCTGAAGAAGACTATTCACCTCCAAGCAGATCGTCTCTTTCCAGCCCTACAACACGATCCATGCCTAGGAGTCCAACTAGTAGCATATCAAGTGCTGACAGCTTATAACAATAAGGACGTCTTTCTTTTGCAGTTCCCACCCGCCAATACATACCCGAACTATCGTCCATTCTCTGAATTGAAGGACCTAAAGCTGAGCTTAACTGGCGGACAGTCAACCAGCTATTTTAACGCTTCCCAAGGACATTTAACGACTATCCTTAATGAATAAGATATATTAATAATAATAACATCGCGACATGACAAAATAGTTTTCATATGCTACACTCCACCTTTTGCATAAGCTTCGTACTTTGCAGTGGTATTTTCATACTCCTTCAGGAACAATTCGCTCTTGTTTCGGGCCATATACTTTAGGAACGCTTCCAGATGCTCTCTCAACACACTAACACTTTGATGATCCATATTAGTCTGAGCAATGAGTCCAGGAAGAGATATGAAAAGCCGTAAAAGGTGCTCGGCTCCGTATAGATTGCTCATCTGTTCATCAGGGTATTCTCGTCGAATGTCCAGATACTGCTGTCGTTCAAAGCGATACAGTAGTATATTACCGAGAGCTTTATCGAAGTACAACTTTATGCCAGAGATGACCTCATCGAATATATCTTCTTCTGCGGAGCCAGGCTGATGGGCAGCAGCGGTAGCATCTCGATATTTTTTGAGAATATCAGTAACATTAGGCTTTCTAGGAAGTGTGACGAGCTGATGATTCTTGGTAACGAATTCCCAGTCATCAACCAACTGACCCTTGAGAATTTCTGGTACAGCCAAAGCAATTTCAGATCGTTTAGAATATTCATCTTGGGTTTCCAAGTCATCGTAAAAAGTCGACGAACTGGCAGCAGTTGGACCACTGGTACCTCCATTGCCAGCATTTCTGCCAGCTCTTTTTTGGTTTCTAGAGTGCTCCTCTTTATTTGGAGAAGATTTTCCATCTGCATTAACCGACTCGACACCGGGGCTCTGGGAAACGGCGGGTTTCTTCTTAGATGCCACCGAAGCCTGGGCTAAAGCAGCCTGCTTTAGTTCCTTCTGAGTACGTATATTTTCCTCATTCCATAGTAAAACACGATCATCTCGTATCCATTCATCCCAGGTAGATTTCCAGCCTTTGTAATGGACGAAATAAGCATGATCGTTAGTCAAATCGCTGGGGAATTCGTCTATATCGCCAGTCTCCACGTCGGGAGCTCCATCGTGGGCTGGGCCCTTGGTACGAATCACTTTTGCTTCCGGGTCGTAGACCTTGATGATTTTAGCTTCATACAGAAGCGGACCATGAAAGGCCAAACACCTTGCACCTGCTGCGAGCCTTGGCATCTTTTGGTTGGTGATGGGATGGTGGTTGGTCGCGTAGTTGACAAGGAAAGGAAAGAATAATGCAAAGGTAAGCGAGGCAACGCAAAGTCCACAGGAGGGAGGGCAACTATGACCCATTTTTAAATCAAGTTGGAATCGTTTCTGTAACTTGCAGCCGTTTCTTCAACAACCGTTCTATCAAAATGGAATCTGTAGATATTATAGGAGGTGGACTTGTAGGATGTCTGGCAGCTCTTGCTTTTGCCGGCAAGGGATTTAACGTTCGACTGTTTGAAGCCCGACCAGATCCCCGTTCCTATGCAGAGGTTGCCTTATCGAACTCCAGATCGATCAATCTAGCTATTTCTGCTCGAGGAATCTTGGCTTTGGAATCCGTTAATCCTGAGGCTGCACAGAGAATACTGAAAAATATTATTCCTATGCACGGCAGAATGGTTCATGATCTTGACGGGAATCAGATCTCACAAGAGTATGGACTCAATGGCGAGGCGATCAATAGCATCAATAGGGCTATTCTCAACCGAATGCTTTTGGATGAAATGGATGCTATAGATAATATCAAGGTTTTCTATGAGTATAAATTAATCCGAGCCACTTTTGATCTGCCTCTACCAAAGTGTGTTTTTGAGACCAGTTCTGGTGAAGTAGTGGAAATGTCGGCTGATCATGTCATTGGAGCGGACGGTTCATTCTCTCGAACCAGACAGCAATTGCAGCGAGTTGTTCCCATGAATTATAATCAGGAGTATATTGATCATTATTACCTGGAACTCCTGATTCCTGCTAGGAAGGATGGGGTATTTTCTATAGACCCCAACCATCTGCATATTTGGCCGCGCCATGAGTATATGCTGATAGCACTGGCCAACATGGACACTTCGTTCACCGTTACATTATTCGCACCCAAGAAACTATTCGATTCTCTAGAAGGAAACGATGAAGGTATAAAGAAGTTTTTTGCGGACAATTTCCCCGACGCTCTGGAGCTCATATCGGAAAAAGAGGTGCTGAGATGCTTCAACGACTACCCCAAGGGTAGCCTGATCTGTGTCAAATGTACGCCTTATCACTACAAAGGCAAGGCAATCATCATTGGAGATGCAGCTCATTCCACTGTGCCGTTCTATGGCCAAGGAATGAACTGTGGATTCGAGGATGTCAGGGTTCTCATGGAATTATTAACCAAAAATGGGTTTGATTTCGATAAGAGTTTCGATGAATATACTCGTACTAGGCATGAAGATCTGACATCTATTATTGATCTTTCTATGCAGAACTATGTTGAGATGAGGCACCATGTAGTCACTTGGAGATATAATGTCAAAAAGAGAGTGGACGGCTGGCTATCCCGAGTTTTTGGCGACAGCTGGTTACCGCTCTATACGATGGTTTCTTTTCGACCGGACATCTCATATTCGGAAGCAATCAGGAAGGAGAGACGACAATCCAGTATTTTGCGAACTGGTGAATTGACTACCTTCGGGATTGGTCTATTGACCCTCGCAGCCTTTGGTTGGTATAAATTGAGAAAAAATTAGAGATTAATTGAGATAGTAACAGGTGGTTAGTGAGATAGATCTTAAGGTACGCGCGAAAAAGCAGGACGGGTGTGAGATATTCATTAAATGCCAACTACATGTATGTAATATATTATATATAACTTAACTTGTTTGAGATAGATGGCTCATATCCATTGTAATTCTCAGTTCATTGCTCTGATTTAAAGCAAAGGGTTGCCGGTTCCGTACCAAGTGAGTAGCAGAGACAGACCCACAGTGTCCAACAAACCCACAGCAAGTTTGGCGAACAAAAGATCTATGCCGTCGGTTTGCAGAACAACGTCAGTAACGATCTGGGGGAAGCCGGTAACAGCAAACACCAAAGCACCAACATAAGCAGCAGCCTTGTAACTAACAGTGGCGGTCAGTTTCAAAATAGCAGCAGTGGCATAGGTTTGAACACCGGAAGACGCGAGGGACGATCCCCACACTCCAGCTGCAGACTGGACGTCTTCATCCTGGAAGATATCTCGCTTGTTCTGGCCAGCTCGAGCCTTCTGGAAAGCAGCACCGAAAATAGGTCGGGTGACAACAAAGCTAACAGCATGAGAGTAGGCAGTGCCCAAGGCGATGGCTCCGGGGGAGACTTTGGGGAAATAATCGAATTGAGTGTCTACCATTGTGAGATTTGCGAGTTGAATAGGAACAGTTGAATCAATCAATCAAATAAAAGGGAAAATATAGAAACAGATTAGAAAACAAGTATCTATAAGGGAAAAAGAAGCTTTCATATTCAGCCCATAGTCCCTTATTTATAGTCCTTCTCCATTTGTTGCTGTTTCGAAAACACATGTGACCCGACTGGGCCATTCTATGCGCAAACTGCGAGGGGCGCACGGCTGTGCAAGCAAACAAGAGACATCACTGAGGTGTTGTGGTGAGGTGAGGTGAGGGTAGGGTGAAAAGGGCTGGAGGAGGAGGAGGGTGACATGTTAAACTACAGCCAATTGCATTGCATAGACAGAGTTGAGAAGGAAAGATAAGTTTAACGAGATATTTTTGATTAACTGACATGTATAACGAGTTGGTGGACTATTTGAACGGTTCTTTCGAGTCTCTTCGTAGCGACACGGCATCAGCTCTCGCTTCCTTGCGTGGTCTGTATGTAATTATTGTGTGAGCTTCTTGGAATTGTTCGCAACCATTCCAGAATGCCCACGCCTCCCTTGCCCTTGTTTTTAGGCCATTGTCTGTAATGTAATATTTAGCCCTAACATGTTAGAGACGTTCAGCAATGTAACCAAATGCAGCTGTTGCTGCAGCTTAAAGCGTCGTTGGAACTCAAGGCTTTGGAGTTGGACTTGTGCCTCGAAAATCTCCAACAGACCTATCCATCGTCCGACATTGCATATTCTCTAGCCCATGCCCTTTCTGAGATCGATCTTCAAGAGAAGGCGGAATTGTCTCAATTGAGGCGGTCCTTGCTACCTCGGCCTGTTTAGGTAATATGTATGAGGTATTGCTACATCATTGCTCTTACGCCCTATTTTAGGTTTTCGCGGGGCTTCTCGGGGAATGCTCATCCTTGTATGGAGACGGTCCGTTTTCGCGAAAACAACACAAGGCAATTTTATTTTATATAACAGCTTAAGTTACGTTACGCACGCGCACATTATCGCATTTTTAAAATATTCAATATAATACATCCACACCTGGGACTTGCATGCATGTCTCATATACCCGTGCTATTTTCTTTGATTTTCAATTCCGTCTCCAATTCATCCAACTGCTTCTTGGCTTGTAATAGCACAGTGATGCTTTGAAGCAAGCTTTCCATTTTGGCACACACTTTTGCCGTCGGCATCACTGGACGATTCGGAAGTTCCAGTTCTTGTAATGTGGCATGGACCTTAGCCTGAAGAGCAGGTTTGTACGAGGTTATTTTGGAGGATCGCAAATAGACTCCCGGAGTCAATTTATCGTGGTAGGACAGACCAAATGCAACCTCTTCCTTCGCCGACAGCTTTCTTTGAACCAATGCTTGAACTGCTGCTGCTCCCGTGAGAGCTGAAGGTTTCTTAGGGGCCGACGATGCAGAGCCAGCAGAGGCTGCAGCTGCGGATGTCGTAGCAGCTGCACTCTTACTAGAGGGCGTCGGTGTTGATCCAGTACCACTACCGGCTCTAGGAGTATTAGATTGAGATGCAGGATTCTCTGGCTTGATAGCAGGCGATTGAATTGTCGGTGATAATGCACCGCTAACATCCTTTCTCTTTTTGACCTTATCCGAAGTTAATAACGTAGTAGTTAGCTGAGCAAGGCCCTGGCTTGTTTGGAACTGTGAAATAGAACCGGTAGGTTGAGGCGCATCCAACAGACGGAGAATCTCTTGCCTTTCTATCAACATTCGTTCGGCTGCAGCCTCAAGTTTCCGGGATTCTATGACTAAAGCTTCCTCCTCGGCAATTTCTGCCGGTGATCTGCTGAGAAGTCTTTCCAAATGTGCCTTTCTTTTGAGTTCACTTTCCTTAGAGTATCGCATTTGCTTCATGATGTCTTCCTCAGCAGGCGACAATGTATCCCCTCGTTTTTGTCTTAGCTTGAAAAGATCTGTACATACATTATAATACCGGGATTTCAAGTCTTCTAGAGTTCGTTTTGGCTCAGCACCAGCATTGCCCTCCATTTCAATATCCTCAGAAGGTGCACCGCCCTGATAGTCGTATCTATCCTGAATCACGATCCATCTCAGATCATAGTCAGTACAGAGGCCAAATAAATATTTTGTTTCTTCAAATGTCCAGTCGTCATTTTTCAACCCATCGTCATAATCCTCCCTAGTGAAACTCGGGACATTGATCTTGGTGTTATATTTCGCGAAAGGATAGTCTCCGTTACTAGCTTCGTCTGCGCGAACCCAGTGATACAACTCCAGCTTGTTTTCACCCTCATCTCCCCTTGCCCGGTTTGTAAAAGGTGCCCATTTCCATGGAACTGCTTTTTGCTTCCAGTTGGGCTTGCTTCTGAACCGGTTATCGTTTATAGCCATCGGCGGCGTATTGCTACCGAGAAGAGAAAAAAGCTCTCTTTGCATGCCGTCCAACCGTTTGCCAGCAGCATCAGCTTTCAGCTTTTTGGAAATTGGCCGTGGGATATCAGGTATTTCCAGAACGTCCCTTATATCTGAAGAAGACATTGTGAAGGTGAAGGTGGAGAAAAATCAAAAGTCCCATCTAAGATATGAACATGGCTACAGTTATTGAACATGCGGAACTTTTAAAAATCCAAATCGTATAGAAATCAATGGTATTTCACGATTTTGTAGCACGGTAGTTTTCAGTTGGGGCTTTGAGCATATTTTGCGTACACATGCTAGCAATTTTGTATCATTGATCAACTGCTTCATCATTGTCCTTCTCCTAACTTGGTGAAGCTCTGTTTACTTTCCCTTCTTCAACCTACTCACTCTCTCCATTTCACAAAAATCATGCCTGATCCCCCGACACGTTCAAATCTCCCTCTGAAAGGCTCTTCGAAAACGGTAGCGGAATTTTTTGAGTACTCTATAAATTCCATTCTTTACCAGCGTGGAATTTATCCTGCTGAGGATTTCCATACAGTGAGAAAATATGATCTCATGCTATTGGTGACCATAGACCCCGAGGTCAAAGCCTACATCAAGAAGATCATGATGCAGCTCCACAAGTGGCTGGTAGGAGGAAAGATATCGAAGCTTATTGTAGCTATAACCTCGAAAGATTCCGGCCAAGTTGTCGAACGTTGGCAATTCGACGTCCAAGTGTTTGAAGATCAACACTCTACTACGGCTACTCCTGCATCGGACCCGGCAACCGGTCAAAATGAGCAGGCCAAACCCCAACAAGAAATCCAAAGGGAGATCCAGGCTATTATTCGTCAAATTACAGCATCTGTGACTTTCCTTCCGATGCTTGAGGGAAGATGTACTTTCAATGTCTTGGTATATGCTGCTGCCGATGCTCAGGTACCCCTCGAATGGGCTGATTCAGATGCCAAGATCATTGAAAATGCTGAAAACCTCCAACTTCGATCATTTTCTACTAATTCTCACAAAATTGATACGTTTGTTGCATACAGTTTGACAAATCCATAGCTATTTCTCTTATAGTAGTGTCAGTAGTGTCATATACCTATTTATCCTGGATGCTTCCATTCCAAACACAAACTTTTGTATCATCAATATTTATTATTTGTATCCAAAAGCACTAAGTGCGCTAATAACCGGTCTACTTTTTTTACTTTTACAACTCATCGTGGTCATAGTAATCCTCATCATCATCCTCAAAGAATTGCTGACCGCCGGCACCACCCTGTTGTTGATCAAACAACTTACTAGTGATAGGATGTGTAATGGAGTTAAGCTGCTCTCGCTGCTCTTCAATCTCCTCCTTGGTTGCAGTGTGTCCATTTTCGTCAATCCATTCAAGGGTATCCTTGATGGCTTCCAAAATGGTCTCCTTGTCATCGGCATCAATAACAGTACCCAAAGAGTTTTCACTGCTGTCAGTAACCTGGTTCTTGAGGGAGTGAGCAAAGTTCTCCAATCCATTTCGAGCCTCAATCTGCTCTCGGACTTCAGTATCTTGCTGAGCATACTTTTCAGCATCCTCAACCATTCGCTCAATCTCGTCCTTGGAAAGTCGACCCTTATCGTTTGTAATAACAATAGAGTTAGTCTTACCGGTGCCCTTATCAGTAGCTCCCACCTTGAGAATTCCATTAGCATCAAGCTCAAAGGTAACCTCAATCTGAGGAACTCCTCGAGGAGCAGGAGGAATGCCCGTAAGTTCAAACTTGCCCAACAAGTTGTTGTCCTTGCACATGGCTCGTTCACCTTCAAAGACCTGAATCAAAACAGTAGGCTGGTTATCAACAGCGGTAGAGAAGATCTGAGACTTTCTAGTAGGAATTGGAGTGTTTCGGCCAATCAACTTGGTCATGACTCCACCAGAAGTCTCAATACCCAAAGTCAAAGGATTCACGTCAAGCAAGACAATGTCATCAACACCATCTTCACCAGACAGAACACCTGCCTGAACAGCAGCACCATAAGCGACAGCTTCATCAGGATTAATACCCTTAGAAGCCTTCTTACCGTTGAAAAATTCCTCCAACAAAGCCTGGACCTTGGGGATACGAGTGGAACCACCAACCAAGACAATGTCATCGATTTCATTCTTCTTGACTCCAGCATCCTTCAATACCTGTTCAACAGGCTTAAGGGTCTTTTTAAACAAGTCAATGTTCAACTCTTCGAACTTGGCTCGGGTCAAGGATTCGGAGAAATCAATTCCATCATAGAAGGCTTCGATTTCAATTCTGGTAGACATCTGTGAAGACAAGGTTCGCTTGGCTTTTTCAACCTCTCGCTTCAACTTACCAACAGACTTAAGATTGCTGGCAACGTCAGCACCTTCGTGCTTCTTGTTGAACTGCTTGATCAAGTGTCGAATAACACGGTAATCGAAATCTTCACCACCTAAATGGGTGTCACCAGCAGTAGCCAATACCTCGAAAACACCACCCTCAATAGAGAGCAAAGAAACATCAAAGGTACCTCCACCAAGATCATAGACAATAATCTGTCGCTCGTCATCAGTTCGGTCAAGACCGTAAGCAATTGCAGCGGCAGTGGGCTCATTGACGATTCGCAGAACAGTCAAACCTGCAATAGTACCAGCGTCCTTAGTAGCCTGTCTCTGAGCATCATTAAAATAAGCAGGGACAGTAACAACGGCATGAGTGACCTTCTTGCCCAAGTAATCTTCAGCAATTTCCTTCATCTTTCCAAGAACCATGGAAGAGATTTCTTCGGGAGTAAAAGTCTTCTCCTCGTCCTTGAAGTCAACCTTCACAACAGGTCGTCCAGACTTATTCTGAATGGTGTAAGGGAACTGCTTAATATCCTTCTGAATTGAAGGGTCATTATATTTAAGACCGATAAGTCGCTTGATATCAAAGATAGTATTGTGCGGGTTTGCGGCTGCCTGGTTCTTAGCAGCGTCACCAACTAATCGTTCTTCATCATTAAATGCGACATAGGAAGGAGTAATTCGGTTACCTTGATCATTGGCCAGGATTTCAACACGGCCACCCTTCATAACACCTACACAAGAGTAGGTTGTACCCAAATCGATACCAATAACTGTTTTTAGTTAGCTCAAAATTTCTTGCCTCATGGGCATCACGCACGGCTATGACCTTCAACCTTAATTAAGCGATCAGAATGCGTGGCACAAATGTGAATATTTGCCACGACGGCAGCAGTGAAATTTGCCACTGCAGCTATAAACGCATACGGTGGCAAATTAGTGTATACTTCACAAAAAAACACCTTGCTCATATTTGAGTAGAGGTTCTAAACGACTGCCATATGGCTGCCGAAAAATTCTACCTCTTCAAAGATGCGCGACGTGTCCCAAGCCTGAATCATCCAGTGCCACAAGCGAACCCCAGGTTTCGCTTGCAAAAGTTACCGCGAAAATCAAGCTCAGATATAGTGAGAAATATAAACGAAGAACAAAATATTCAGTCGCTTGTACAGAATCAATGTCAATAGCACGTGCGTGTGAAAGGGCCCATATTTGTGGGATCATACTTACCAGTACCGTAGTTTTCAACGTCGGCATCAGCAGCGTTAGCAGTTCCGTTCATGAACGGCAGAGCCAACATCATGAGAGCATAGAGAAGAATGCTCAAGGGAGCAAAAGATCCAATCGAAGCCTTCATGATAGGAATTTTTAATATAGAATTCGAGACTCGTGGAGAGATGTAATATACGAAACAAACAAATGCAACGACCAGAGATCAAAGCGCTGCACTGACACTTGATGATGACCAACCAACTTAAAACAAATTAACCAAAACTGTTAAACAGAATATCCGCTCAAGTACACTATGATACTCTTTTGACAATTTCTCTGCAAGTAGTGCTCAAACAACAATCAGGAATCTGTGAATATCCAAACGGTGTGTGGTGTTGAAGAAGGGAAGAGTTAAGTGCCAGCACACAACCCTAAATGTTCCATATTGGTAGTGGAAACGGAGAGAAAAAGAAGACAGCGTGGTGCAATCGGCGGACTTTTTCACACCCTTGCAGTTAAATTTTTGTTTTCTCGTTTTGTCCCAACCTGTGATGAGGTAAGACATTGATGGGTAGCCTTGCCCACTGAAAATCAAAATATATCAGATCAAGAAACTCATCACCCGACCATGGCGCACCAGGAGCCTGCAATTCATTATGGATATATGAAGAAGGCACTGGAAGTGGCGGAAGAGGCTCTAGCATTAAACGAAGTTCCAGTTGCCGGGATATTTGTCCACGAGGGCAGAATAATAGCTACCGGCATGAATGATACTAATCGATCTCTGTGTGGGCATCGGCATGCGGAATTTCTTGGTATAGAGCAAATCCTGAAGAAATATCCTGCTAGCATATTCAAGGAAACAGACTTATACGTTACAGTAGAGCCATGTGTCATGTGTGCTTCCGCTCTACGGCAGCTTGGAATCCGAAAAGTATTCTACGGATGTGCGAATGATCGATTTGGCGGCTGTGGATCAGTATTCGACGTTCATTCGAATCCAAAGGCACAGTACGAACAGGGATACCCTGCGTACCCAGGATTCTATCGAGAAGAAGCTATCATGCTCTTGAGACGCTTTTATGTGCAAGAAAATGACAAGGCTCCTACACCCCGCACCAAGAAAAATCGCGAGCTGAAATTCAGCTTTGAGCCTCTAGACTACTCCAAATATGTTTCAAGTGAGGAGGAATTCATCAGAATTTACGGAGCAGATAAGTTGTATTTATATCATAAGGAGGATGCGCGTGAACAAGATGCATTGCCGGCAAAAAGGCAGAGAAAGACCTAACGCACATGCCCGCTTTTACTAATTGGCCAGCTAAATATTTATTTAAAAACATCCACAAATTAATGCAATCTCATGCTAAAAAAATTTGAAGTCTTGTTTCTAATTTCTCTAACCGGCCAGCTATCTTGGGGCTCGTGCTTGGCTACGGTAACTACTACTGGGCTTGCTTGTTTTTTTGATTTTCCTCGTCAAAGCATTCTTCAACAATCATCATATCAGTCTATCATATGAACCAACCCGACGGAAAGCGAGCAAGTTTAGCGTGCGATGCTTGCCGAAAGAAAAAACGGAAATGTGATGGTATTGAGCCTACCTGTGGCTCGTGTAAAAGGACCGATAGCTTGTGTATATACAGTCGCAAAGTAGATGGTAGAGTTCCGCCCAGCCGAGCGTATCTGAAGGCTATTCAAAATAAGCTCGACATTCTCGAAAGAAAAGTTCAAAAATACGAAGAAATTTTGGGTGTGAATACCGAATCTACAGCAGTTTCTACCGATGTTTTTGCAGTCGTCAGTGGTGATCAATCTCCAGGCAATACTAATGTCGATGAAGATGTCGAGTCAGATATTATCCCCCCGCAGCACGCCTCTGATAAATTGGACCCGTACGCTAAACTTCATTTTGGGGAGGACGGACAACTAAGATCTTATGGTCCACGGTCTCCTTTCTCATTTATTGCCGAAGAAATAAATATTTATTCGAAACCCGCCTGGAAAATCCGAACGGATGCCTACGCAGATGCTGCGCTCTACGACAAAATTTACTACATTTCCGATGAACTGCGTGACGGGCTATTGGACCTGTTTTTTGTCTTTCAAAACTCGTCTGTCATGTTTGTTTCAAGATCTATTTTTGAGAAACATATGGAGTCTGAGGGTCCCTTTTATAGTTTGACATTGCTTTCCGCCATGGTAGCAGTTGGCGCAAGGTTCTCGGGCAAAAAAGAGACTTGGGCAACTGAGGAAGATGCCTCGAGTGCAGGAATAAAATACGCAGAATTGGCTAAATTTTTACTAACCTATGATTGCAGCTCTCCAAGTGTCATCACGGTTCAGGCTTGTGGAATTCTTAGCATGTTTTATTTAATGGTGGATCAGGAAATGCTGTGCTGGCACTACTGCGGGATGGCAATACGGTTTGCTTTCGGTCTTGGCATAAATATCAGGTATGATAACTATACTGCATCTGGTGAGATATCAGCCGAGGAAGAGCAGGTTAGGTGTATTACGTGGTGGGCATGCTATGTACTGGAGAAGCTAGTGAGCAATATGCTTGGTCGCCCGGTTGCCATAAAAAAATACAACATCAGTAGTGATTTCCCGGCCGATAGAAGTCTTGAAGAAGTGGATGATTTCAAAAGCGCTTATCTTGCAGCTACTCACCCTGATACTGACCTACTCTTTAGAAATACCCCGTGTCGCCTGTTATCGACCACCAACTTCATGATAGAGTTGTTCATGACATGTGACGAGCCACTCAATCAGATTCATCTCACATTTAGACCCCAACCACTGTCTGAGTCAGCCAAAGTTATTGATGTGTGTGATTTGGCTTTAATCGAATTTGAGAGGGGTCTTCCGAAATTCATGAGGTTCAGCCGAACTCGGCCAAACCAGCAGCTTCCTCATGTATATGCATTGCACTTGAGATGTCATCATATGAAGATTCTAATGCATCGAGTACTTTTTGTTAGGCGTGGAGTGCCTGTTGCGGATCTAGACGACGAAAAGATATATCAAAAGACGTGCAGAATATCAGCCAATTCGATCTGTAAAATTCTAAAAGAGTTCGACTCGTTATATGGTATGGATATGATGGATTTTGCAGCACCTGATGCGGTTGTCACGGCTGCAATTATTCATCTGTACCTTCAAACATCGAATTATCAAGAGATTGTTGGCCCCGCCAAGCGGTATTTTTCTCTGTGCATGACTTTTCTCAATAATATAAGCATAAAGAATCTAATGGCTAGAAGATATATTGCGATACTCGAAATTCTAGCTCGAAACTGGCAAGTCAATATATCGTGAAAAAAAAATTACTCGCCAAAGTTGCGCGATTTTCTAGGAAATTATTTCTTTGGCAACTTGCAAAACTTCTATATTTCCGATACCCTATTTATACTCTCAAAATATAACTAATGTGAATAGACAAAGTACGGTGATTTATCGCCTAACTTAATTAATTCCTCTGTGGGAGTATTTTGGTATTTGCCAAGAGCAATGTCTTCCCTTCTCTTTTTGTTAATTCTCCAGTAGGCCAAGTTTATAATAGAGAGAGCAACAAAACCCATTCCAATAAACAAAATTTCCATTCCGTAGCCAAAAATATATCTAGGGGCATCTTTAGCACGGAAGAAGTTCATGGCGTAAGCACCGGACATATTTCCAAGACCAATTTGTAGTGCCATAGACATGCCTCTCTTGTGCACTCCTTCGACATTCACTGAGAGCCAAGATATCATCGCTGGGAACGCACAAAAACTGGCTACGGTAACCAGAAAAACACCTCCATAAACACTATTAGGATGAGTAGTTACGTTCATTCCCATCGCTACACTGTATCCAATGATCATGAACATATGACAGGCAGCTATTAGCGGTGAACGCAAGTCATAGCGATCCGCAACTACTGCCATAATAACAGTGACCAATGAAGCACAAACATAGGGAGGAACAGTCATAAGTTGAGCATGTGCCGAGGTATAACCCATATTTTTGATGATGGTAGGCATGAACACACTAAGGGCATAGTTGGTGGTTACAATAGACATATGAACGAACCAATGGAAGACCCACTGCCAGTCCTTCAATGCAGCAAGTAAGTATTCCTTCTTCGATTCAGGCTCTTTTGTTTGAATAGCAACTAAATCGACTTGTTCCATTTGATTGGAATATGTAGGACGATCATTCAGTAGCTTGTTTAGCAAGTAACACCTCTCAGGCTCAGTCAAGAAACGAGCAGTATCGGGATAATCATATATGAAGAAGTAAGAGCTAGCTGCAATAACAACTGTGGCCAGTCCTTCAAGAATAAAAATCCATCTCCAACCTGCTTGACCTCCTACACCATCCATAAAGCTGATTCCGTAAGCCAGAAGTCCACTGAAAGCACCAGCAATACTGGCAGCAGCATAAAATAAAGCTTGACGATACTGGATCTCTCTACGGCCATACCACCTTGTAAGATAGAAAGCAACACCAGGGAACAGTCCAGCCTCTGTGATACCAAGAAATAGTCTGGCCACTATAAGACCATGATAGCTTTTGACCAATCCAGTCAGAGTTATAACTATACCCCAAGCCACCATCATTGAAGGTAGATAAATATGAGGTTTTAACCGGAGCATTAGGAAATTGCTAGGAATTTCAAAGGGAGAATAAGTAAGGTAGAAGCACGTCAGAATAATGTTGAACTGATTACTGACCAGATGAAGATCCTCAGCCATACCCTCGATCTTAGCATTTCCCACATTACCTCGATCAATGAAGGAAAGAAGATAGAGAATGGTAACACCAGGTATAATGTGCCAGTCTAACTTTCGAAGAAGCTTCTTGTTATCTACGAGCTCTTGAGACTCATAGCACTCTCCAGACTCATATCCAGAAGCAGCGACTTCTTCTCCTTTGATTTCTACCATATCTTTCACTGCCATTGTTTTTTACAGAATTTAGAAGGATTTTTGAAGTCAGCTCCACCAGCTTTATACCAGGTTCTTTTATCATGTTCAATCAAAGAGATAAGACCTCGAGAGTGCTAACGTCCCAAATCGGAAATACACACTTGTAAACTGTTTTTTAGTGGTGTTGTTCGGAAAAAATCGCTCGACCCACCACTAATGAAAAGCCAGTTCGGCGGATAGTAGTTTCCGGATAACGATCGATAGCCAAGATCAGAATAGGTGCGGCTCCGGAAACTAATAACCGTGATGAACGTAGTGAAACTGCGGGGAACCACTAAGCGCAAAGATCAATTGCTGGATATATAAACTGGACTTATCCCCTTTTTGTAAATGAAATACTATTGTATTAAATAATTGTCGATTTTCACGATGCCTCTACCAGTTTCAAAAGTCGCCGCCTGTCATATCGCACCGGTCTTCCTCAACAAAGCTGCTACCGTTGACAAAGTGGTAAAATGGATAGAAGAAGCACACGCCAATGGTGCTGATCTCGTGGTTTTCCCTGAGACCTTTGTTCCTGCATTCCCTGTCTGGAGTGCTACAAAGGCTCCTATCGATAACCATCATCTCTTCCAGAAGCTATGCGAAGAGTCTCTCTTAGTAGATGGTCCGGAAATCCGAAGAATCCAGCATCTTTGCAAGAAGTTGAAGATTATTGTATGCCTGGGTTTTAACGAGATATCGCCCATCTCTGTCGGCTGCCTCTGGAATTCATTTGTTCTGATTGGCGACGACGGATCTATTCTCACCCATCACCGAAAATTAGTTCCCACTTTCTATGAGAAGCTTTCTTGGGCGAACGGAGACGGGTCAGGTATTCAGGCCGTTGACACTAGAATTGGCAAGATTGGAGGTTTGATCTGCGGCGAAAACACCAACTCGCTCGCCAAATTCACTCTCATAGCTGAGGGTGAAAACATTCATATCTCCATGTGGCCCCCTGCTTGGCCCACTCGACGACCTGGCGAGGGTGTCAATTTTGACGGTATTTCTGCCAATAAGATCCGAACTGGAGCTCATTGCTTTGAAGCCAAATGCTTTGGTATTATTTGCTCTGGGTTTGTTGACCAGGCTATGATTGACTTCATGGTTGCCGACGATCCTACTAATGCTGAGATTTATCAAAATCTGGGCCGAAACGCCACAATGTTTATTGACCCTACCGGAAAAGAGATTGGAGATAAACTTATTGACGAGGAAGGTATTGCTTATGCCAATTTTGATCTCAACAAATGCGTTGAACCCAAACAGTTCCACGATTTGGTCGGATACTACAATCGATTCGATGTTTTCCAGCTCAGCGTTAACAAGACTTCTAACACGCCTATTAGATATTTCAATCCTTCCGGTGAGGAGCCTGTTGTCCAGAGTGCCCCGGTTCCCTTAGCGGACGAATAATGGACCAATGCAATGAGGAATTGGCCTATACAAAACCAATATTCCCCCACAATTGCATGACGTTGGCAATCAATAGGACCGCTTAGGTTGCACTTAGTAATTCTGCGCAGGTTGGAAAGTACGCGCAATATGTAATAAGCAGTAATTCCACAGCTGACAAAAAAGTGAAATATATGCATTAAATTTAGACGCTACCGATACTTAATCCAGAGCTTTTGCAATATTTTCCCAGCCATCAATGACTCCTTGATAGAATTGTATGTTGTATTCGGTTAGGCTGCTGAGGGTATCTTTCATTTCTTGATATTTGATCTTATTAAATATCTTGACCTCATTCAGAGAGAATTCCTCAAACGAGTCTGATGTTTTTTGAGCATTCTCAACTTCTCTTGTGAGTTCCTCTATTTTAGATTCAAGCTTATGCAGACGTTCTCGACGAGATACTTCGTGGCTGACACCACGGAAATCTTCTACCTTATTTCGAAGAAAATTTGATCCGCCACCAGCAATCAACAGATATCGATCATTTTTAGCACGGCCCAGATAATCAGTTAAACCCTCATAGTCCAACTGCTTCTGCTCTCTCTGTTTGATCAATGCCTTCAACGCAGATAAATAGGCTTCCATATCCCTCAGGGAACTGACATAGTCATTTTCCACTTGCTCCTTCAATACATAGTAACCCCGAGACATACTTTGGACACCTTTAGCAAATTCACTGAACTCAATATTCAGATCCGTCTCCAGATTGGCTAGCTTCATCATTTGGCCACCAAATTCATCCATGTCATGGACAAGATCGCCCTGACGGCGAACTACTCTACCAAATGTCTTCTCAATACCAGATAGGTTATCGTCCAGTTTGTCGGCATGTTCCTTAACTTCCAAAAGCTCTTTACTGGGATTGTTTACTTTTGCAAATGCATTTAGAAACGTGTCAGAAATCCCATCAAGTACTGAAGCATTGCCAGCATATGCTCCACCGTTAGATGAGGTGGAGAGTTGCGCACCAGATCCAACTGATAATCTGGAGCCACCTCTATGCTTCTTGAAAGTATTCCAGTCATCAGATTCAAGGAAAGTATGAAAAACCCTAGACTTCTTAAGAAAAGGATGCTGGCCGATTCTGGTGAGGAATCGTGTTAGGGATGCTGCTCGTTTGAGAGTGAAATCGGGAGCAAATCGATCACCCTTAAGATACTCTAGACGAGACTTGTCAGGCAGAGGAGGAATTGCACTGGCCGGGAACTCATTTGACAAGCTTTCAAATAAATACACAAAGTCACTGAATCTTCTCCTCACGTGGGCCGTGGGGTGTAGGAAGCTAGGGGCATCAGTTTCGGTACTGACAGAGTACGATATGTAGGCGTTCTGACCTTCCTGTTCCTTCTGGGGATCGGAAACAATGCAATTAAAGAAAATCAGGTTGCTTGTAGCATTTGCACGCGAAACGCTTTGCGAGAGGTCTTCAGAGCTGGGTCCAGGTGGCGGAGCATAAGAAACCGAAGACTCACCCTGCTGTTCCTCCCATGTGTTTTCAAACTGATCAGACGACATGACCAAAAATGCAAAAGCAATGCAATTGTTCTTCAAGATAGTTTAGAGTAGTTCGATGCTGATCAGACGGTGTAGTGTTTGGGCTCTGATGCAGGTTTGAAGGAAGTCTGCAGCAAATGTTAACAGAAGGTGGGTTGGCACGGCTGTAAACAGAAGCTGTGAACGGATGGAAACCCCCAGGAGGTAGCAAAGAACATTACCACTCAGACTCAGGTTCTGAAAGTGGGAATCAAATATTAAATAAGTTGAACTGTGGATTTGAAGATTCAGGAAATTAGTAATTCAAAATATAAATATATTGAAGCGATGTTAGGTCGAGGTATGGTTCAATGTTAGACTGTTGAATTGTTGGACTACGCTGCTCAAAAGGTATCGGTATCGTGAAATTAGGACGATACATTCATCTCATGATTAACTGTGGTGGGATCCATCGAGCCAGAAAGCAAACCTGTTTTCGCGAAGATCAAATAAGAATGAAGTATTTTACTTAAACCATAAACGTGCCTCAAATCGGCTCTTTTCGAAGTTACTCTGCTTGGATCTCTAATAAGTATCGCACATCGCCAAGACTGCAGCATATCGCCAAGAGGCTGCAAGACCCTGACGCAGTAATTCCAGATACCGAGCGACATGAGACAAGCACGATAAGCCAGACAGCAGATAAGCCAGAGGAACCCTCCTATACAGTGGCCAAGCCATACCTGTTCAAACCATGGCTACAAAAACGTGCTAAAGTGCAACTTTCTGTACAGATCGCCTGATAATAGCTCGCTCAATGGCGTCCATTAGGGGCACCTCGGTGCGATATATGCCAACTTATCGAGCCAATCATGGGCGGAATAGTCAGCCGCACAAAGCACATTGTCCACAGCATTTAGCAAGGGATCTGACTTCTGTCTTTGTTCAATATCTGAAGATAACTGTAATTTGTACTCAATTGGAGATATTTCATTCTGCCTGTTGTCCAGGACTTGCTTTGGATTGTCTGACTTGCACGCCCCCTGAAATCCTTGTATGTCTGACTGCATCTGCCTCAGTGTCCTAAATTTTCACCTTGCTGATAACAGAAGCACCACTGGTGACGTTTCCACTCTTGGTTGAAAGTCTTTTTCGCTTTGGTTATTGCCCTTCTATTAAACCTGACTTGCTTAGAGATCAAAAGTCCTTTGTTTTGTCTTGGTTATCCTCCTTTCCTCTCTCATTTGTATTCTTGATTCATTGCTTCCACTCACTTAGGACACCTTCCAAATCATAGATGAGCGTGCCTCCAAACTCGTCTTTTTCAAGACATCCCGCCATTTCAGTGCCTATCCAGGTGGCCCAAGATCCAGCAGGTGAGTATTTTAAGATTTGATTTTGTGTGCTTCCACTTTGTCGACTAACTTTATAGATGACGAGCTTGTGTCTTCGTTGCGTGATTATACGGCAGAACTGTCGTCAATGGCTATGGAGGAAGGAATATCCCTTGGATCAGGACATCCTTCGACCTCATTAAGAAATAGATTCCAGAATTCTCCGGCTTCGGATTCTACATCAAACTCAGGCACGTTTGACAAAAGCCAAGTTCCTGGCAATTCGAGACCCGTTTCGGGACTGTCCAGTGGTCTTTCTGCTGGATCTGAATTGGTTGAACAATTTTCTCCTCTACAAGAGAGAACTTACAACGGTACGTTTTCTAATGATTATAACAGTCCAATCCAGCATGTTATTGACGAGGAGCACGTTGAAGAATCTTCTGAACTTCTCGCGGAAGATCACTATGTCACCCCAGGAGCGCCCAAGACTCAGCACTCATATCAGACTTTTGGACGCCATAATTCTATTGAAGACAGATACGCACATCCTAGCCGAGACGAAGGTTTGGGTGTTTCTTCTTTCAAGTCCTTCATCAAACAGCATTGTACCAAGGAATCAATTTTGGAAAATGGGTTTAAGAAGCCCGTAGCATTAGTACCTTCTGTCCTTCTAGGAGTTTTACTCAACGTCCTGGATGGTCTTTCTTACGGCATGATTTTATTCCCTATAAGTATGCCGATGTTTTCTCATCTTGGACCTGCAGGTCTTTCCATGTTCTATCTCAGTTGCATCATCTCGCAGCTCGTCTATTCTCTGGGCGGGTCTGCCTTCAAAGCGGGAATAGGCTCTGAAATGATTGAAGTTGTTCCCTTCTTTCATTCTATGACGTTCAGCATTATAGCGAGAATTGGCGAAGAGAACAAACAGGAAATCATCTCTACGACCATCCTGGCTTTTGCATTGTCTTCTGTTATAACTGGCATAATCTTTTTTATTCTTGGCTATGCTAAACTTGGATCTCTAGTCGGCTTTTTCCCTCGCCATATTCTCATTGGATGTGTTGGTGGAGTAGGTTGGTTCCTGGTGGTTACTGGTATAGAGGTTTCCACCAGAATGACTTCTTCTTTGGAATATACTATTCCTGTATTGAAGCATCTTTTCCTCAACCGGGACATTCTACTCAAATGGTCTACACCTTTTGCCCTTGCTCTAATTCTCATGGGACTGGAACGAAAATTCCACCATGCTATGCTGGTTCCTATTTATTTCATCTCCCTTTTCATCATTTTTCATTCAGTGGTTTTTGTCCTTCCTAATCTTAATCTTCCTCTTCTTCGAGGAAACGGCTGGGTCTTCCCTAGAGTGGAATCTGATGAACCATGGTGGTATTTCTATACCCTCTATGACTTCAAGCAGACTAACTATCTAGCTCTGCTAGATACTATCCCTGCGATGTTCGCCCTGACTTTCTTTGGCTTATTGCATGTTCCTATCAATGTTCCGGCCCTTGCTGTGTCAATTGGAGAAGATGATATAGACGTCGACAGAGAACTAATTGCTCATGGTATGTCCAACGCCTTGTCTGGCCTATGTGGCAGCATTCAAAACTATCTGGTTTATACCAACTCTGTACTGTTCATCAAGAGCGGCGCGGACAGTCGTCTTGCAGGAGTCATGCTGGCAATTGCCACTGCCATGGTTATGGTCGCGGGACCCGGGGTTATTGGCATGATTCCCGTAATGGTTGTATCTGCCTTGATTTTCTTGCTCGGAATGGAACTTCTTGTCGAAGCTCTGGTTGATACTTGGGGTCGAGTAAACCGATTTGAGTATTTAACCATTCTCGTTATTGTTGTTACTATGGGCACCTTTGACTTTGTTTTTGGAATTATTATGGGTATTATTCTTGCCTGTGTGACATTTGTCTTTGAGGCATCGCAGACTTCTATTGTCAATGCTACTTACACTGGAGAAGTTGCTCGGTCGACAGTAAGGCGCCATTTTGCCCAGCAGCAGTTCCTATCTCAAGTTGGCAAACAGATTTACGTCATGAAACTCTCTGGATATGTGTTTTTCGGAACTATTGTGTCTTTGGAGAAGCATGTTCGAGAATTGATGGACGAGGCAGCTTTCGACAGAGAACCAATTAGGTTTTTAGTGCTGGATATTTCAGCTGTAACAGACATTGACTTTTCTGCAGCAGAAGCATTTTCTAGAATGAAAAGGTTACTGGATAGTAAAAGGGTGACTCTGATTTTGTCCGGTGCAAGTGAAAATGGTAGATCCATTCAGGGTCTCAGGGCCATACGATTGTTGGACAGCTACACCCCCGCAGAGGAAGTCATTACAGGCGAGTCTTTTCACACTACTGTTCAGGTGCGACTGTATCCTAATCTGAACACGGCTTTGGAGTTCTGTGAGAATGAGTTTCTTAGCACTTATTATCGTCAAAGAGATGTACTTCAAAAGAAGAACCAGCTATTGGCAATTCCTGGCCGACCTAGCAACTCTTCCTTGAGCCGACATGGGACTTCCAACACCATGTACAGTGCTTCACCTAGAGCCGCCGTTCTTGATCAGGCAGTCACTCAAGCTGCAAAAAGCGAAATGCAGATATCCTCCAAATGGCAACACTTCAAGCCCCCTTTGCCAGTCATGATGCAAGCCTTTCAAAATGTATCGGAAAAGAACGAAGACTTCTGGTTCAAGGTTGCACCTTTTTTCAAGAAGGTCCAGTTCGAAGCAGGAACTATTCTGTATCACTCTGAGAGCGAGGCCACTGGGTTCTATCTTGTAGAATCTGGCATGTTACGTGCTGACTATGACCTTGCTCAAGGGAGATTGTACGAGAGCATTCTGGCTGGTACTACGTGCGGTGAACTACCTTTCTTCTCTCAAACATCACGAACAGCTACAGTCAAAGCAGAGAAGAACTCGGTTGTATGGAAACTAGACAAAGAATCCTGGGAGAAGCTCAAGCGGTCTAAGCCTGATGGAATGGAAATGGCTAATGAGCTCCTGGAAATAGCACTTAAGCTTACTGTGGAACGATTCACTTCAATTACCGCATACATCATGATGAGTGCATCTTGATTCATTTAACTGACATCCTTTTTAAAGGACACCAAGACAATTGTAATATAAAGACCTGAATTCCAATGTATTGTAACTACCATATGAGAGGAGGATGAGAATGACAGTACTCCTCATAAAACATATTACGAAAAAGATTTGAAATGTAAACAAAAATTAAATAAGATGTTTATGCTAATGAATGATTGATTAAATACTGATGACAGGCAACTGATGAAGCTCGTCGAGGGATTCGAAGCTGTTCAGTTGAGGGACCGTCGGTGTGGATAGTCCAGGACCAAACCAATTGGCGAAAAGACCTATAAGATAGGAGAAGAAAGATGAAAAATCCATGTTTCGCAAGACTATTGATATGAGCGCAAAAAATAAAGATATCGATAGCATATATCTCCTCATATACTTGAATCTGGCCCGACGTTTCTGATCAAAATGCTCTTGGTGCGTGACATCCGCAGTGACCTTCGCCAGTCTATTCCGGTATTCCTCTATTTTATCTCTCGAGCTCTTCATTCGCTGATTCAGAGTATCAATAGCGTCGAACTCCTTCTGAACGCTCTTGATTTTTTCAAGCTGAGTGTCAGTATCCAGCTGAGTGTATTTAGAGTCCGACTGGAATGCATTTATATGATCTTGGATCTGAGATCGCATATCAGCAAGAATCTTAAGTTTAGAATCCAATTCATCCAGCTTTTCATTCAAAGCAGTTTCTCCAGTATCTAGTTTGACAGCAACTTCATATTGAAGGGTGTTTCGTAGTTTCTTGAGCTTTTCAGGCAGAGGACCCGATAAATCGACATCCTCGCCGTTCACTGGCTGGTCACTTTCCATTGATGAGCATGAAGAGCTCGTATTAGTATGCAGTATAGGTTTTGAAGGTTTCTCGTTCGTTGAGGTTCTAGACAGTTGCAGCTTGGAACCCGGGGAACCGACTGAAGACGAGTCCTTGTCTCTAGAAAGAAAGCCATAAGAAGAAACAGGTGATGACAGTATAGATCCAGACCGATTATTAACTAAATATGGATTACTAGACTTTGAAATGGGGCTGACGGAGAAGAAGCCTGGCGGTTCCCGGTGACTGGTGATCCGATGTTGAGTGACGTTCGACTGTATGTATTCATTTTCTTCAAATCTCTTGGAAAGTAATGGCATAAACATCAGTCTATGATTTGAATCAGCATGCGGTAATGCCTGACGCTCACGTCTAGAGTTCGTGGCGTCGTCATTCCGTGAGCTGTTGTTCATGGGCAATGCAGTGGATGGATGGAGGTGGAGATTGAGCGAGCGGCAATGTTGATGCAGATACCCGCTTTTAAACTAAGGCATATAATAATGGTAAGCTAGTGGGAACACAACAAATAATATTATATGTTTATGAAAATATATTTCTGGGAATAACTTGCAAATACATTTCTAAGAATTATTTGGTAAAATGGGAGGCAGTAAAGCAAATGTTAAGTAACTAGTGTGGGTTTTCAGCTCGTTCTCAGTCTTGGATACACTGGTCCAGTTGTATTGCTCATCACCTTCCTTGATTCGAGCAACTCCTTTACCCCAAGGATTGTAGCCTTTATGACGGGAGGGGTTTGGAGTTCCATCTGATTCAAACTTTCTCTTTTTCGAATCGGTTTCGCTGGCGTCTGCACTGCTGGGGGTGTTCTTTTCGGAGTCGATACGAGCGTTTCGTCTTGCAAGTCCTTCACTTCGCCTTTGTCTAATATCTCTCAGTCGATCGACCGACTCATCTATATCCTTGATCATCTCTTTGTGAGCTTCCCATTTCTTGGCTTGAACTTCTACCATTTCAATTCTCTGGAATCCGTTCTCTTTGAGAGCATCTACTGTCTTGGCTACCTGTTCGATACAGGGGGAGAAACAGCAAATCCAAGTAGCTCGGTGTCGATTAGCAATATTCCTCTGGTGGACAACATGCTTGATAGCTTCCCAGGGAGACGGGAGATCCAAAAAGATCGCAGTTCCTCCAATATTGTCAATACCCTCTATTTCAAAGCCTTCCTGACAAACGTCTCGGTGCGTTATAGTCACCTTGCCATTGTCCAACAAACCATGCTCCTGAAATTCCTTTTTAGCCTCATTAAATCTTGACTCGTGGAACTCATAGCTATACAGTTTCCCCTGTTTACCCAAAACCCGAGCAAATGCATGACTGAAGCTACCGGAGCCTGTACCAGCCTCAATAACTACTGATCCCGGCAACACCTTGAGCCGCTGAATAATATAACTGGAATCTGGGGTATAAACAATCTGAGTTCGATGCGGTAAAGACAGTGTCCATAGTTCAGCTGTGGGTTTCAGTATATGAATAAATCCCAGGCCAGTGCTGGAAGGTATTTGACACCCATACTTTGATCCCAGAATGGACGAGAAAGGAAAACTACCAAACCGGGTATTTATGCAATCTTCTTTAGAAGAAGTAATTAAGACTGGTTTAATATGGGTTCTAGTAATCCATGCCAGTACAAGGTCTCCATCTTGGACGGTATCGTTGTCGTCGAAAAATACCATATCTAGTTTTGGTGTGAAAAAAAAAAAAAAAAGATCTTGGAAATTGGCAACAATAATGAAATATTTCAATAAGAAGCCGGGGCAAACAGAACCCAAAATAACCATAGAAGAAAATATGCTCGTAAGCTTTTCTAAGTGCCATATGGCATTATAAGCGTATGTGATCACGCCAATGACTTGCAGATTCGTATAACCCATGCGTTTATTAAATACTATAGAAGATATAGAGATAAAAGAATCAGATAGGGGCGGCCACCATCTCGAACAATTATATCCACTAAAAAAGCAGCACAATGCTCATACTTGTACAGACAATATAAAGAGATCACTTGCACATTTTAAGTTCATCACAGTCGCCGTTGAGCAGTTGCCGAATCTCTGCCTGTAGCCTGGGCCGAGTCGTTGTTCCAGCTAAGATAAGCATGATCACCTAGTTTTCGGGGCTTGATAAAATGCTTGATCAAAAACAAGATTCCTAGCACAAAGCAAATGCCTGCCACTACCAGATAGGCGATACCCAAAAACGGGTTTCGACCGCCGATGACGGTTCGGGTGGTGAGAACCATGCTCTTGGTACCATGATACGCAAGGACCGGGAAGTTGTAGGTAATATTCACCATATAGGTACCAGACGTGAGAGTGGTATTGTCATTTCTTCTGGCCAGCTTGGAAAAAGTAGGTAAACCTGCAGTTCTCATCCAGTTCTGCAGAGACTCCCAGGTGGAGATGTCCGGCAGGTTGTCATCCGTATAGCCATCGGGGAACATGTGGACCCAGTTGGGGGGAGGAACGACTTCGCTGGCAGAATATTTGGTTTTCTTGAACCGATTTCTATCAGTTGACCAGGCAATTCCTTTCTCAGTCATTTCATAGGTGGTATTGTCCTGATTGGAGCCAGGAGAGTTGAGCAGCACCGGGCTTCCCAGAGTGTCATTGAAATACGAATTGGCAATAAGACCACAAGGGTAATAGGGTTTACCAGTAGTTGGGTCTGTGGTAAGGGGCTTGCAATCCTCGGGATGTCTAAGATCATGAGACGAAACCGCTTTACCGTTGAGCTGGTCTTCGTCAAACGACTGGACATATCGTCGGTGATTCTGGTAAAAGTTTGTCATCTTATAGTACATGTAGACTGGAGGGCCCATGTCCTTGGGGATATCAAATTGCAGAAAACACTTTCGACTGTCCTCATCAAACCTCCACTGAGCAGCATTGCTGCCCACGGCTCCACCAGAGAAGTGCTGACTGACATACTTGGTGGGGATGTTCTCGAACGAAGATGAAGCATTGAGACAATGCGAGTAGTCAATGACAAGCTCCTGGACTTGGTTGGACGCATACAACAACAAACCTCCAATGGGAGCGAAGACCACTGCAATACAAAAAAACAGCGGCAGAACTGTCTTGGGAGTTAGGATGGGTTGCCATGCCTTGAGACGTTGTTGCCGGAAAGCCGTATTGGGGGGTCGTCGCGACTTTTGCTTGACTTCCTTGGTGTTGGTAGGACGCTGATCGGAATCGGAGTCGGAGTCCATTGTATCTAGTTAACCTCTGTTCTGGAGCGATTCCAGAATATCCCAAGTGTGTAGATATCAACACAAGTCGCAGTGGTTGGCGGATGGATGACTGAAACTGAAGGAGTGTGTCGTGGAGGTTGTCGGAACAGCCAGAAATAAACTTACTTAAAAGCTCGGTCGGTTAAGGCTGAGCCTTTTTTTCTTGGATTTGGTTGTGTTTTTTTAACACTGCCAGATTTGCTGCAATTATTGGGAGAGAAGAACCGTTACCCGGGGGCACATTGACACTCTGACATCATGAAAAATGCCACACCAGAATTTTTCATATTTTCATATTTTCATATTTTCACGAAACTTTGAAACTTTGAAACCCCAGCGCAAAAATGTCGACTGAGGAAGAGATCGCAGAGAAAAATGTCCAGATGTGGAAGATGAAGAAGATCATCAAGGGACTGGAACAGGCCCGAGGTAACGGTACCTCGATGATCTCTCTCATCATCCCTCCTAAGGGCCAGATCCCCATGGTAGCTCGTATGCTCACAGATGAGTACGGTACTGCCTCCAACATCAAGTCGCGTGTCAATCGACAGTCGGTACTTGGTGCCATTACGTCTACACAGCAGGCGTTAAAATTATACAATAAAGTGCCTCCTAATGGCTTAATTATTTATTGTGGTGAAGTTATCACACTAGAAGGCAAGGAGAAGAAAGTCACTTTCCATTTCGAACCGTTCAAACCCATTAATACTTCTCTTTATCTTTGTGACAACAAGTTTCACACCGAAGCTCTGAGTGAGTTGCTGGAGTCCGATTCCAAGTTTGGTTTCATTGTCATGGACGGTAACGGTGCTCTGTTCGGTACTGTGTCTGGTAACACTCGAGAAGTACTCCACAAGTTCACGGTTGATTTACCCAAAAAGCACGGTCGAGGTGGTCAGTCTGCATTGCGTTTTGCTCGTCTCAGAGACGAAAAGCGTCACAATTACGTGCGAAAGGTCGCCGAGGTTGCTGTTCAGAACTTCATTACCGCCGATAAAGTCAACGTCACAGGTCTAGTTTTAGCTGGTTCAGCTGATTTCAAAACTGAGCTGTCCATGTCTGATCTGTTTGACAACCGTCTTCAAGCTAAAGTCATCAAAATTGTTGACGTTTCGTACGGTGGTGAAAATGGATTCAACCAAGCCATTGAACTGGCTGCTGAGTCCCTGGCAAACGTCAAGTTCGTTCAAGAGAAGAAACTACTCAATCAGTACTTTGATGAAATCTCTCAGGACACTGGAAAATACTGTTATGGTATCGACGATACTCTCAAGGCACTGGATTCTGGCGCTGCCGAAATTGTCATTGTATATGAGAACCTCGACTTAATAAGATATTCCCTCAAGGACGCCGACAATAATGTCTCGGTTGCTTTCGGCAAGAAGGAGGCGGAAAAGGACTTTTTGATTGACAGAAAGACCGGTACTGAACTTGAAATCGTCGAGGAACAGCCTTTTGTTGAATGGTTGGCTGAAAACTACCAACAGTACGGAACCACCCTGGAGTTTGTCACTGATCGATCTTCCGAAGGTAACCAGTTTGTCAAGGGATTTGGTGGTATCGGTGCTCTGCTTCGGTACAAGCTCAACTTTGAACAGCTTATCGAGGACTCCAGCGACGACGAATATTATGACGACTAAACCCCCTTCCCCCTCAAAACTGGCATACCGTTAGGTATGTAGATGTATACATGACATATATAGATGATACATGTTTTACAACTCTTGTATTGCATAATTATATATATAAAGAAGCAACAATGGCTACTTTTTGACCATTTGCAATGCTGTCTTTTTCTCCCGTCCAACAAAACTACCGTGACTTTTGCCAGTTACTAGCAATTGCGCCAGGTTTTTGCCATGAGTCAAATATTTTCCGGCATATCCCACCGGTCGCTCCAGATCATCTCTCAGCTGAGCTTTCAATACTTTCAATTCGTCCTTGCTGACGGTGGGTTTCTGGTGCTTCTTCTTACCATACACCTTTTGTTCGTTCTGATGGCCCTCTAACTCATCCAAGTCAACACCCAGATCTTCTGCTGCTTCTTTCAACCATGCATCATTTTTCCCTTTATGTGTCCCCTCTACTGTAGCTTCTGATATCTTTTTTGCTAAAGCAACTCGGCCTTTTAGTCTGCTAAGAAAGTCATACTCCACGTCAAATGTTTTGAGAGCTTGCTGATGTTGCAGAACTCTCTTGAGTTTCACCAATGGGCCCGAGGATTCTTCAGGTGAGCACAAAATCAGCGAAATACCTTCAGTACCAGCTCGTGCAGTTCTTCCTGATCGATGCACATACATGTCGGCCGATCTAGGCAGGTGGTAGTGAATGACATGTTGCACAGCTGGGATATCCAGGCCTCTGGCTGCAACATCAGTCGCTACCAAAACACCATTGGTTGTAGCGGCGAATCTTTCCAGCGATCTCAATCTCTGTTTTTGAATCATATCGGAATGAAGACCGAAGCTGTTGATATTCATCTCCTTGAGCATAGGAGTGAGTCTCTTGACACTATCAATTGCGTTGACAAACACAATGCTCCTGCCAGGGTACGTCAGCAAGAAATAATATAAATATAGATCTTTCTCTGTAGCTCCACACTCCATGATCGACTCTACAACTGATCGTGCAACATTCTCTGCCGGATTAGAATCAATAAATGCCGGTGATTTGTCCTTGAACTGTAGCTTTTGCTGCAGAGCTCGAATGGCCTCATCGTTATCTGCCAATTTGCCAGTAGATCCAGGTCTCTTTTTAGAATTCAGACGTCCTAGCAAATCACGCTGGAATGTAGCGGAAAATACTAATGTCTGTCTCTGGTTTTTGGACTTTCTTCCTCGACCTATCAGGTCCAATGCATGTTCCAGTTCCTGGAAATGACCATCTTGAATAAGTCGATCAGCTTCGTCCAAAACTAGCATTTCGGACTTCGCAAAAATATTTACCATATCTTCACCTCCAGATTTAAGAATATCCAGAAATCGACCGGGGGTGGCAACTATAACTGCTGGGTTGGCTTTGAGCAATCTCTCTTGCTTTTGTATGGCCAAACCACCAGTAATAGGTACGACTCCAGATCCCCCAAATGTACAATATTTCGAGACAGACTGCAAATGCTTAGTGATTTGATGAGCCAATTCTCGAGTAGGTGCAAAAACCAGGGCAGTAGGGTGGGTTTTGATTTTGTTCGGACCCTCCACAGTAGACAGATGCCGTTCCAGAATTGGAATACCATACGCCAGAGTTTTACCACTACCTGTAGCAGCTTTGCCAATAACATCTTTGCCTTGTAAAATCACTGGAATGGCTTGCAGTTGTATATCGGAAGGTTTGGTGAATCCAAGGACATACAGAGCGCGCCTAATTTCAGGAGAAAGATTAACATCAGAAAAATGATCTTCAAATTTCCAGTCCACCATTTTACTATCTTCTTCGTCTAAATGCTCTAGAATATCAAATGCATTTAATGAAGCATTTTTAGTCTTTTTAGTGGGCTTTGTCTTCTTCACGACTTTCTTGTCTGGATGCTGCTTGTCGGCGCCGTCAGTCTTTGGAAGCTGTGTATCTGGTGATTCAGTAGGATTTTCTTCTGCATCTTCTTCTGCGTTTTCTTCCAAAACCTTTTCTAATTTTTCCTCTGCAGGATCCTCCACTTTCTTCTTAGCCTGTTTCTTGGCGGGTTTCTTCTTATCGTTCTTCTTCTTTTTCGTGACTTGGCCAGTATTTGTGCTTGCAGGCTCACTCGTCTTGAACTGGACTAGACCGTCCACGACCTCAACACCAACTCCATCGACTTCTTCCAAGTTATACAAACCCTCGAAGTCATCAAGTGAATCAACATTGATTTTCTTCCAAGGAAGATTATCCACCCGGGTAGTGGCTTCTCTCTTTCGCTTTAACGCCATGTTGACTGAACAGTGAGATCATGTCCAAATTTTTTTTTAGTTTCAGTGAAATGTTCAGCCGTGCGAGCTTTGTTGAAATCTCCGCCACAGCCTTCATCTGACTGCTATGTCATGCATCTCCGCAAGCAAGGAACTACGCTAGGGAAAATTTTCACAAGAATTCCTATATACCATCAAACTATTTATAGACAGAGCATAAGGTATTTCAACTTCACAGTCATAGCAATGTCTTATCCTATTGAAAAGTCTGATTCTGAATGGAGAGCAGTCTTGTCTCCAGCTCAGTTCCGTGTACTCCGACAGAAGGGCACCGAAAGACCTGGAACTGGCGAATACGATCATTTCAGTGGCTCTGGAGTATACCATTGTGCTGCCTGTGACAATCCGCTTTATAGATCTACCACGAAGTTTGATAGTGGCTGTGGATGGCCTGCATTTTACGAAGCAATCCCGGGCAGTATTCGACTGCATCACGATCGCACTCTAGGAATGGAGAGAACTGAGATGGTCTGTGGAGAGTGCGGAGGCCACCTAGGTCATGTATTCAAGGGAGAAGGTTACAAGACTCCTACGGATGAACGGCACTGTGTGAATAGTGTCAGTTTAAAGTTCAAGGGAGAATAGCGGAGTCGCAGTTGGTTGATTTCTAAGGAACGCCTATAAGTGGTGCGTGAGTGTGATCTCTGTTCTGTCTTTCAATAACCACATGATAAGTCTTTGAGGGGATTATAAAAAACACTTTGATTTATTGCCGACAGTGCCATCTTAATTTGAATATACCTACATTTTGAGTAGGTTTACATGTAATTAAATATATAGTTGGTTTGAAAGTGTGTTCATTGTCAGCTTCCAATTAGCAATCATAGATTGGATTGTCTAATTAGGCGTAAATATCTTTAGGAAATTCAGCCCTAGGTAAATATTCAATCAAATACCCATCAGGATCAGCAATAAAGCCAATAAACTTCAGTCCTCCTTCCTCTTTCCTCTTTGTAATCTTGGCACCGTGCTTCTCCGCATGGGCAATAGCCTTATCGACATCATCCACCACAATGCCAATATGACCGTAACCCTGAGGATCCGAATTGCCGTTGTGATATTTGAAATCAGGATCATTTTCAGTCCCGTAATTGTGGCATAACTCTAGAACACCCTCTCTGTTGGCAACCTCAACTCCAGAGTCCTCGACATAGGAGTCGTCGGCATACCCGAGAAAGTAGTTGGTGAACTTAGCGGCAGGCTGGTCGGAAGTCCTGAGCAATTTCATACCAAGCACTTCCCTGTAAAACTTCAGAGAAACTTTTGGGTCCTTAATTCTGTACATGGTATGGTTGAATCGGATAGTAGTCAGATCAGACTTTTCAGTAGTAGTAGCAACCTTGTCATTCTCGAGCAATTCAATCCAGTATCCATTGGGGTCTAGAGCAAACGCAATATTGTGCATTCTGCCCTCTGATTGTCTTTTCTGAAACTTGACATTGCTTGCTTCCAGGTCTTTACACACCTTTTCCAGGTTGTCGACCGTAAAGGCGATATGTCCGAAACCACGATAAGGCTCTTTGTTGCCATTGTTCAACGTGAATTCGGCGTCTTTTTCAGATCCATAGTTATGACACACTTCCAGAATACCCTGTCTCTCATACCAGGGTTTGCCATGATCCAGGGATTTGGCCGAGTCGAACGCCAAGAAGTAATTGGTGAAGTTGAACTTATCGACCACCAATTTGGTGATAAGCTTCATACCAAAATGATCTTCATAGAACTTGACAGTCTCCTTGGGGTCTTTCACCCGGAACATGGTATGGTTAAACGAGTATTTGTTTAGATTGGACATGTTGAATCGTGCAGTTGAAAAGCGTCGGCTGATTGTCTGTGTAATCATGCAAGGATGTAGAAGAGCAAAGCAAAGTCGGCGACTTTTATAGATCAAAGGCCTGCGGCATCAGGAGATCAACAAGTCCCGAACTCCGCGATCGAACGTGGCCCAGACCCGAGATAATTTCTAAGCGGTACAATTGACAAATAGTAGGATTTAATAAGTGTAGATAAATACTAATTTTGAACGGGTATGATTGCAATTGATTTGTTAGTTGATCTTGTGCAATTTGCAGTTGTCCTAAGTTTTGACGATCTGATCTTTTTTAGCCTTACTCCAAGAACTTGTCGCTGTCGCCCTTTCATTATCCGGCATAAATTGTAACTACATCACCACTCTGATTACTTGTGAGACAATTTACTTGCAAGTCTGCTTGTATCTTGAACAATATAAATATATTGTATTTGAATATTTCTGCGCGTATCCTATCCTGGTCTAATTCTCTTGACTTTCCTTGACTGTTGTGGTCGAAATGCTACGCGCGAAATCCTTAGTCTATGTTCTTTCTCAACCAATTGAACAACAAGATACTAGTGTTGGTCGTTCATATGGAAATCTCATATCGTCAATGGTGATCACTAAAGGTGGTGCTCCAGTTGCAAGTTATCACAGCTCGAAACCGACCCCTAATGCTCGTGCAGATGAAGACCTAGTTGGTACGCCGGAGGACGCTCCGGCTATAATATCACCTTATCATGTTGATAGGCCTATGAAGACTAAAGTTTACTCTGTTTATGCATCTGCTGCTTGGGGAGAATACGTTAGTGGCTCTACTGGAGATAGTGGCTGGATGTCGATACGAACATCGGATGCAATCATCTTCATTGAAGAAATCGATAATCAACTTTTGTACGTGCTGATTGCCAACCCGGAGACTCCTCTGGGGTTGCTGCAGTTGAAGTCATCGCAGGTAATCAAAGTGTTGAAACCGGAATTGAAAGATTTCAAATTACATGAATAATAAAGATATAAATCTACAAGAAAAAAGGGGGATCAACAGATCCGGAAATAACACCAACAACTGTTCAAACAAATCCAACTACCACATGGGTTTCACATTGGGCTTGCTCTTTACACGATTGGAATCTGCAAAAGGATCGTCCTCATCTTCATCCTCTTGGACTGTATGTCGGGGAGATCGCAGACCTATAGGTTTGGGTGAGATGGGTGGTGGAGGCTTCTTCTTGATGATAGCAGCAACAGGGGCAGGACGGACCTCTTCCTCTTCCTGACTGTCACTAAGGTCGCTATCCTCCTCCTCATCGTCGTCATAGTTACGCCGAACCTTCAAGTTCTTAACCCGTTTGCTGAGGTCGTTGGTGTCATTTTCCGACCGCCAATCTTCACTGTCCGAGTCTTCTCTGCTCATAGCGTCATAGGCCTTCAATGCTTCTACCAATTCTTCATTAGCATGGATAAGAGGACCCAAAAGTTCCTCGTCTCCTTCGATGGTATGGATGTAGCGTAGAATTTGTCTTCGTAGCTTGCGGCATTTGTTGAAACAATCAGTAGCCCGCTTGTTTTCTGTAGCTAGTTCCACTTCTCGATTGATCAGCCGCAAGCTATTCTGGAGATTTGTGGTAGTAGAAGATGCATCGGCCAAAGCTTGCTTTATCTTGGGTCTCTCAATCATCATGTTGATGTGAGGTTGTTGCCGCTGCTCCTGTTGCCGTTGCTTTCTCTGTTCCTTGGCTTGGCGACGCCTTTCCTTGTCGGCACGTTTCTCACTAGCAGCCGCTTGTTCACGCTCATCCCTTTCAGCCCGTTCTTTAGCAATATCTCGAGAATTGTTTCGGGAATGAGAGAAAGACCCGCTACGAGAATGGTTTCCTCGAACTCGCGCAGACGACGAAGATGCGCCATGATCAGCCTCTTCTTCAACGTCTTCTTCACCGTCACTGAAATCATCATTTCTTAAGTAGTTTGGAGTAGGCCGTTCCCGTTTCTGACGTTGAGGAACTTGCTTGTAAAGAAGGGCCAATTGTTCGTAACCAGGCTTATTATGGAGTTCATTGTGCCATCCAATACAAAGACCTTGCATCTTCTTCTTGACTTGTCCATCAACCACCTGCCCCGAAACAAGCAATCGCAATCGTTCCAGTAGATATTCGTCCCGATATAACGGACCCATTTTACGTCCGCCATTTTCAACAAATGCATCCAACAACGTCAGTGCCCGCAGTTGCTGGTGATTGTTGCCGTACTTGAGCTTTTTACGAATTGCTCGCGCGGCCTCAGTGGGCCCGTCCGGCCGCAAACTGATGATTTCCAGTAGATCGGGAAGTTCCGACACATCGTCCTCATCATAATCTTTACCGCAAAGTCGGTCAATGTTGGCCGTTATGGCCGTGTACGGCTTGTCTGATAAGAAGCCCATGCTGTGGTGTTATCGCAGTAGGTTTGTTAGAGGTTGAACTTTAGTTGATGTTTTATAATGAAACCGTCAATTGTAGCGTAATAAACTCTCACCTACATTAACTTACTCACGGCCTACCTATTTAAAATACACTTGTGTGGCGTAGCATGCTCAACCGGAACTATCTAGTAGTAATAGTGCTCGGAGTGTTTTTGGTTGTTCCTCAGAATATTAAGCCTACTATTATTTCCCTTGGAATTATTGGCTGGTTGTTCTTGACCTACTTCGATATGGCGGGCCCTAAAGAGTATGAACTATTAAGAACACTTATCAGGTCCAAGGCATTTGTGGCCAGTAAGTCGTACTGCCCTTATTGCAAAGCATCTATTGAATACCTTAAGAAAAATAATATTGAGCCCAAGGTGATCCAGCTCGACAAGATGGCCAATGGAACTAAGTTGCAGTCTGGTCTGGAGAAGCTGACTGATGGCCATAAGA
>JANIWT010000035.1:0-36226 GCA_030705125.1 Zygoascus bituminiphila | reverse complement strand
CATGAGGATGGATATCCTAGCGATCAGTCTACCTGGTAAAAACTTACATAGACTTTAAACTCCGAAATTGAATTGAATTGAATTGAATTGAAAGGCACTAACAGCTAAAGTTAACAGTGAGTGAATGTTAAAGTCCCAAGATTAATTACTGATTAAAAGAGTGAATCTACGATGTGTTTCTTCAGTTAGTTATTTATTTGTCCCTTGGAGAGTTTCTATTTAGAAAATCTCCTTATTATATATTAGCTCTCAGCCAATCAGGTGCTAAAATACATTAAGTTCACTGTCCATGATTATTGATTCATGATCTAGTAACTTTACCGAAGTCACGTCATCTATCTTATTATGGGACTTAGCCTCATTACCCTGAAATAGACTCAGTTGATATTGGACACTAGCAGCTAAAGCCAACAGTGAAGTCATGATGCGGCAATGAGCAATGACTAAGCATCCATAGAAGCTGACTCAGCGGCGATTTTGACCGACATGATACCATTTTCTATCAAGGCGAAGCTCATCACCTTATATCAACGCAAAAAATGGCCAAAAGACCACAGGGACTCTCAAAAGCGTCCAAAAACAAGAAACTGAAGAACAGCCAGTCCTCAGATGCTAAGGATGATGCTGAACCTCAGAAGATCACCATCGAACTGGATCAAGATATAGATCCTGACGACGGTCTCGGGCAGCTCAGGGCCATGTACGAGACATACGTCAAAACCAAGAATCAATTTGCAGATTCAGAAGAGACCGAAGATCTTGCAAAACTTGATACTTGCCAGAAATTGCTAGCCGGAATTATACATGAATGTGATCATTTGCTACGAAACTCCGAGACTGATAGCGAGCAAAACCAAGATATAACTCCTGAATTTCACAATATCTACGCCCTAGCGCTCCTTGGTATGGCTTTCTTTGCTGACTTGAAGGATGGAGAAAAACAGGACGATACAAGTGAAGCGTTCATTCTAGCGGCCATCGACAGGGCCAACACAGGAATGGATGATCATCAGGAATCAATCGTATGGCCGCTATACTTCACTCTAGCAAAAGCCAAAGTTGAACTTGCAAATGATCAGATCAAACGGAGCGAGGAAATTGAACAGAGATACGAGGCAGCTATCAAAGCACTACCGCTTCTAGAGGAGGCCATCGCAGACTACGAAAAAGCAGAAGAACTTGTCTTTGCACATGGCAAGAGCAAACAGTACACACATGATCAATTAGATACAATTGAGCTTCTGTTACAGATTGGCGACGGAATAGGAGCGCTGGGAAACGAGAAAGAAGACATTTTGCAGGACAAACAGACCAGATATCTGGATTGGAGTAAGACCAGATGGCAGCAGATTCTAGAAAAAGTTCCTGCAAGCAAAGGAAAAGCCAAATTGGACGAAGGTACAGATAATAGTGTGAAGATCTTTGAAAGAGCCAACAAGGGTCTGGGTGAATATTATCTGGCCGTTGCTGCACCTTTACTTGCGAGATTCGAGAATGCGGATGACGAGGACGAGGACGAGGACGAGGATGATGAAGAAGACGAAGAAGATGAAGAGGTTGAGGCATTGAACGACGAAGAGCTGGCATCAGCAAAGGAATTGATGGGACAAGCTGTACAGTACCTTCTCAAGGCCGAAAATGAACAAGATGGAGCCACTCATGTGATGACAGCGGAAGCTCAAATATCGTTAGCTAATCTATATGAAGTTGATAGTGACGAGCAGAAAGTTCTCTACCGAGATGCTGTGACTCGCCTGAAACGAGCTCAGAGACTAGGGTATGGAAGCTACCAAGATCTGATTAGCGAGCTTGAAGAGTCGTAGACAGATCAGACAGTAAATAGATGTCGTGAACACGAGGACATCGATAGTAAATATAGTAAATAATGAAGACAAGTTATATATCAGTACAAATATTCATACGTAAGAAAGCGAAAGAAAATCTGGCGAGGATGAACTATAACAAGTTCGGATTATTGAAGAACACGATGATTGACATACGGCAAGACATTTCTCGCTCCGGTATTGTAGGAAAAATAGAATATTTATGAATTTTCCTCTATCTACGGATAAGTAATGAAAGATCAATTTAAGTCGTCGTTTCCATACGGCAAGAAATCACGTGATAAACCAACTAACTGTTCTTTAACTGCAAGATCCACTGTCAGATACCATAGAACGATAGAATGTATCCACAATTATCTATGTACGCTTGCAAAATACTCAGAAGAGCAAACTTATTTTGATTAATTTATATTCTACTAAAATATCCCAACAAACCAGGTCTCAGACCATCAACTCTCTCTCTATCTGAACTGCTCTTAACATCTGTTTTCTCCCATTCCCACTCACTGCACCACCTACGCATCATCATGTCCAAAGTCGCACGCTCACTTGGTGAGGACATATGGAAGAATAAAGTCGACAAGATCGTAAGTTAAGATTATCTGATATATAATAAGAAGGCTGTCTAACGAAGAATCAGAATGCAGAGCTTTTCACCCTCACTTATGGTAGCATTGTCGTCCAGCTGTGCAAAGACTTTGACGGCGATTATCGAAAGGTCAACAAACAGCTGGAGAAAATGGGATATAGCATTGGATTGAGATTGATTGAGGATTTTCTAGCCAAAAGTGGTGCTGGACGATGCTTGAACTTTCGTGAAACTGCGGAAATGATTGCCAAAGTGGGATTCAAGATGTTCTTGAACATCACGCCGACTATTGACAACTGGGCCGCAGACAGTAAGCAGTTTAGTCTTCTTTTTGAAGAGAATCCTCTCATTGAGTTTGTAGAATTACCCGATGATGGACGAGCTCAGAAGGAGTTATGGTACTCCAACATATATGCCGGCGTGATTAGAGGTGCGCTGGAAATGGTTCAACTGGAAGTTGAGACGGAGTTCGTGAGCGATGTACTACAGGGAGCCGAGCTCACAGAACTACGAGTAAAATTGGTGAAAGTGCTGGAGGATGAGGTACCGGTTGGCGAGGACTAAGGGGTGAAACCAACTATACACACTCATCTCCCATGCATATTTAAGATATATCATCCTATATTTCCTTCCATATTTCTAGATGAGTTTAAAGGAAGATTACAACAATGCCGGTAGGGGGTCCAATCTTGATTTGCATATAACAAATATTATCATGTACCGTTCAGCAATCGACACCTCTAACTGATAAAGCTGTCCCGATCTCTAACAAGGTGGAAAATTACAATAGAATAATATACAAAATAAATGCATAAGCAGTATATCTAGAGATACCTGCTGTAGAACAAAATATACACCTCCCTATTGCCTACTCTTCTGAATCTCTGACATAGCACCTCGAATTCTCTGCGAGATGTCGCTATCAAGTCCATCCACACCTGTAGAAATACCAGTGTCCTTCTCGTCAGAGTCTAAACTAGTCAAACTACTGCTTGAACTAGCTCTTGATCGAATACTTGGCGAGGAATCTCCGTTCCAGGTGCTAAACACCGGGATATTGCTGATGTCGTTCTCAGAATTGACTCTCGATAAACTATGAGAGTCATCGCTAGAAACAGACAATGTTCTCTTTTTGAGAACATTGTCTGGAGATTGCTCTCGTTTGACTCTGTGCACTCTTTCAGCTTTCTCAGACTTGTTAAACAGTAGTTCTTGTCTCGCATCGAAATCAGGGAAAACTTTCGGGCCTAAATAGTTGACAACCTCTGTGATTTCAGTGACAAGATCTCGCCGAGTTCGCTTCAAGTCATCAAGATTATCCTTGTTTCTAGGATCCAGGGCGTATGAAAGAGGCCGCAAAGACTTGGCAATATCTACACCCGTTTCACCAATAACCAGTGCAGAATAGGATAGCAATGGGAGAATGATATAAGAAGTGAGAATCACACTGAAAATAGAACCCCAAGTATGCTTGATCCAGTTGTGTTGATAGGCGATATATGCGCCAGCAAGAGCATAGACGGTATACAGCAAGGGAGCAAGACCCAATGCAACCAGAATCTTCCACGTAGAGACTACATCATTTGCCTTGATTTTCACAGTAGATTTTTTGAGAGCGGCTCTTGCCTTTCGCTGAGAAAACTTCTTTGTCGCAACAAAAATAGGCGAAAACAGAATGGTTCCAGGCAGGGCCAAAATTGCCATGATTAACAGCTTTCCAGACCGGTATAAAAGCATTGCCAGCACTGTCAAAGGATCAAGCGAAGTAGTCTCTTCTACAGAATGATCCTTTATACCAATATCAGATAGCTTTCTGTTGTAAGCTTGAACCGACTTGACTAGATGCTGAACCTCTAGAAGGTCTTTATAAGTATTATAGCCCTGAATCAATCGTCTTGACATATCGACCTGGACGGGTAACGGAAGTTTTCTATTCTTTGGCCGGTAAAGTCGTCTGGCAGCCTGGATGACCATTAGTGTATCAAAGTCTGGAGCAGTGACGGTGACCGACTTCAATCCCACCGTGATCATTTCAAGAACTTGTTTGACAGCATCTCGCTTCTTCTCTCCTCCGCTCTTATACGCTTCCACAAGAGCAGGATCGATTTCCATAGGCGAGCCGAACTCAATGACAGCTCTAGATCTGAATTTGTGCGCATGGAAGTAGTTCATTCCACAGGGAACAATCTTTACGTTACAGGACGGATCAGCTGCAATTGCACCAAGAGCCATGATAGCTACACCCGCCTTCAGAGGCAACAGGTCCGATCTATCATGAGAACCACCTTCGGGGAAAATGCCTAGGCAGTGGCCATTGGAAAGATGCTTGAATACCGCATTGTACATGGTAGACTGATCCACATGATCAGCGACCTTAAACGTAGAACCAGAGGGAGTAGTTTTGAGCATTTCAAGAGACTTTGGCTTGAAGGGTCGCCTGAGCACAAGCTCTTCATCCGAAAGAATTTCCAGTATTTCTGCATTTCCGCCTCCATCAGGAAGTCCAACTAATCCTTTGGCCATGCACTCAGTTTTGAATCGAGTGCCTTTACCAAATATATGCTGCTCTTCATGCGAAGCAGCTATTTCCTTGATGTAGATGGTTCCTTTGGCAGGTTTCAGATTGTCTTGGGCTCGGACGACTGCAATGCTGTTGGCAGCCCGCGACAGAGGACCGATAATCATATGTCGGAAAGACGAATCGGCAATCAGAAACGAAATCCGTCTACCGACATTATAACGGACCTGCTGCATCAAAATCATGGGGTCTATAAACTGATTGGCATGTGGGGCACCTACAAAAATAACCGGACCGGTTCGCGGGGTTCGATAAGCACCTCTAGGCAGAATTTCCCGGAAGAAAATATCAAAGCACACTGTAAATAACCATAAGACGAGGTCATACATGATTTGTTGATACGCCATGGCGAAGGTGGAATTCTGGAGATCAAGTCGCCAGGGGAGGAGAAGATTAACCAATTGCTATACGACGAGAAATCTTGGCTGGGACAAAGCGACATAAATATTGGGGAACGCAACCTTGTTGCTACGAAACAATGGGTTAATAGCAGCGAGCAGTTCTGATAAGGGAATCAAGCTAAGACCATTGAGAACGATTGATTGCCAACGAATAGTTGAGAAGAGCGAGAGGAATAGTTGGGGATAGAGAGCTTAGAGTTCACAGTGGGAGCTATAGAGCAAAATTGCTAAGAGCTGATAGTCTTGAATGGACAAGTAGATGAGGGTACAGCTGGAACGAGGACACTTTTTATTCGGCGGGTTTACGCAGTTATACGAGCTAAAGGAGTTTCTTATATCAACAGAGGATCTCATATTCATGGAGCTCTCATTTCAGAAGTTCTCATACCAGGACGAATTCGACTTCTCATCAGCAGCACTGAAAAAAATCTATTAATCTCCCATATTTTATCTTTGTACTATTGGCAACTTGATTTGTTCAACTCTATTATGCTCAATTATACTCAGCTCTGGTGTTTTTTTTTATTTTACTCAGCTCCACAAAGACCAGCTAAGCTCAATTTAGAATATAATACATTCTGCTCAAATATGTATGCTGGCTTTCGTTTAGCGTTTCTATTCACCCCAGCTCAATTTAAACCCAGGGTATCCTCCACTCAGCTCCAGACTGAGCAGAATCCACACAATTCTGCGATAATCAACTCCACCACTAATAAAACAAACTGTGGGGCCAGTTGGTGGGGAAGATAGCTGAAAGCGATCATTGGTGGGGCACAACTGGACGGGTTATCCAAAATGCCCTGCAGTCAGTGGAATTCAATATACTGGACGCTAATAAAGTAGCAAACGCAACGACACAGTAGCGCACGGCAGACTAGTAGCCATAGTAGGTGATATGTGCCCCTTTGATTTGCATTGTACCGGTTACAAATTATGGTTACCAAGTAGTCGTATCATAGCTACTGGGCTATGACAGCCACTGTCGCCGATCGTCCAGCATTATATTATGGCTAGTCAGAAACTGTCACGCGAAAGTCTACTAGTCAACTTGATGGGAAAATGCCAATTCACATAAATGATGCATAGCGTTCTAGTCTAAAACAGGGAGTAGCAGACTGAACAACCACCCCTAAGTTTGGATCTGTACATAAAGCAGCGGAAAATTGACTCCGCTCGCTATGCTAACCAGTATTATATTGAAACATGGCGAGATTTGTGCGTCTGCATCATTAGCATGCATTATATAGTAAGGAATAAAAAACAAGCAGATGCGATGTACTAAGAAGCAATCTAAGCGAGCATGTTGAATAATATTTATGCATGCTTGCTAGATGGTTCAACCGACCCACTTGCACGGTTGAAACTGGTTAGAGCGGTCAGGTAGAGTCGTAAGTGCATGCGTTAGTGTATCCGCTGCATATCTAGTGCATCTTTACCGTTTTGTGCCTGCTGCTCTTTTCTTAACCGGGGTATACCCAATTAGTTTTAGTAGTGACGGCTTAGCGTCAGACATTTATGCACAGCATCGCGATTCAGATTAATTATGGTACCGATAGGGCTGGTAACTGGGAGATCGCATGCATCAGTTTAGTCTAGTCTAGCCCATCGATAGTTTTGCAAAATGTATGCACGGCTCATCCAATCCAATCACACCCCATGCATGCCCCGGATCCAACGAAATCAGAAAACCCAATAATTTACTGGAACAGATCCAGATCGAGACGTATCGCAGATCTCACCACCACCACCATGCTTTTGTTCCTGAATATTTGCAACATATGCCATGTCCTGCCCTGGCTAGATCGGATCGGATCGATCTAGAACTCATTCTCAAGGAACCAGATGCAGGGGCGTTTACACCGATCTTGCTCAGCAACCATGAATTTGATAGACATTCCACTAGTGTGGAGTTGAAAGTTTGCTATATCTTATGGATGACTTGTTTGCTCTATTTCACGCACGTCTTGTCACAAATGCCCGATTTGACTAGTATCTTGTTCAAGCCGCGCCGATAGCCGACTCAGGTATGGAGTGAGTCGGCAATCGCGCTGAAGCGAGATAAACCGAGCACACATGACTGTCTTCAGCCCATGTCTGATCTATTTAATGTGATCTTCATTGCAGAATAGTCAAAAAAACGACGTAGATACTGTCCATTAACAGCGCAAAAGTTGACTGAAAGACTAATAATTTCAATGACGCCGAGCACCTCGTACTACCCAACTCAAGGATGGTAGTATCAACTGACATCAATAATATCTCTAACTTGCATTACAATTCTGTTGATGGCACCTTCTGAAAGTGGAGCCTGTAACCCCGACCCGGGGTTGAAACCACAAAACAGTAACTTAAACTGGGCCACTTTTTGAATTTCCCCAGTCGTGCTGCCCTACCGCGGCCGCCGCCCCACCGTCTTGTAGCTCTAGCGGTTTGCAATCTCATGAAACAACTATGGGGTAATCTATCTTTGATAATTACCGCGAGCATTGGAAGGGTTTAGAAATTTTTACTCAATAAAAGTAATGATATCTAGAATAGGGCCCTGTGACCGAGAGAGCAAAAGAAAATAGTTAGTCCGGCTTTGCTTAGGTGCGGTTGTCTGCTAAAGAAACAAGTAGATCTTAGACTATTGATCGGAACCCTAGCTCACTTGCTCAAGTCACATACCCATTATTTTCAGCATGCATCTATAACAGAAGTTCCATTTCTGACTAAAATTGAATTACATTTGAGGGATAAGATATAGTAAAAGGAAAGTTGGAAGCTTTCTTGGGAATCACCTCTCCGCTAAAGATCGGTCAGTCTTGGGAGCGAGCCTTGCAATCTAACACCTTCGATTGCCATGTCTTAGATCTCCGCAAACGCGGATGTATCCCAATTATGCATGATTCTATCAAAGATTGTTTTAGAGAATAGTATATTGATGAAAAAATTTTGTATTGTTAGACAACCGGTACGATAGTTTAATGCACAAATTGAAATAATCCTGTCTCAGGTGCCATCGATAATTGCCTGTTTAATGGTAGTGCGCCCTGCAATACTTTTACGAACGAAAGGTAATTTGGTATGTTCTGCGCGGAAACACGAACTATGCTTAGCAAAGCTAGTACACCCGATTACACAGTGCGCAACATGTTCAACGTCGGTATGTGTTTCGTATTATGTAAACACAGACGCGGGGGAGGGAACCACTGTTCGACAGGGATAACCGCATCAAACGCCTCGAGGAAACCGATTGGCAAACAACTGAACAAATCTCCACTTCATTCTCCATCCAGGTCTATTGTAACAACAGCCCACTCGTTTCATGCCACTCTCCACGCCTTGAAGTTTACTATTATGCCCAGGTTCTGAGCTGCATCTTAGCTGCATCAATGGACTTGAGCCAAAGATGGTTTAGCATGCACCTTCCGCAAGTGGCTACGGAAGTTAGTCAGTACAAGCCTGGCGGTACGACAAGACCATATCTGATACTTTTGGTTATATTCGGGCCTAGGTTTAGTTTGACAGCGTTTAGTAGTTTGCCACTAGATGAAGTAAAGAGACGGACACGTTTTTCACAGATACCGAGGCTTGTTCGTAGACCCGAGCGACATATCCACGATATCAGGGGGATTTCACACCCGCGCCTGACAGGTGTATGGCTTGGATCTTATAGAATTAAATTGGCACGTAATATCAGATCGCGCTCGACCGCAAGACCACGTACAAGACCTACAAAGCAGTTTCTTTTTTAGCACAAAAATCGGGACTTTAATAAACCTTAGGATTAGAGTTTGGAAGCTGGTAGATAGTAGCAATACCTATATTTTTAGCTCTAGGTTGGCTGCATGCCCACAGGGCGTCTATTGTGCTGTGAAGATCCTTGTTATTGTTCTGCATGAAACGAGTAACTGCATCTGCAGAATTAGCGCAGGTTCATGCCAGACTGACCGGGGTAGTGCTGTACACTAATTTCTAGTGTTGCAAGGGCCAAGAACTGTAACAGAACAACATGAAACGCATGTAGTTGGCCGAAGCCCATAAAATAGTTTTAACAAGCAGAAAAATTACGTACTTGTCATCCCCCTTTTATCAGGATTTTTAAAAGCTATGACGTACGAAGGCGGATCGCTTACCAGGAGTCACAGGAGGCGGTGGGTCGGTCTCGCCGTTATTTTTCAGTGGGGAACCTTGCAACCTTGCTCGATATGCAGCAGAAATATATAAACTTTAATTTTAACCACTAACAGACAATGGACAAACCTAGTTAACGCGCCTCGTTTATCTAGACCGATCTGTAGCGATCTGTCTAGTAAAAACTGGGGTTTTAGCCTCAAGGTTACTGGGCAGAGCTACTCATAGAGTTTTACAACGCCTGAGGCAGAGCCGAGTCTACGATTTTGGGTTAAGCCTGTTCTGGCTGGGCAAAAGTCCGCGAGCACTAGCTTGAATCAGGATAAATACATACATTCTACGCAAAACTTGTACTTATATTCCGCGAATATATAGGCTGAATCGATCCTAACCGTAGAGAATGGTAGAATTAGTAGTAGCCCGCGACGTCACACTCACTCAAATCCGGTTAAAGAGCCGCATCTCAAAAACTACGGGACAGCAGATTCAGCACGGGCGATTCACAAGATGAGGAGTGATCATTCCTCTTCATTCCAAAAAACCGGTGGAACTGGGCGATCGCGATCGGCGGGTTACCCGAAAAAAACAGCTGCGATTTGCCGACAAACAAAGGAGCTTCGTTCTTGTACTTGGTCATGTAACATTTTGCGCTTTGTTCTGGACACATATAGAGACAGCTTCTACCCCAATTTCTATAGCAATACATTTCTAAGCGCACCTACCTGCCCTAGAGTAGTAAACCACATTAGAGACTGCATCTGATACCTCGCATATGAGTGCAGACACAGTCGGCTTACTGTAGCTAATATGCACGTGTGGCTGTAGGTTAGAGGGCGAGCACGAGGCAGCAAGTGCAGCAGGCGGCAACCTACAGTAGGCACCCTGGAGATGCATCGGATCGGATTAGATCTCAGCATACCCGAGCCAGATTGCGCTGTAGCTGCCGCTATCCTGATTCGTCCGAAAGGAGTTTGAATTCGTATCGATTGGGATTGATAGGATCTTTGTCTTTGTATTTTGATGATGAACTGAGCTAAGCCCGCAAAAAGCAATTCTTCAACTTGTACCCAAACGGTCAAGTCCCCACTTAGTCGCGTTCGCTTCTGAACTCTTGTTTCAGTGCGCAACCAAAATAGTACAGTCTGATTTGTTTTTATTCTGAACCAGCCACTCGGGTACAGCCGTACCTGCATGATGACAGGTCCAACCCAGCGCAGTGTTAGCACATGTGCAGCAGACAGCAAATATCGCAAAACCAGGTTTACCGGGTTGGGGTGATCTGTCTTCATCTCTTTCCTGTCGATCTTGGAAACATTCACATCTTCTAGGGCCTGAATTTGTGTAGCCTGGAACGTACAAATTGACAGGGATCTCCGGGAACAATTGATCTGCCGCATGCTATTGCTTTTGGAACTACAGACAAAGGTTAATTCCACAAGTCTGGATAGGTGCACTAAAAAAGCAATATGATGACGAAGATCGGGTGGACTCATAAAGTTTGCCATACGACATGTAAGCTAACATGTGCCAGCACATTAGAATTCCCGTTACAAAGCCTTGTAACATGTATGGCAGATATAGGTGCCTTGTCTGCGGTTCGAGCAGATATTTTTAACGCTTTACCATTTGGGCTGATATGTACATGGGAAATAATAACAACCATTGAACAGTCGCTCTCCGCATATTGCTAATACGGACCCGTGCTTGAACTTGTCTCACGTTGTAGTCCTGTGCTTTAGTTTAGCGATGCGGCTGGGTCTACAGATGGTTCGATCTGGGATATGATCGACAACAGTAGGAGTCGAATCTTCAAACTATGACAGGGCATGAAACAAGAAAAACGGAATATGAAAAGCAACGTCTCGGCAAACTATCAGTGCATGCGGGCTGCTGGGCTCGTTGTCGCGATAAAATACAGCTGTTTGTAGATAAAATACTACCATTTGTCGATAAAAATACTAATCTACATGCGGTAGGCTTTTTCTTTTTCTTATAGTTTCTTTTACTTTTACTATCCTCGATGTATATAAATATAATATTTGGAGAATTTGAGCAGTAAGGGAGATATGCCTCGCAAAAATTTGCCCTAACATTCGTATCTAGTTATATGCTCTCAAGATCGAGATCACCACCCAGCCTAGCCCTGACTAGTGACTGAATGTGTTCCAGATAATGGTTTGGGTGGGTTTGTACCACTACACAGCAGGCATTTTGCGGTGAATCCAAGCCATGCCTTTTGTGCCGTTCAGAAGGGCCAACGGATACTATTCCATCACTTGCAAATTTAATCACGGGCTGTGTTCGTTGCCGCTATATAATAAACGTCATGTGGTAATTACTGAGAGTGAATTATATCAGCCGACGTTTTGGGCCAATCACCAAAATGAGAAACTTGTTGAGTAACTTCACAAGCTCCACCCACCCACCTGCCGTGGTCAATGTTGGAAGACCCTCGTCAGGTGATAGCATTGCAGGCGGACGAGGCTCTCTAGCAGGTGTAGCCATATTTTATTAGGTTCAAATGCATCTCAAAGCGTGGAGGCACTAGGTAAATGTTCAACTAGTATGCATCAGGCAACATAAAATATGCACTACACCACACTGCTAAAATCAAAAGTAAAAAGTGTAGATTTCATCACCAGTTTGATGAGAATTTAGGTACCGCATCGCATCTGAACAGCAAAAGCAAAAGCAATGTAAAAACATGGAATACAGCTAAGATCGAGGTATAGACCGCCATCACCCGCCGACTGGCCCAGAAAAGTCGATCGATCCCGACGGAGGTAGATGAGAAAATTGGGAACGGGCTGAAATAAGCTACACAACGTTTCGTCGCCGGAGGAGGAGCGGGAGGCTGCAGGACGCACCGTTGTGACATGTATGACGTGTTCTCATAGATTCAAACCTGCAAGTGGAGTACTTTAGTTTGACTAACTACCTACCGTACTGGAGCACAGCTGCATTAGCATATGGGCCCCATTCTCGTGGCCAATAGGACATAATCATAGCTGGTGATCCAGGGTGTAGTGGCTCATGCAGGTAGCCGGGTTTCCCAATTCAGTGGGGCCCGCAGTTGGGGCTGTAAAAGTAAATGCGCATGGTGCTAAACCTCAAGGGCCACGATAGTGGAGCCGAGCCGAATATTATTTACAATCTGATTTTATCACCTACATTTAACGATCTACGGGATCTTGAAACGATTTATGTTCAACTTAAGCTACACTAAGCTATTCTGGTCTGGTTAAGTCTACCTAACGCAACGAAACGAAACCTAACGAAACGTAGCATAACGTAACATAACATAGCATAACATTACATATCCTGAGCCAAGTTAGTTCAGTTCAGTCTATAGATACACAGGTAGCGTAAACAGCTAGCTGTCCAGAAGCGGCATACCGAGATATTCCCGCATCGACCGATGATGGGGACACGATGGTACCCAGCCAGATTTGGCTCGCGCTACTACGTTATCCAACATTTTGGCACAAAGAAAGCATGACACAATAATAATAGTGATTGTGTGGAATCTGATGTTTGTAACCACTAGCTCCGCAGGTACGACATGGCGCGACATCTGATCTTGTCTTTGTTGCCGAATGATACATTGCAGCTGTGCACTTTTCTTTTCATTCAAGTCTCTATTCCACAGGCATGAAAGTGCTCCGATTCAGACACAGACGTTGTGGGACCAGCCAAACCAAACGCAGACTGGTGTTTAACCAAGGGTGAGCGGGAACCTGGTAACCAGCTGATTTCTGGATGAACGAGCGAAAGGAAAGTTGCCAATTTTTTAATAGTTTGTATAATAGCCGCAATACGACTAAGCAGGAATCGTGAGGTTTTCTATATTCTACTTCCGGATCATTTCTTAATTCGCCAATTGACAGTCATTTGTTCACTATCCTTCACTTGGCTGCACCCATTTCTTCATTTCATTTCACTCCACTTAGCTGCACTCGTTTCGCCAAAGACATTCACTCCACCACACTTGAATTTACTCCACTCCACTGCCCTCCTTCACTCCACTTCTCTGCTGCACTCCACCGCAGCTAAAATTAGCTAGGTGGTATTGTGAAGACTCCGTACTAGTTATTCAGTAAATTTTAGTTTCTGGCTCCATTGGACACTTGGGAACATGTAGGTATCTGTCTACTTTTGACTGTATTTCCCGTCGCTCAACAGTAGTCCCCGTGTTAACCTGCATATGATCTCACCGCCATCTTTGAGCGGGATATTGAGCCCTTCAATCCATCATGAGCCTCTTTAACCCGGCCCGAAAATTGGCTGGCCCAAACCATGTGTGAATTGCCCAGTTTGAGAAGAGGCTGGCCGCACCACTCTAAATCAGGAAATCCCGATCGAGATAATGCAAATCACCCAACCAGAAGAAAATCACCACTTGGAACCCCTACTGTTAGCCGATACTATACTGTAAGTTAAAGTGTGGTAACATGCCAATACACTTAGCGGGTCGAACTGCCTAAAGTGCAGGGAAATCAAACCTGAGCATGCTTTTACAGTGCAGTTTGCCCCTGACCCGAAAACTCTGCGTCTATCGGCGTCGACTTCCCAACCGCTGCCGTATCTTCAACATCTCCAATGAAACTCCACATCAACGACAGAGAATGTGACCTCGCATAGTCTATTTAGCCGCCTAATACTTCCGGCGTAGACACTATGCTTCTGCTTACCAGATAAACAGCTGTTCGACTACCTGTGATTGTTCTTCCCGCCACAAAAAGCGACTTTTAAACGTTACATTGTCCTTGTGCTCTACTTTTAGTGTAGTGAAGTGTGGTGAGCGGTGCCTTTCTATTCTTTCTCTCGGCCTTCGAGTGTAAACCATCGGATAGTTGCCCCGACCCGAGCAGACTTCGCAAGAGCTCATCATCTACGCCTCGTATCCGAAACGCCCCCAGCAGATAGTCAACATCTTTGAATAGTGCCATTTACAAATTCTCTAAGTTTTTTGCATTTATCACCTCTAATATGCTCTAATCTCTACAGCGCACACACCCGTACCCTAGATACTCATCTCTTTGAGCCCTACAAAATTATCTCTACAGAATCTCATAATATTACGACAAGTCTTCTCCACCGGTAAATTAGATCGTACAGTTTCGGGATTACCAGCCGGTCTCAATTTGGCTTGGCTTGAGCAATACGCGCTTGTTTGAGATAATTGCTTGAAACTGGTTTCTAGAATTGCATATAAACGGGACACACCCACACAGTAAATGGTTTTCCCTTCATCACACCAACGTTTTGTCATTTGCCCTCCATCACTATATAGCCAGGCGACCCCATCACCATAAACGGAGGCTGCCAGATCGAACCGACTTGATCTCATATCGACAAATACCCTGGTCTTTTATTGCAGAACCCGCCTACAGAAAAATTTCGACCCAAGACCGATATTTTACCATCTGGTTTCTATAGGTCTTCGCGGACCATTTGCTCAGCATTCGCCTAAGTCGGACTTATACTTTACCCGTTCGTTAGGTGTCTGCTGCATCCTTGTATTGTTTTTGTGCTAATCGGTCGACAAGGAACGGGGAAGAAATTATAAATTTACTTTTGCTGTTTATTTTGTTTTTGGAAGCGTTGATTTGCTTTTGTGAGGTGTTTTTTTTTCAGAGGGCTGTTATTCTGTTTTTACTTTGCGAGATTAGCTAGGGGCTTGACAAAAGTAAACTTGAACCTTAAAGAATAAGCAACACTGGGAAAAACAAAAGAGTATTATATCTTGTTATTAAGTCGCTGAACAAACATAATATTTTTTGCCTGAACCCCCTTCATTCCTCTCAAAAAGGGCATATTCAACCTACGGTTATCCAAGATCGATATTCTTATAATAAAGAGTATATCTGATCTGTCTGCCTGGTTATCCGTTAAATTTTTGGATCCCAAAGCCACCTCAACACACTGTTTGCTGCGACTCCGAACTCCGTCTCCGCTACTCTGCCTACCATAGATACCTTCACAATGGAGAACCGGTAAGTTAAACTATGATTCCTGCGTGGTTGTTTTGGTCGTCGACTTTTTTCTTTCCCACCTGTGCTACTCATGTCATGCTCACAGTTAAGGCCCTGATTCATGCTGGCGCTTGACCACGCCTTAAAACCCCATCGTCCCGCCCTTTATGGTTTATTTCGTTTACTAACACTTTTCAGCAGGGTTCTACCACCTATTCACATGATGACTTCTCGAGTCGCAGAAAGTGCACCTCAGACATCTAATCCTCCTCCTACTTCGCTGCCTTCGATATTTCGACATGCCCCCAGAGCACCTCCTTCTCAGACATTTCCCAAGCTAGAGCATTCGGAACCCCACTACGAGCGCCCTGTCTACTCTAATTACCACTATGGACGGGCTGATGATGCTTATGAATACACACACAAGTCGGCTCCTCATAGTTCGGTAACGACACCAACTGGTGGTCTTGGTGGTGCTGCTACCGGTGGCCATCTGTCCAAGGGCTACTATTCTCCCCCATCTTCTCGGCGATCCTCTGAAACTGACCCAAATGCATCTTATCATTCTGCGCACAATAGTCAGCATTCTGCTACGCTATATACCCATGGTCCTCGGGGTCACTCGCCGTCTGTTGGCCACACCCCGCAGTCAAATCACCCGCAACCGGCGCCGGTGACGTCGACCCCAACAGAGCCTCAGTTCACTATAGCCCCTACAGCACCTACTAATGTCGGTGTTTCTCCTATTACCCCTACTCAACCCGCAGCGGCAGTTTATCAGGCTGATTTCTCTGGCCATGTCAAGGAAACCCAAGAAACTGCTTCGTATCTGTACTATTTTTCGAGCCAAGGAGTTCAGACCATGGATCTGCCTCAGAAACTGGATAGCTTACATGCTCTGATTGGGAGATTACACAGTGCGAATCAGTTTCTCGAGTCGTGGTATCATCAGTTGTATTATGAAGCTAGTCTACGACGAGCTTCAGTGGCTACTCAAGAGGCACAGGTGATGCACCATGATGCTAGGGCGGACGTGAATGGTGCGCATTCACCTCCCTTGAAGCGAGAGAGCGATGGATCTATACGAAGAAACTCCAAGAAGAGGCTTAAACCTAGTTCTGGTGAGTTGATTCGATGCCATCAGTGTGGAGCCTCTGAAACCCCGGAATGGAGACGAGGCCCCGATGGAGCACGCACTCTCTGCAATGCTTGTGGACTCTACCATGCCAAGCTGGTAAAGAAGCGAGGAGAAGCAGAGGCTGCAGAGATTCTTCGAGAGCGACGAGATTCGCGAGTGCTGACGGGAGATTCGTCGCCAGGTGCTACTAATTAATGGTTTTATGATCATCAGCAATTACCAGGATCCATGTCGTTGTGTGGATCCACTTAACTTATTATTATAGTCTATGATTTTTTAATTTTTCAGTAGAATAATTTATTGCCCAAGGCTGGTTTATTTTGAATTTGTGCTTAGTATATTTTATGTTCGTGGTCATTATCCGAGTATAATAGAATGTAGCAGGATGACGAGCTGTATTGAACGGCATGTTGAACATATCAAGAGTCTTTTTGCGAACGATAAGATGCCAATTGAACATTGACTTTTTCAAACGAATAATTGGATAAGCTAGAGCGTACTCGAAATAAACTTGAGTAGTAAAAGTGAAGATATACAAGGCCATATAGTTGGTAGGTTCAAATGCTTTGGAATCGGTTACAGCCTCAATACATCTACGCCAACAATAAAAGAAGACCCTCATGAAATTAATTTATTCGGTATACTATGCTATGCTGGTAACTATACGTTACCTGGGATGTGAGATTTTGATGTCGTTGTCGATGTCGGGTCAGATCAAAGCCGATCCGATTCAGTTCTTCGCCTCCTCTTTAAACTTCTGCAACTCCTTGACACGTCGCTGGAAATCCAGGTATTCACACTCCTCATAGGCATGTTTTTCGGCCTGGCAATTCCAAGGCAAGTAGTTTTGGTCTCGACGGCACTTGTTGAGAGGAACCAGCAGACCTGCACACCTGTCTCTATACTGAAGAGGGATCTTGTGCTTCTTCATCTCCTCCTCGGACACTGGAACTAATTAGCAACACGATCGAATAACGAGATATCGAAGACTGTACCTACACAATGGGGGGAATTCCGTCATGGTCATTTTTGATGATATGAATTTGTGCTGTTCGGCAGCGAGAATGCAACAAATTTGATTGGAAGTGGAAATTGTCCGGGTAACTTTGTGGTGGAAAAGGAAGTATTAATCAGATCGCCCACAGCCGAAAGCCCGCACAAACCCGGCCCTAAACATTGAGTGGCTGGGGCCGAGCAACCAATATCACACACCCCGGCAACCAATGCAGGGTACAAGGTGGTATCCGATATCTCTTAGTATGTGCGGCGGGCCACTAGTTTAACTATTTTGGCCAGTGGACATGGGTGTTTTGATACAATCTAGCCCAGTCAGGCAAGTGCAGTCGGTTAACGAGTGGATCGGTCAGATGTGGAAATGCGATTTTCTGGGCTAGGTCTGGTGGTTAAGTCATAGCGCTGGACGTAAATGCTCAGTTGCAGATTCTGCGGAGCGATCTAGCCTAACAATGCACTAGCCGACGTGCTTTGTGCAGCTGGTCGTATTCCCTGCACAGAACGTTTGTGTAAATTTGTACGCGGTCCGCCAGTGAGCGCAATCTCGGAGAGTATGGCGATTCTACCGATATAGAAGGGTGCTGCTAGTTGGTTAAAAGTAGTAAGTTGAGTGGAATTAGCTGCGTGAAATTAGCTGCGTGGGGTTAGCTGAGTGGAATTACAAGCATTAGAGTGCATGTTAAGGTAGGAAATAGCCTAGAAAGCTGTGCAGAACTTGGTTGTTTCACCCCAATATAGACAAGTACATATATGTCCGAGATCCTGGTGGTGCTCTGATAATGCCGTTTAACGATATATCGAACGGCATAGATATCTTAATATCAGACTGACAATATCTATTCGGTGGATTTATACTTCTAAATATCCGGCTAATTAAATCTATTGGTGGCATCACGTATCTGACTTATCTGGCTCATGAAATCTATTTAATGCCCCTCAGTACCTATCTATCTAACAAGGTCTCAAGCCCACGGACCTATACAGGGGTCACCGCCTCCTCTGCTCGTATTGCACAGAAGAAGTGAAACAGGACTACCAAAATATTTTGTTAGCCTGTCCGTCGGTCAAATACGCGACAGTCAAATTCGTAATGATCAAATATATGACAATAAAATCCCCGAACGGTAATGTCCATTCAGCCACTGTCTGTATCTAAATAAAATCTCCTTATTAATCTGTTTTAATGGCACCAATCTTAGTCTCTAACAATGGAGATTCGAAATAACCTGGCAATCATTTGCGGCGCGCGAAGCTGTTCAACTATGTTGCTCCTTCCTTCTGCAGCCTAGCAAAGATGCCTTTGTTTCTCCAACAATCTCTTACTGCAACAAGTAAGCCTGTTTTAGTAGATCGGAAATAACCACCTAGGAAATGCATCTAAACAAATCAGTAGGCTGCCTACAAAGTCACGCTAACAGTCGAACGCGAAACCGCGCCGAGCTTATACCGTATCGTTTGCAGTCATTCCTCGCTACTTCTCTTCTGCCATGGCATCCGGGGAATAATTAAATGACGGCCGTTCATCCGGTTGCCTAGACAACACGAACATCACTCCAATTCACTACGCGATACGATTGAATACAATACTTTAAAGTCCGCTGACATAAGCGGCGCTGGCCCGGTGGGCCCTTCTACCGATAGATCCCGGCTATAGCAGTATCCGTCTGGCGTGCATCTTTGTGCGTTTTTTCAATATCATTGCAGTCGAATTTTTTTGCCGACAACTCTCGCAGACCGCGGAATATCTTTGTCATGAAGTTGAGGATCCCGTCTCTTATCAAACGTCTGGGTTCTCCAGATCCTTCCACCAGAGACTTGAGTTCCAGACCGTCAAGCAATGCCGGATCATCGATATCCGAACCGGACGTTAGTTCACTGCAGATTCAAGAATCGCAAGCAGCAGAACCCGAAATAGCTGCGGATCAGGAGCAAAATGATGGAGATGGCGAAGAAGAAACAGATCAATACTGGGGCGAAAAAGACGGTGAGTCACCGACCGATGACCGTCCAGATCTGAATCGTCATTTGTCGTATATCGAAGCGGCGTCCATTATAGGAGGAATGGGCATTGAGGACGACTTCCAGAACGGCGACACTTCGTCAATTGTATCGTCGGTCAACGAAGAGGATCTGCGGAATGGCAGAAAGGTCTTCTCTTTTGCTTTGCCTTTCTCTACACCCATGGCTGTGTCCAAATTGCGCGCTCACGCCCGTTCCGGATCAGACAGCAACGGAGTGGTTAAAACTTCAGTCAACAAATTTTTATCTGCCGGAGAGTCCTTGGCTGATACTTCTAAAAATACAGTGATGAATCTTGGAAACAATTTATTCGGGAGAAGTGGTGAAGGCGAGGAAAAGAATAATATGTCAATTAATCCTGTGAACTTGTTCAAGAAACCTGCACCTGAGCTTCCTGATGGGCCCGGAACACTCAACCCCACGAACCTGACTCTAGAGGATTTGGCTCGGTTTGATACCAACCAGGAAGATATACTGTATCGTGGAGTTAAACAGCAGGATAATTCTCGGCTTCGGGCTGTTCTGCAGACTATCCGCGCAAGAAGCATACTGCCGGAACCAGAAGTTGCGTTCCCGCAGATAGATGGAGATGTCATTATTATGGGCGGGTTTCGAGGATCCATTCTGCGGGATCGAATTACAGGCCGTCGGGTGTGGATTCCGCTCAAGGTCGGATTCAAGATCCGCAAAATTGATCTCAAAGTGGGCCCTGCTGATCAGGATGAGTATGATATGGAATCCAAAATCTACCCCGACGGCATGATGACCAATATTGGCCCTATTGACATTTCCAAGAAACTGATGAATAAACTACAGGGCCAACGCAATTGCCGCTTGCATGAGTTTTCTTACGACTGGAGGCTGTCCTCGGACATTAACTCTGCCAAGCTGCACAAACTATTGAAAAAGCTGCACAGCAAAGACAAGAAGAAGAGGGGCACCATTATAATCTGCCATTCAATGGGAGGACTGGTTGCCCATCATGCGATGCAGATGGACCCCACATTGGTCCGTGGAATGCTGTACGCAGGAAGTCCATCCTCATGCCCTAACATCCTGGGTCCATTTCGTTATGGAGAAACAATTCTTTTCGCGAACAAGGTCCTCACCACCAAGACGACCTTTTTAATGCGAAGCTGCTACTCTTTTCTTCCTTTGAGCGGAGAATGCTTTGTAGATAGAGACGATCCATCCAAGCGTTATGATGTTGACTTTTTCGACGTCAAGACCTGGCAAGAGTTTGGATTTTCTCCGTGTGTTTCCAAGGACCCTGAAGTACGTATGTCTCAGACCAATGGGGATACAGATGAGACACCTCTGGACTATGAAGTTGCACTGGAATATCTGGAACGAACACTCAAGCGAACCAAGAAATTTCTGGAGGAATTAGCATTTGATCCCGAAAAGTCAGATATTTACCCACCAATGGCAGTCCTATATGGCTGCTCAATACCTACTTTGCGTCATGCTAAGGTTCGAGGAAGAGATGGAATCAAAGAGGGCGACTATGACCATCTTCGGTTCGGAAACGGAGATGGAGTTATCTATCACAAGTCACTTATGCCGCATTGCAGAGACGACCGGTACCAGGTGTGTGCAAAAGTGCCGAGTCGAATGGGGCACATTTCATTGCTCACCGATATTGAAGGAGTTGGGCGAGGATTGAATGCGATTCTAGTTGAAGAGGAGAAGAGGAAGAACAAGAATACGAAACATATCAAGAAGGGACATGGAATCCGTAAGAGCTCCACCAGGAGTTCTCAGGGCACTCAGAGCACACATAGCACTCTATCTGTCAAGTCAGAGACGACTTTTAGTAGTGTGGACGAGAAGAGAGATACTGCGCTGCGAGACACGGCCAGGCAGTTGGCTAACGATGATCCCCTAAAGACCTGCTGACGACATCCGAAACCTGCTGACGGTACCCCTATCGTATTACAACAAGTAATGAGAGAAACTTGGAAAATACTCCAATATGCATATATAATGAATTAAGTTGAAACTGAATCCATCATAAAGTAGAGAGATGAAGACGAGAAATTCATAGGATTACAACGGTTGTAGCGGCATATGCGTATTACTTAGCCCAGTGCTTCATATCTTTCACAGCCATGCTACTCCCTTTCTACTCCTCAACAACAGCATATTGAATCCGAAGCCAAATGCTACATCCAATACACTGTACATTAATCTCATCATTGTCCCCGTTTGAAATCAAATCTTTCTCGGTGATATAATAACCTTGAACTTCTCCGCATCGACAGTCCTTAGACCATGAAGCTGAAGCTTCATCGAACTTTAGTTCATCGAGATCCACAGTTTCAGTAGAAGATATGATAGCGGATTTGAGATTCACACTCGATATATCCTTCTCCCCGCTATTTTTCAGATCTCGGTACGCCCTTCTAACATGCTCAATAGTAACACCGGGGATCTTGGGAGTCTTTACAACAAGTCTCTCACTCTTATCAGGATGATATATTAGTAGAGCCTCATGGTAAGCTTTCTTGAGCAGATCCTGCTGTTTGGCATCGGCCTGAGAGATATTGAGTACTTGATAGTTCATCCTGTCAGGTTGAGTTCACGCAGCGTTTGGCATGCCGATGGTGGAATTTTGGAATTTTCATCTCAGCATGCGGCTTAGAATTTTTTCTTCACACATCCGCCATGGGAACGAGCGACATCGATGCAACTGTTTCGCTAGTCAGCGACTCCAATGAAAGAAACATTGCCGTGGGATCATTTCGAGTGAGCGTGGAGAGTTCAAATACTTCGTTTGAAGTTCTGAACAATTCCGGCACCGGAGAAGTGTTAGTTCATGGAGAAAACGATCGAATGCAGTATGAAGGATTGACTGAGGATGATCAAAACAAATACTGTCTAGGATACTATGATCCTCAAACAAACAAACTGAGAATTATGCCTGTTCCTGTAGTGTCCATGAGCAGTGTAGTGAAGAGCAAGAAACGGGCTCGAGGTCCTGCTATTAGGCAACTCAACGTCAAGAACATCACGCAGAGAACTGCACTCGGTGAAGCGTTTGGTACCAAGAAGGCCAAGAAGGCCATTTCTGATGTCGAACGAAACAGAGTGGATGCCGACCAGTTGGCCGACTTTGAGGCTGCTATTGTTGACTCGGTCCAGACCACGACGTCAACTCTTCCTAGTGCGATCGAACGACAAGATGCACTTTCTTCTGAAAGACCCATCCCTCCTTACGATCTTTCTGCAACTAAACCCGAGGATATATATCCGTTTGCTGACGGTATTGCTTCTTCGACTGAGATTGAAGCAATAAATACTGTTATTGCAAGACTCAGCTCTTTAGATGAGAGTGCTTTCGATGAAATTCTCGCAGTATTCCCAGCTGGAACTCCTTCTTATTTACAAACAAGACTCTCGGACACTCTTAAACTTCTGTCCAAGAAGCAGAAGACCGAGAAGCTGGTCGAGTTGTACTACGTATCTCTGTTATTCGCATTCTACGCAAACAGAAGAGTTCCAAACAAGACCACCCTTGTAGAGAAACTCGGAAATAACCCGCCTGATGCTCTTGTCAGAGGCTTGCTGGACAAATTTGCGGTTTCCAAGGCTGGTCTCTACGGCAAGCAAAAGGATCGATCGTATGCGGTTGATCCTGCTTCTGAAAACAGACTTCTTTGCTATCTTTTAGCCCTGGTACTTCGAATTAATGGATATTCCGTAGGTATTCCTCCTCTGGCCCAGGAACTATCTCTCAAACCGTCTAAACTGACTGATCTGTTCAAAGCTCTTGGTTGCAATGTCAAGCCTCCAACAGTAGGGCAAGCTGAAGCCTTGGGAATTTCCAAGCAGGAAACTCTCACGTTTAAGGTAGCGTCATTGTCTGCTCCTCTCAAGCTTCCTGATGTTGCCAAGAGACGACGGGGAGGGGGGCGTTAAAGCATGGGGAGCGAGTCAGTTTTCCAGATTGGAAATAGAAATGTATGCATGAGAATAAACAAAAAATATTTTAATGATATTATGAATGAAATGAAGGTCGTAGTATAGTGTGGGGTTACGTTATAACATTTCGGTATATGAAACTTGGTGCTGAAGCTCTCAGAACCATAGGGAGGAGTAGGATATAGCGACTGTTCGATATAACCTACAAGTACAGGGTGGAAAGCTGTTTATGAAAATTCAACTGTTAATGAAACTTCAACTAAAAATTAATTATGTATTTCAAATATTTTGGAATTAAAAGTATTTCGGCATTTCAAGTATGACTGACTGATAATCAAGTATTTCGGCATTCTCTTCAAGCTTGTTTGATTCCAAACTCTCCCGTTCAAATTTCACTCCACACAGCCGTACAGCTTACACTCTTCCACTGCAATGTCGTCTCCTGTAGCCAATGATCCAATTCTCGCGGAATTGGCATCTGTCTTGAAAGAGCAGAATAAAGCAGAATATGAAATATGTAGGTATATTCACAAATTTGTATGAAAATCTGGGCTTTCTGCTGACGCCATTGTCAATAGTCAAGTATTCCAATAAGCTGATGGCTCCTATCTACGAGAAAAGACGAGAATACACAAGACAAGTTCCCAAATTCTGGCCTACAGTATTTGATACCTGCGAATTACTAGCGGATTTCCTCATCTTTGAAGATCTCGAACTATTGGACCATCTGACAGATCTGTACATTGAACGGGATGGAGCGAATCCCAAAAACTTGTCCATCACCTTCGAGTTCGAGCCAAACGACCACTTAGAATCACTGGTTCTCACCAAGGTGCTGAAGTATATAGAACCCACTGAAGAGCAAAGAAAAGCCGCCGAATTGACCGATACCGCTGAACCAGAAGGAAAATACGTGTCTGAACCGGTGCCAATCAAGTGGAAAAAGCATAAGAATCTCACGCGACCTGGACCAACGACACAGGGAACATCTTTCTTCAAGTTCTTCGACTTTGTAGGCTCTGGAGCAGGAGATTATAAGCATGGCGAGGATATTGCACTGGTGCTTTCAGAGGAAATTTATCCTCATGCCTTGAAATTCTATGTCGATGCGGGCAACGACATTGAGGAGGAGTATGATATCTCTGAGGAAGATGAAGACGAGGACGAAGACGATGGCGATGATTCTGACCATGAACATCAAGACGAACCCCCTAGAAAGAAAATACGGGCTTAAGAATTATGTTAATATAAATGTTTTGTATGCTATCGAACAAAATAAGACTATTTCCATCATTATAATCATCCCTACAGCTCCTCGGCATCTTCTTCATCCTCATCTTCAATGAACAGATCTCGATCCTCATCGGGATCAACTGGCATGTAAGTTTCTGCTCGGCGAGCAAATGCATCTCGTGTAGTATAGCTAAACGGCCTCTGTCCAGTTAACCTTGATTTGACTGCTTCGTATGCCGTATACAATGCTGTAGGTAGAACGGACACAAGCGTGACAACAGCTGCTACTGCAATAATAGCATACTGCACAGGTAAAGGTTGATCTTTGTATGCATCTTCTTCTCCAAGTCGAATCTGTCCATATCTCTTGGTATAATGATCCCACACCACGTAACCTACAATCGCACTCAGGACCACTGGTACCAAGATAACTATAAATAATCCAAATCCATGTAGCCCTTGATGCTGTCGGCGATACTCGTCCTCCTTTCCGGGGCAAGGATGGGAAATAAGTTTGTCAAATTCCTCACCGCTTTCACAGGTGGATAATGGAATTCGTCTATATCCTGTTGGTTCCCAGTATTCGACAGTACCGGGCATTTCAGAACAGACAAGCGCATGATCCGGGGGAGAATAACCCGGTACAAGTTGGCAAGTTCCATCAGGGGCCATGGCAAAATTGAAATCACATTCAAAGTCTTGTCGTGCACACGTGCAGTTCTTCTGAATCAGATGAGGCGTAGCGATATTACCTCCAACATAGCAATCTCGGCCTGGAATCTTGCGATGGTATCTCGCCTCGTGGCCAAACAAACAGCCGTTTACAAGCGACGGATGTGAAGGACTCCACAGTGTAAAATCATCTTGTTCGTTGTCGCCACTGTCTAGAACGCATTTTCTCTGGGCAAATTGGGTGAAATCAATCTGAATAGCAACAGACTTTCCGCCCTTTGCTTGAGGCAATTTAGACCAAACAATGAACTTTCGAGACGTATCGCTAGGTACCGTCACAATATCCACAATATCAAGAAGTTCTTCACTGAACTGATACTCTTTCCAAGTGTATCCCTCATCCAAGCTATAATACAGAATATTGGTATTCTCACCACTCTTCACCAAAGCAGTAATGGATCCCGAATCACCAAACTCCCAGTGGTATGTTCCCTTCTTCACTTCTCTCCAGCTAGTACCTCCATCTCGGGTCAAAAACATGTTTCCAGATTTCTTATCATCTAGGTATTCTCCAACATTGCCGACTGCCACAGACAGCCCAACAGCAGACGGTGATGAGTATCCATTTCGATAATCAGTTCGTTCTGTGTAGCCATGCAAATGCAAGGAACATTTTTCACGGCTCTGACCAGAACAATACGACTCTCCATCGATACCCTTCTGAGGAGGGTTGATCAAAACCCATTCTCCTCCATCATTATGTGTAATGACACTCTTCAGCTTCTTCTTGCCTCCATTTTGGCTTCCTGGTGTATTCACGATGTTCGCGAACGCAACTCCCTCAAGGCCCTTCATTTTTTCGAAATCAACAAATCCCACAGTATTGCGATTCACGTTATTCAGACTAATAACGTAGTCGGTACCATTAGAGTTAGATTTGAGGAGAGCTCCATATTCCCCTCCAGGTCGATCACTCACAGTTACGTGCATGAATACAGCACTGGTAGACGAGTCCAAAACTGTATATGCCTGCTGGTGGTCCACTTGGAAATTGTGTGGGAATTTGGCCTCGGCGAATGTTTCACCATCTACCGAAACCATGGCTCTCAAATCGCCATTGTCCTTTACAGTCGCAACAACAATAAACTCATTTTCCAAGGCAAAGCCAACAATATGATCAAAATGCTCCTTCTGTGTTTGGAAGAAATCATTGCTAGCAATAAGCTTGGTGCGCGACCTACCCTCTGTGGATTTATATTGCTGGTCACAAAATATCAGAGTTTCATCATCCGGCTTCTTGATTTGGCTGACCCATGCACATCTTTGAACTCCATCAGTTAATAATTTCCAGCTATGTCCGTAATCCTGGGTGTAGTAAGATGCCATTTCACATTTACTGGAGAAGGGCGAGTCGCAGTCCTTCTCACCAGTAAAGATCAGCCATTCAGGATGAATGCCATTAAAGTTGATCATTGTTGGTGCTCGAAGTGGAGCAGGGTTTGCAGGAGCATCTATAGAAACGAATGTCTTAGCCCTGTCAGTACTGTAATATATCTTCTTTCCCTCGCTACTGACGAAGTAGACAACATTAGGAGCATCATTATTAACAAACATTGCCAGAATGTCCTTGTCATCAAGAATGGTTTCCCAATTAGAGCCCTGATCATGAGAGACATATAGTGTCCCATGGGTCGTAATAGCAAGGACAGTTTCATCCGCGGGGTCGTCGGGGTCATTTTTTAGATAGGTGTACTCTAGGACATCGCTATCAAATTCAAACTGCACTGTGCTAATGTTACCACTGCCAACAAAAGACTCCGACCCACATTTCTCTTCGATTTTACCATCCAACACAATGCTATCCTTGTTATCCTTGAGACATGTGTTGCCGGGGACCAGTCTATAACCTTGTGGACGCTCATATGTGTCTCCAGAGGTGGTGCACTGCTCCAGCAGTTTCTTTGATAGTGCAGCATTCGGAACACATTCATACGAGCCGTCGCCACTCCTGACGGTCTCAAAATCACTATCGCATTCGTAATCTGCAGTAATACAGCTGCATGGCTCGTTTTTGGCAAATTGTTCGTGATACAAATCTCCGATATAGCATTCAGCACCCAGCTTTTTTCGCCAGAAGTATTGCATATGACCCATGACACAATTGGGTTCGCCATTTGCGTCATATCTGGCATACCATTTCTCAAAATCTCCACTACCATCTTCCTTGAGCTCACATTTTCGTGAATGCAGTTTACTAAAATCGACATGGATCATCCCAGTTCCAAAATTGGCAGAAAAAGGATCAGGGTCAAATCCAAGTAGTACAAACTTTGTAGAGGTTGAATCTGGAGTAGTGAGAGCAAATGTCATTCTGAATTTCTCCGGAAGTTTGAATGTCTCCCAAGTTTTGCCATGATCTGAAGAATATTTCACTTCATCAGTGGCCTGGTTCTCTGGGACAGAGATAAGTAGACTTCCCTGATCACCAAACAAATAAAGATGGTTTCCGCCTTTTGAGTTCTTCCATGTTAAACCGGAGTCTTCAGATATCCACAGGTCACCCTCAGCATAGCTCGACAGACCCGAGCCAACATTGCCAATACCGGCAATAAGACCGGGGGCAGGGGAGTGAAAAATCCGGTTTGTGGATCTCTTGTCAGTAATAGAGTGCAAATTGAGACCGCATTTCGAGTCTCCAGAACAGTCGGAACTTGCGGCAATGTATGACCAGGTTCTACCGTCGTCGTAGGAGATCTTGGAACGGACACGCCGGTTTTCAAAGACATTGGCAATTAGAACACCTTCTATATTTTGGATCTGTTCAATATCCACATAGCCGGCCAGATTTCTCTTGGTGTGTTCGAGAGATTTGCGGAAAACAGTACCATCCGAGTTGGATGTGAAAAAGGTACCAGACACCCAGTCGGCTAGGGACGAGCCAGATCGGACATCGACATGAAGAGAATGGCTGGAAGATTCTAGAATAGTGAATGAAGACTCCTCTAGAGGGCCCTTGTGAGGAAACTGAGCGTGCTGCCAGGTTTTGAGATCTGTAGACACAATGAGGCCTACTCGGTCGTAATGTTCATCCTGACTGACAGCAGCTACAAAGAACTTGGACACAGCTCCAAAGTTGATTACATCGTTGACATTATGGCCATCGATCTGAACGTATTCCTGAGTCTTGAAAAGGTCTGAAGAGTATGCGATCCTGGATCCCTCTTCTGTATCTACCAAACATAGAACTGCGTTGGAGTCTTGGTGATCGGCATCAAACTCTTCATTTGTATGAGCCCAGTAGCAGGTAGTAGAGTCTTCAATCAACACCTTGGCCCTGGATTTGAACCCATCCGTAGTATAGTAAGTGACCTCCTTACATCCAAGCGAACCAGGGATCATTTTACTAGGGCATTGCTCAACAGTAATTAGCACGCGGTCGGGATCGTCTCGATTGAAGTTGAGCGGCTTAGGACCAACCAGGGCGACACAGGGGATTTCAAACGGATTCCACGTTTCACCGCGATCCGTAGAAGAGTAATGCTTGCCTTCAGAAGAAAGCGCATATACATGGTCCTTCGCATGGGGATGTTCGACCAATATTGCCACCGGGACATTCTGTTTGCCTGCCAGCTTTACTTTGGACCAAGTAGCACCGTCATCAGAAGACCTCGATACCACGCCTGATACGTCGTCGTGAAACAAAATGACTGGCGAATCCTCAAAGTAGACCAGACCTCTTGGGGCACCTTTGAATTTGGTTATTTTGATATCTGGCGTGAACGCAGCAATCTGGGCTATCAGCAAGCCCAGCGCCAGGAGCCGATAAACCACGCAGGGAAATCGCAACATCAAACAACACACAACTTAAGGAAAGTAACAGGAGGCAAAGTATATGGTATAGATAGCAATAGGTGTGTTTCAATTGCCCAAGAAAAAAGAGACGCTATTGGCTGGGGGTTTGCGCTGCTTAACGTGGCGTAGCGTTGGAGTACGAGGTGAAACTTAATGTGAGGTGGCCTGCGTAAGTTAAGGGACGTCAGAGTGTAGAGAGTTAAAGTTAGAGGAGGTTTGTTTAGCACGAATTTATCAGAGGCGCAATTTCACCTTGCTTTGTGAACCCAGTTAAAAACAGTACTGGTGGCAACCAGATAAATTAGGTGGTGAAACTCGTATTTTGATTTCACAGGCCGTTCAAAGCAACATACACTATGTCGCGCGACTTGAATTTGAAGAAGTCGTGGCATCCGGGGTTACTGAGGAATCAGGAAATCGTATGGAAACGAGAAAAAGAAGCTTTAGAAGAAAGGAAAAAAATCGCTGAGAGGCAGAAGGAGATTGCTAGAGAGCGAGAAAGAGATGAGCTTCTGGCAATGCAGGACGCTGCTACGGGGAAAAAGCGAGTGCGCAAGTTGGAGTGGATGTACAGTCAGTCCAGTGGAGGTACTATGGGCAATAAGGACGAGGAAGCAGAAGAGTACCTGCTTGGAAAACGACGACTGGATGCCCGAGCTTTGCAAGGAAAAGGGGATTTTGAAAGACTGCAAGGTGATGAAGACAGGTTTGCCGAGTCTACCCAGAAAAGCGGTCAGGAGACACAACTATCAGCAGCAGATGTTGCCGCAAAAATGAGAGAAGATCCAATGTTTGGCATAAAACAAAAGCAGATGGATGCTGCTAGGGAAAAGGCTATTTCAAGTAGTAGATTCACTTCTGAAGATGGTCGATCCAGGGAAAGCACTAGATCGAGAGACGAATATCGGCATCGACATGGAGGACGTCGATCTGATAGAAGAGAGCGATCTCGGGAAAGCAAATTTGACGGAAGTGATAGATCCAGAAGCTCGGAGAGGTCTAGTGGTCATTACGGTTCTGAGAGGTCTAGAGATGAGAGATTTAAAGATGAGAGGTCTAGAGATGAAAGGCTCAGAGATGAGAGGTCTAGAGATGAAGGGCCCAGAGATCAAAGGCTCAGAGATGAAAGGCTCAGAGACGAGAGATCTAGAGATGAAAGACTCAGAGATGAGAGACCCAGAGACGAGAGGTCTAGAGATGAAGGGCCCAGAGACGAGAGATCTAAAGATGAGAGGTCTAAAGATGAGAGGTCTAAAGATGAGAGGTCTAGAGATCAAAGGCTCAGAGATGAAAGATCTAGTTACCAATACAGATATGAGAGATCTACAGATGACAGCTACAAAGACAGCCGGTCTCGAGATAGCTACAGATCTGATAGGTACAAACACCGCTCATCTCGAGATGATGACAGACCAAAAGAGTCCTTCCATGCTCGGCGACGATCTCGCTCTCCTGTTAACTATAACGCGAAACTGGCAGAAATGATGAATTCCGCACAGTCTCTTGAGACAGCTCGACAAGAACGTCTCAAAGCTATGGAAAAACAGGAAGAGGAGGAAACAAAGCGGGATTTAGAGATGAGGACCAAGTCTGGGCGCCATGGAGGAACAGGCGAGTTTATCCGATCTACCAACCGCAAGATGTTAAGCGATAGTACTAGACGGTAACTAGATAGTAAGTAGACTAGCTAGATTAATGAATAACGAATGATGACTTTCACTTTTTTGTTGTACGGAACGGTTTGCATAGGTAAAATGAATGCGAGTTAGACGACTCGAGAATGGTCAGCGGCTATTAACAACAAACATAGCCTACGAACGTCAACTAAGTGCAAAATGCAGATATTAAGGGCATAAATTCAAAAAGACATAATAAAAGAAGTTCATATACTGCAGTTCAAATATCTTAGTACAATACTGAATGCAATAAATAACGTCTGTCGTAGTAATAAATAGTATGAGTATCAGGGGGGTAAGTATAGGTGGATTGGGTGCAGCTCAATCATAGCCGCATCTGGCAGCAATACAGCAGTTTATCGACGTATCACTCCGTTCCTGTAAGTCCCATAAGATACCTCGATGCTCGAATCACTCGTATACTGACGAGAATCGGTTCGGCTTGTTGACCAGTCAGCTGCGACGTCGATCCACTCAAAGCGCTCCAAGCCCGCGACAAACTGTCCTCCGGCACTCGTATCCAGCATTGTTGCTGCTTTTCCGGCTCACTGACAACATGCATTATATCTACATGCATGGCAGTTCCCGAGATTCCTGCGAATCGAGACATGGCATTTGTTATTAGTAGTTTCCATGACACCAGATCAACTGCAGGGACACCTTCACCTATTCTATTGATACGTTAGTACAGCTGAGATCCACCAGTATTCAACCTGACTATTCTAAACCAACCTGACTACTTACATTTCCAGGTGCAAATATGCCCAGTCTGCATTGTTCAGACTAAACGCGCTCATCTCGCTATGTTTTGATTCAATTATACTGTTTGTTTCCCTCCTCATCTTACTGTTTCTAATTGTTTTTGATTTGGGCCATGCACAGCCGTGCGTCCTCTTCAAATAAATTTTTGATATTCTTCATAGAAATGTTTTTTTTTTTTGCAAACCAACATCTCCAAAATGGCCGAGAAATCAGGAGAAATCCCCACCATCTCGCTAGCTAAACTCAGTGATAAGGTGAAAACCAAGCTGGGGGAGAAAGTAGAGAATGCTGGCAAAAAGAGCGAGAAGGATACCAGAAGGAGTGGTGAAAGGCCCAATCGTAATGACAGCTCTAGGCGAGACGGTCGAGATGGCAGACATGGAAGAGAGGAGAGAAACAGCCGAAGTTCTGGCGACTGGAAGAATAAAGGCGATAATGATCGAAGAGACTGGAAGAATAAAGGTGATAGTAGTACAGGTTCGAGCGACTGGAAGTCTCGAGGAAGTGATGAACGCAACAATCGAAGTTACAACAGTCGAAATAGCAGAGACGGTGGTGATCGAAAGAGTGGAGGTTATAATGATCAAAGCAGAGGAGGTTACAATGATCGAAAGAGTGCAGGTTATAACAATCGGGATGGAAGTTCTAATGATCGAAACCGTGGAAGATTTCAAGATCGAAATGGTGGAAGGTCTAACGATCGATATAATGGAGGTTACAATGATCGAAAGAGTGAAGGTTATAATGATCGAAAGAGTGAAGGTTATAATGATCGAAATGGTGCAAGGTCTGACAATCGAAATAGTGGAAGATTTAATGATCGAAACAATGAGAGATCTAACGATCGAAATAGTGGAAGATTCCATGATCGAAACAATGAAAGATCTAACGACCGAAATAGTGCAAGTTCTCATGACCGGAACAAGGACCAAAATGGCCGGGAGTACAAACCCAGCGGTGTTTGGAAAGCCAAGAATGAGACATCTGCTAGTCAGCCCAAGGAGAAGGAAGAAGACGACCAGTTGTCAGTTGCTTTACAAGAACTTGGCGGATCGAAGGAAGATCTGGACCTCATCAATGGTTATGACGATTCTGAAACCGAGCAGATCATGGGGCCTGAGGGCTCTGCTAATGATGGAAAGCTATCTACAGATCTAGATGATTTTATGAATAGTTTGGGATTGGACAAGACTGATCGAGCGGTTGAGGAGGAGGAAGATGAGGAGCAAGAAATGAGGACTGAGCCGGCTGAATCTAAGCGAGACAAAAACAGGCGGGAGAGACAGGAGAGAAACGAACAAGAAAAAGCTGAAAAGCTGAGAAAGAAACAGGCGAAAGAAGAAGCAGAGAAGAAGCAGGCTGAAGCTGCTGCTGCTGCTTCTGAAAACGTCAAGAACAGTCTTCCTAGTATGGATGGATTCAAAATCAAAAAGGGCACAGATAAAAAGCCCACTGGATTTGCAAGTGAACTTCTCATTGAGCCTACTAGTGAATGGTACAATACCGAACTTAGTCCTGCTATTGAGCCAAGGACCAAGCTCACTGACAGACAGGTTGAAGAGTTGTTTGAGCGAGCCAAAAGCTTGCTGAAGCGTGACAATGACAACTATGTTCATGAGGACTCCAGATCTAACAGCCAGAAGCAGTTCATGTCTCAGTTGCTTAGCGCCGGTACTTTGAGCGATAAGACGTCAGCTCTGACGCTTCTTATTCAAGAATCTCCTCTGCATTCAATGAAATATCTTGACACCATGCTTGGCCTCTGCAAAAAGAAGTCCAAGGGAAGTGCCATGCAAGCTGTTGCCGCACTTAAAGATTTGTGCATTGGAGGCGTACTTCCTGACAGGAAACTCAGGTGGTTCAATACGCAGCCTCTGAGTTTGGATACTTCTTCAGAATGGCTGGTATTGTGGGCATTTGAAGACTGGCTCAAACACTTCTTTTTCTCTTTAATTCAACAGTTGGAGCAGCTCTCCCATGATTCTGTTGTTTATATCAGATCCCATACTGTTCTTCATATTCTGGACCTTCTCAAATCGAAACCCGAACAAGAAGTCAACTTGCTAAGATTGGGTGTTAACAAACTAGGAGATTCCGATCGAAAAGTCGCCTCTAGAGTTTCCTATCTTCTTCTCCAGATTCAGCAAGCTCATCCAGCCATGAAAAGCGTGATCATTGATTCGATTGCTGAACTCATGTTCAGATCTGGAACAGATTATCATGCTCGGTATTACTCTGTCATTACACTGAATCAGACGATTTTCGCTCACAAGGATACCGAGGTAGCCAACACCCTCATTAGAAGTTACCTTCAGCTATTTGAACGTCTTCTTGCCGAATGGGATCAAAAACGACCCATGAATAAAAAAGACGAACCTCCCGTCAAGATCAAAAAGCCCAGATGGAAGAATAAAGGAAACAAGGGTAAACATGGTGGTGAGAGACAGTTGGCCAAAACTAGCGAAGAAGTTGTCGAAGAGCAAGCTAACAAGATGATGGCTGCTATTCTCACTGGTCTCAATCGAGCTTATCCATTTTCTAAGCTTCCCAAGGATGTTTTTGAGAAACATATGCATACTATTTACCGTGGAACCCATTCGTCCAATTTCAATACTACTATCCAGGCATTGATTTTGCTGTATCAGATCTCAAAATCCGAGAAAAACTTGTCAGATAGATATTTCAGATCCCTTTATGCTACTTTGCAAGACCCAAAGATGGTCGGCTCTTCCAAGCTACGGCTCTATCTCAATTTGATTTTCAAGTCTCTTCGAGATGATTCTGATCACCCTGAAAGAGTTCTTGCGTTTGCTAAGCGTATCTTACAGATCACTGCGCATTGGACCAACATTGGTGCTGTTACCGGTGTAGAGTTTCTTCTGATAGAACTTGGCAAAGTTTCTCCTATTCTGAAGAAGGCAATGTTCGATCAAGGATTTTCCCTTCCTGGAGATTCTTCTGAAGGGTACAAGGAATATGATGGTAAATCTAGGGATCCTTTGTTTGCTCATGCTGAAAAGACAAAATTGTGGGAAATCATTCCTATGCTGAACCATTTCCATCCTACTGTTGCTCATTATGCTGAGGGACTAACAGGACAAGTCACAGACGGCGAACTAACCAAACCTGATCTTGAACTGCATACTCTCGCTCATTTCCTTGATAGGTTTGTTTATCGAAACCCTAAGCAAAATGTCACTTCTCGGGGTGGTAGCATCATGCAACCTTTGGCTGCTGCTGATCCTGCTGCTTCCATTATATCTACTGGTACTGGCAATGGCGTTCAGCCGGTCAATGCTTATGACTGGGACAAGGTCAATTTGTCTAAAATCAGCGTGGAAGATAAGTTTTTCTACCTTTACTTCGCCAATCGAAAGGATGCTCCAAAGCCCAAGAAGGTAAAGGGAGGAGACGAAGACGACAATGTTGATGAGGATGAAGTGTGGAGCGCTATTACCAAGAGCCTGCCGGATCTGGAAGGTGCAGATAGTGATGAAGATATTTCTGACAGCGATTTGAGTATGGCAGACTTTGACGACGACGAGAGTGATATGGAAGGTCTTGAAGATGCTCTTAGTGACGATGAAGATGATATCGAAGGAGAGTCAGAAGACGATGATGAGTTAGCTGCAGAGATTTCTGACAAAGACGAAAATGAGGTTGATGATGAGGATGATCTGGATCTTGATGATTTAGATGATGATGATTTGATTGGCAGTGATGAAGAAGTCCCCGGCGAAGATGAAGTTCCTCGGTCCACCAAGAGAGCAGCAGAGCAGTCTGACAAAAATTCCAAGAGGCGTAAGCTTAAGGAGCTTCCTGTATTTGCTTCTGCAGATGACTATGCTCAATATCTTGAATCTGACGAGGAATAACGTAAATAGTCAAAAGTTAGATTGCATTTTGTAAGTAAAGAATTTATTGTTGTTATATCAAATTGACAAGTTCTGTTCAAGATTCCTTGCATTTCTATTGATTCTTCCTGATATCGCTTATTATATTGCTATTTTGTTATTCATTCAGTCTGATTGATTGATTGATTGATTTCGGAGTTTTTAATTCAGTCGTATATTCATTCTCCATTTTGAGCAATGTCGTTGATACGTAATTATTCTTTCTTCATTACAATGGAGCAATTAAATAACTGACAGAATGGTAATTTCTAATTTGAAATTTTATGTACGGTTATTGAATAAACCAAAAACATTCAAAAATTCAATCAATCAATCAATCATAATCTTTATTTAGCGTCTATATGTATACATATACCAGTAGACGGGGCATTCTGATACTTGCCTGTTACAGGCCTCATGGTGTTCTAACCTCATATGCTTTATCTTCTAAATTAAATGATTTTTCAGTGTTCGGTAATTATTTTGTATCCTTGGAGTGAGAATACTAGGGAAAAACGACATGCTTGAGGGTGGTAAGTT
>JANIWT010000034.1:0-40467 GCA_030705125.1 Zygoascus bituminiphila | reverse complement strand
GTCGTGAGACAGGTTAGTTTTACCCTACTGATGAATGTTGTCGCAATAGTAATTGAACTTAGTACGAGAGGAACAGTTCATTCAGATAATTGGTTTTTGCGGCTGTCTGACAAGGCATTGCCGCGAAGCTACCATCTGTTGGATTATGGCTGAACGCCTCTAAGTCAGAATCCATGCTAGAAAGCGACGATTTTTACCTCGCCCATTTTAGTTGGATAAAAATAAGGCTTTATGCCGCAGAACCATAGCAGGTTGGTAATGGTAGTTTTTACGGAAAGGTTTTAACTACTTACCGACGGATAGCAATGTCATTATGAGCGAGGATAAATCCTTTGCAGACGACTTAAATGTACAACGGAGTATTGTAAGCAGTAGAGTAGCCTTGTTGTTACGATCTGCTGAGATTAAGCTCTTGTTGTCCGATTTGTCTGATATTACCATTTGTCTTGTATTTTTATTAATTTTAAAAGACGAGTGTTGATAGCAGATGATGATTCTTTTTAAATTTTTTTTAAAAATTTCAAAGCCGGGTAATCAAATTATATATATGTATTCTGTATATAAAATTTTTGATATCCTCTGTCTTGTGTTTTTTTTTTTTTTTTCTATTTTTATTTTATATGTATTTGTACTTTGTATTTTTACAAAGTCTTTTTGCAAAGTCCGCGCGCGACAAACGCCCAGTACTTTGAAATTTGAAATTTTTCATACAACAAATATGAAAGCCGGGTAACCTGTAAAATTTCATTTAAATTTTAAAGATAAATTAGTGTAAAAAAATATATTTCCTGAAATCTGAAATCTGAAATCTTGAAAATTAAAAATCTTGCAATATTTTTAATAAAAAATTCAATATTGATAAAAAAAAAAAAAAAAAAAAAAAAAAAAAAAAAAAAAAAAAAAAAAAAAAAAAGGATAAACAATGTGAATAAATAGACGAAAAAGGAAAAAAAACAAAATTTCTGGGGAAAAAAATCCTTATCAAAAAAGGCAGCAATTTTTTTATTCATTTGTCAAACTAATTTCAAGAAAATTGAAAAAAAAACCCCCATCATTTGAATCTCCTGAATAATAAAATTTTTTTAATACAAGTTGTATCCTCGTCTGAGTACTAGAATGTTGTCAATTTTGTTATTTTTGTTCGGCGTTTAAGCGTTTTAGGCGCGCGCTAACTTCGGCAGCGGTCTCCCAATCGACGGGAACCACCTTTTTTCGTGGTGAGAGGGACCGATTGATCAAAAATCCATTGATCCGATTCTCTTGAGAAAGTCGATTCGCCTAATATAGGTTTCATTTCGATTGAAGCTCTGGAAGGTTGTCAAAATCGCTATTGTTGTTCGGCGTTTGAGGTTAATTTTTTGTCAGAGTCTGTAAAACGTTTATAGATTGAAATAATATTGACCTTTTCACCATAGATAACCCGTAGATTTGTATTGAAATGGCCTTTGTTGTCCCCCGTGCTGTTTGTGATAGATTATATCTCATTATTGGTATATACCCCCCTCGACGGGAACCACCTTTTCGTGGTGAGGGGGACCGACTGGTAAAAACCCATTGATTCGATTCTCTCGACCCAGGCAATTCGTCTGATATAATTTATATTCTGTTCTGAGTTCGGGAAGGTTGTCGATTTCGCTGATTTCGGTCGGCGGTTGAGGTTATCTTTCAAAACGTTTTTTCGACGTAACTCAGCGCAGTGACGACGGTAGACCTGGAAACTTGGCATACTGAGTCAGTTGATGTTTCTACACCGATTGATATAGGTTTCGCCTTGTTTACCCGTAGACTCATCTTGAAATGGCCTTTGTTGTGCTGTTCGTGATAGATCATATCTCATTATTGGTACCGTCAACAGTTCACCACGCTTCGAGGGAATCGAAAATAGACGACGGGATATGATTATATTTGGTCTGGAGATTCGTTTCATACTCGTTACAGGACCATAGGCAGCGAAATACATTCGTTTTGCATCTCATGGCCTCCTGGCGTGGGGATTGGCACCAGCGCTAAGAGTTCCCACCCCCTCTATGAAAAAGCATGTCGAATAATATTACCGAGAAACAGATCCCGGCTGTCCAGGGTCGACGGTCGGTAAGCCGTGAGAGTCCAGTGCGTACGCTGGCTGGGCTTCCTGGAGGTGCCACGTATTGGACCCGCCCTCTTGCATATGACAGCATCCCGGAAATGGCCACGGTGGCCTCTTCTCCTAGCGAGTTGAGGCAACCAGCCTACCCGGGCTACGGCGACTTTCAGTTCGTCCCCACAATTCCTATGGCCCCTGAGTTGTTGCAGTTGATCCGGAGTGTCCTACCGACAGAGATAAGGAGTGGTATCCGTAATTTCCGTCGGATAAGGAAAGTAGGACATCAAACACATCAGAGTTCGGTCGATTTCTGGTATCGAGGTAATGTGCGTCTGAATCAGTTAGACACCATTTCTTCGATTCTCCGAACTAAGCATATTGTAGTTCGTCCTTGGCATCAGAGTCCACGACTTAGACCAAGTTGTGGTGAGGCTCCGATTTCGCGTGCCCCACCCCGCAGCGCAGTACCACGTGTACGCGTCGCGACTTGGAATATTAATGGACTTTCTGGTAAACGTCAAGAGGTGAGGTACATGTTGCAAAGGGAAAGAGTCACAGTACTAGCTGTTCAGGAGACAAATAGGACCAGCCTTCAGTATCCTTTACGGGTACCAGGGTATACGGTCTTTGAGACTCTTGCTCAGTCGGGACCTGCGACCAGAGGCTTGGCTCTGTTGATCCGAGACGATGCGGGGGGTTATCTGGTGGGAGATACTAATCCTTTTATCTTATGTGCTAGAGTACCTATTGTAGGTGGGAAATCATACCTTTTTGCTAGTGTGTATGTACCTCCGGTAGGCTCTAACAGACGAAGGGCAAAGACGTTGATAACGCAAGCTATCACTAGTCTGAAAGATAAATATCCAGATGACGGACTCGTCCTCATGGGCGATCTCAACTCGACTGCTACCTTCATTCGGAGATTCCTTGCAGGAAGTGGTCTTGTCCTCAACAAAACGTCGCGGGCAAAACAAACCCGGCATGGATTCTCAACCCAGAGGAGATGGACTCAACTTGACTATGTAGCAGTGAATGACGAGGCAGCACGACAGATAGGGCCGTCCAAAGTGAGGCGTCGGTGGGAAACCAGTGATCATTGGCCTGTTATGGCGACGTTTCGTCCCATCTTGCCTCTCGCTGATGTACCTTCGGCGCCTCGGCGACCCACTGTTAGGAATGTTTCTGGTGAGCAACGGGCAAAATTCTTTAGTGAAAATCGGTGGGCACCCTTGGCAGCCCTTATGGAAGCTGAGGAATCGTCAACTGAGGCCTTGGTTACTTCCTTCGTGAAGACCAGCCGAGACCTGATCGACGGAATTGTGGACCCTCAGCCGGTGAAGCGACCTCCCTTGGTCTCTTTGTCGAATGAGGCAAAACGTGCCATACGTCAGAAATAGGTTGCCTTTGAGCGGTGGCAGAGTTCGGCGGCTTCAGCCACGGATGAAGAAGCAGAGCTCCACTATCGCCAGACTGCGAAACAGGCAAGGAAGAAGATCCAGGAGAGCTCGCGCATTAACTGGATGAAGTTTGTAAAAGCTGGGGTTGATTCTACTCAGGAGAACAATCTCAGGAATACTTGGAAATGGTTGAAACAAGTGACTGGCCGTGGTCGTCGAGCCGCGGGCCCCACGCAAGTTAGGGACCCGATCTCCGGGGAACTGGTCTCCGGACCAGATAACCTGAAGCAGGCTTGGCATCAGTACTATAGTCAGTTGCTAGCTAGCGACACCGGCCATTCTAAGGATCGCAGCTATTGGTACCGGGTGTTTCGAAGTGTACCAAGGGAGAGACACATAACAGAGGCTGACCTGGACTTTTCTGAGGCAGAAATTGCGCAAGCTATTGCTGCTTCGAAGAACTGGAAGGCTCCTGGTGACGATGATCTTACAGCTGAGTTTTACAAACTAAGTCTGAGCGAAGAAGGAGGACCAATGCGTAGTGTTGTGTCCAATATGGTTAACCGCATGTGGAAAGAATGCTTCATTCCGGAAATATGGCGGTGCACTACCTTGGTGAATATATTCAAAAAGGGAGATGCAAATGACCTTTCGAATTATCGCGGAATAAGCCTGATTAACATTGGCGTTAAGTTGCTCTGTCAATGCCTTAATCGTCGGCTTATGAATCTCCTAGAGACTAGAAACATTATTGTGAAGGAGCAAGGTGGCTTTAGGGCAAGGGAAGAGTGTGTGGCACAGGCTTTTGCCTTGGAAGAAACACTCAACCGCCGTAAAGCAATGGGGTTGGAGACTCATCTGGCTTTTATTGATTTCAAGAAAGCCTATGATCTCGTCCCCCATGAAGCCGTGTTCAACAAACTTTACAAGCTTGGAATAAGAGGACGTTGCCTGTCTTTCCTAAGGGCCCTGTATGATTCTACTACCACGCGGGTACGTGTGGACGGCCACAGTTATACAGATCCTATTCCGGTTAAGAGGGGGCTCCGTCAGGGCTGCCCTCTTAGTCCTCTATTATTCAATGTTTTTATCAATGATCTCATCTTATCTCTGCCCCATAATGGTGTTTCGATTCCGGCCATTACCGAAACAATGACAATGAAGGCTCTTAAATTTGCTGATGATGTGGTCCTACTAGCGGACTCACACGAGCAGCTCCAAATGGCGGTGCAAGGTTTGGAGAGCTGGAGTCTAACCAATGGGATGACAGTAGGCATAGCCAAGTGTGGTCATATGGTCGTCACCCTAGAACCACCTGTGATACAACCACTCGTCCTCGGTAACGACACTATCCCCGTCGTCTCCGAGTACACTTATTTAGGGGTCTTAATCGACCAGAACCTAAGTAAGGTGGCACAGGTGCGGGCTAGAGCGAAGGCCGGTCAGACTGTACTTAACATGCTTTCACCTGTCTTGCGTGACTTTTCTATCCCAGTCACGATGAGGGTCAAACTTCTTAAAGGAATAGTTTTACCTATTCTTACTTATGGAGCGGAAACCCTGCCGACAGCCCTTGATAAATGTCAACCTTTGCAAAGGGTTATGACGAAAGGACTGAAGGCCTTGATTAGGCTTAGGGAGGAATCAAATTTTGTGGCTGGAGATGTTCTGTGGGAGGAATTTAGCATTCTCCTAAGATGTCTTGAAATTACCCCCTTTCGAGCCCTGCTTCCAACGCAGGAGATGAAAATAACGACCAAAGACGAGATATAGATGGTTTTCCCAAACGGACAGCACCATAAAATACCAACAAATACCCACAGTTCAACCGCATCGCCCTATCTCATAATGATTCAAAGAATCGTCTAATAGCCCCCGTACGCAAACATTCCCACAATTATAAAGCCCACAATTAGCCATAAAATCACGCCATTGGTCGCTATCTCATCATGAATGATCCAAGGAATCATTTCCACTCGGAGGCTGCTACACAAACTAAAAATAAGATCATCACCAGCCTGTCGGTCATATTGCTGTAGAAAAAATGCTGTAAATTCGAGAAACACAGGACTAGCTTAGCTCTTAATCCTCGAAAGATATTGCGATCTTCCACAGTATAAACTTCTGGCTGGTGTGACCATATCTTTTCCTTCGAGCCTCGAGGACGAGACTCTCAGGACATCTTATGAATTGGGAAGACAGGATGCTCTAATTACTATTGTTAGTCGGTTCATTGATGAAGGAACTATGTAGTATCTTCGGGTACTCACCCACAAAAATCCACTTTTCATGGAACGGTTATAAAGTAATTCCAGATGAAGTACCACCGGGGAAGTTTTTGATCGAAGGTGACGATACATCTCTATATTATTGTTAGCAGATTTCTAGTAAGGATCTATCCTACCCTGCTCGTTTTCAGCAACTTACCATTGGCCTAAGCACTATGAGAACGACTTCCCTGATGCATTCTGAAAGGTTTATCGGTCTCTTGTTGGAATTGAGACGCTGCCAGCTAGTCTGTAATCCATCTCCCTGCAAAGGATAATAGATTACGTCTTGAAGGCATGTTGTTTGGCTAACGGAAACATTTAGGTACGCGACGAGTCATATATTTATGTGGAAATTACCATATCCCCAATTTACACTACTGCGCACGATTAGGGTAAGCTTAAGATCCCTGCCCACACCCTATCCAAAAACACACTTCTTCGCATTATTTTAAACGAAATTAGATGTGTGTCTCCGCCGATATACAGGGAAATGGACTATTAAAATTGCTGGTGCTAAATTAGTTGGGCATTCCTTTCTTGGTTATATCCACTTCTTCAGAAAGAGTGTTTCTAGGCACAAGGTATAGAGCTTTTGCTCGTACTACATTTTTGTAGGGTAGAAGGATCCTGAAGGGAGCTAAAGGGCCTCTATGATTATACATAGAGAGGTGAAATAAAGATCATGATAGGGATCACGGGAACACGCCTTGAAGAAAAAGGGGTTCAATGGAGAGCCACCTAACCTACCAAGCAATTTTCAGCAGTCATGAATATTCCTTGGTATTTTATAAACGAGTATATTTGTCTGAATGGATGCCTTGTTTTAATCCATCTTGGACAGTTACGATAACTTTTTCAGCTCGCTTTATTCGCGGACCTGATAGATCGCATCACCAGCCCTGCTATACCGATCAGCCTCAAGAGCATGGCATCGCTACATCAGCGCATCGCATAAAAAAATTACCAAGATGTATAGAAGAATTACGAGCTATAACGAATCAATATAAGTACGTCAATGTTCTGTCTAAAAAAAGTAGTCATACCTGTATCTGTATCTGTATAGCCTTTCGGATGCTGCTGCCTCCGGTAGTTTATAGACTGTCAGCTCATTATGAATAGTTTGATTTATAATAGCTTGAACATAAGAAATCTACAACCTGCATCCCCTTGATCGTACGACAGTTTTAATAATCTCCGTTTAAACCCCGCGGTCTTAAATTTCCTGCTTAGTGTTCGTTGTGCATTCTAAATTTCACTTTACTGATGCCATTACTAAAATGTCTAGTGGTGTGTTAGCAGGCCGTCATGAATTCCGTTGTAGTCCGTTGTGGTCCGCTGCAGTCCGTTAAAGACGCTAGAGCCACCAGCGGTGAGGCTCATGATCCCTTCCATCACGGTGAGAATCCTGTTGCGTTCATCCAATATCCATAATCTTCGTATATGGGATAGTTATAAGACTACCAGGAATAAACTGGATATAGCAGAGCAATATAACTCGAGCTTATCGGTGGTTTTAGCTACGTTTGTCTTGGGGAACTACAGTAGTATAAAAAATAACCGTCAATTTAGCTATCTATCTGAGAGCCGCACGTTCCAGAATTCGAGCCCTTAACCCTTGCTCGATTAGTAAATACATTAAGCATGTGGGCAAGCAATGCTTAGTTCATCTCGGGGATAAGTCCCAACTACGACTCTGGCTGACTGATAAACTACGGGGTTTATAATTATCACCGCCTCTTTGACGCAATGTCACCAATCTCGGTAGTCATTGAGAATACGAGGACCCCTCGTAAGCGAGATGCAGAAGAGAAATTTTCGTCCTGGCAAGGATGTTATCATGTAGTTATGTGCAAAAAAATAAAAGTAGGTCCTAGGCCGTGTTGTATAATTGGTAATATAATTAGAAGATTTATCTAGCTGAATAAGATAAGCTCCTTCTTAAGATATTGTCCGTTGAATTCCGCGGATTGTTTCTTACTTTTCATGTCGGCGGTGTTAACGGTAAACCCCTTTGTGCACAAAGTCATTAGCGCTCATCATTACTAACCAAAAATACCTTTTTCCGCGCTATAAAATAGGCTCGAGCTCACCACCATCTCGTATTTTTTTAATTATCTTCCAGTCTTTATTTATTTGCCATACTACCAGAGCAACTTAGAGCTTTGGATTAGCTGTGCACTTATATTCATTTTTCAGCATCTTCGCATCTCATTCAACTAATTCACAATGGCTCCTGAATATTTCAGAAACACCGGTCTCGGTGATATCATGGAAAAAGCCGGAATATGGAAATTCCCTTCAAATTTCAAAGTCCAAGGACCAGGCCAGGCAGTCGGTATTGCTCTTGATAAGGAGATTGGCGAAGTGGAGGCTCAGACTATTGCACGAGAGCAAACTAGAGAAAGAGAACGGGAAGAAGACTCCGACTCTGATAGCGCTTCTGAACCTGCATCTGACGAGAAGAAGTCTGATAAGAAGGAGGTTGATCCGTTCTTAGTTGATTGGAATGGGGCCCACGACCCAGAACATCCTCAGAATTGGTCAACTGCCAAGAAATCGTACCAGATCATCCAGATCATGCTCTTGACCAGCGTTACCTATGCTGGGTCTTCGATTTACACAGCTGGTCAAGAACAGTTTCAGAAGGACATGCATATTGGGCATGTCGCAGCAACTTTACCTCTGTCTATTTATGTTTTGGGCTATGGCTTGGGTCCAATTGTCTTTTCCCCTTTGTCTGAGGTCGCAGTTGTGGGCCGAAACCAAATCTATTTAATTACTCTGTTCTTGTTTACCATATTCCAGATTGGCTGTGCTCTTGTGAATAACTTGGGTGGCATGGTTGTTCTTCGACTAATAACTGGAATTCTTTGTTCTCCTTCTCTTGCTACTGGAGGTGCCTCAATGGGCGACATCATTTCTCCTAAGAATCTTCCATTGGCTATCGGTGCCTGGGCCGCTGGTGCTGTCGCTGCTCCTTCGCTTGCTCCTTTACTTGGTGCTGCTATGTACGTTGCAGAAGACTGGAGGTTCATCTTTTGGTTTTTGATGATGGTCAGTGGTTTCATTTTCCTTATGATGTTCTTTTCCTTCTACGAAAGTCTGGGATCCAACGTTTTGCACCGACGAGCCATGAGAATAAGAAGGGATACTGGTGACGATAGATACTACACCCTTCAGGAGAAGATTGACAGCAATATTGAAATGAAGGTGTTCCTCAAGGAGCTGTTCTTGCGACCTTTCATCATTCAGTTTGCAGAGCCTGGAGTTTTGGCTTTCAACCTTTACATTTCTCTTGGCTATGGCGCATTCTACCTGTTCTTTGAAGCATTTCCTATCGTTTTTGTTGGTATGTACCACTTTACTCCTATTGAGCTTGGACTTTCATTCTTGGGTTTTGAAGTAGCATGTGCAATTGCCTATCTATTGCTGGTAATTTTTCTGCACGTAGTGATTTTCCCTTCGTTCAGGAATAACACTTTTACCCCGGAAACTTTCCTGAAGCTCCCCATGATGGTCAGTTGGCTGCTTCCTTTCTCATTATTTTTCTTTGGATGGACTGCGGGAATTCACTGGATTTTACCGGTCATCTCGGAGATTTTCTTCTTGTGTTCTCTGTATAATCTGTTCCAGGGTGCATTCGCATATCTTTCAACAAGTTACCCAAGATATATTGCTTCTGTTTTCGCCTCTAATGGATTCATGAGAGCAGTTTTTGCTTGTTCATTCCCTCTGTTTGGTCAGGCTATGTTCTTGAACACCGGTAGCAAGAAGTATCCAGTTGGATGGGGTTCTAGCATTATTGGATTTTTCACCATTGCTTTGGCAACTCTTCCATTTATTTTCTATGTCAAGGGTGCTAAGTTGAGAGGCCGATCGAAGTATGCTAATTAAGCATTCATGCAATCCATTACTAATTGCTGAGCGTATTTATTTATCAGATAGCTTATAGAATCTGGTAGTAACTAGAGATATAATAACTTGTTAATAACCAATAATAATAACTAATACCAATACTAATAGTAACTAATATCAATACTAATAGTAGGTAATATCAATAATAATAATAGGCAAATCCTTCCGGTAGAACCCTTATAGCCAAGTTGAAATAATCTTTTAAAACTTCCTCACGTACATTACGGGAGTAAAGATGTTGTCTCACATTTTCATATGAGGAAACTCGCAAATAACGTGAGATCTTACTACTGAAAGGCCCGTAACAGAACCTCATAAATTATTATTGACAAGTTTTCATCGATTATTTTCAATAAAAGTTTTTGACCCTATTGTGTCTCGCAAGTTTTTCTACTACAACGAGACCTCTTATCTTATCTTATCTTAGCGAGATATCGGGTCACGTGATAAATCCATACTGTTACCGTGCTAACGATAACAGTAAACTTCAAAAAGTCCATAGGATCGCAGCTTTTCATCAGAATAGTTGGAATTTTCTGAAGAGGGAACTGGAATCGAGATGGAACCTTGCGGAGTAACGGGATGTTCAGAATTCAGGTCAATGGGAATCACTGGGTCAGGAGAAGCAAAGGTAATAGGAGACACAGATGATGGAATAACATCAGGATTAACAGGAGCAGCGGAAGAAGAAGTCACAGGGAAAGCCAAAGTGCTACCAGAGCTAGGAGATTGCTCATTTCTAGAAGACATTTCCACTAGCTTGTTAATTGAATCAATCAAGGTCTGCATCAAGGTCTGCATCGAGGTCTGCGCAGCCATCATAGCTTGCATAGTCTCGGACTGTTCTTTACTCTGAATCGTAAGGAAGGCAAGGAGCTTGTCAATCTGCGAGACAGATACCAGTTCAGTAGACGGGTCAGCAGGTTCTGGGACAGACGGACTAGGAGGGTCTACCATGTTGAAGTGATAGAGCTCAACAGATTCGTCTCTACTATATTGGGTTTTGCTTTGCTCTAACTTCCTGTATAAGGAGCTAGAGAGTCGGTCTTTATTCTATCTTCTCAAGGTTTGTGTAAGGAGAAGTAGGTTTAGAAGTAGGTTTAGAAGTAGTACTGTTATCTTCTGTAGACATCAATGAACCAAAGTTGCAACAGAATTATAATTCTGTTGCTTGTTGGTTATCAAACGTGCACAAATATACAACAAGTAGTAATTATCCAACTGTAACAACTAGAGCATAGATATAATCCAGCTTAGAAACTAAGTTATAAGACAAGTCAATACGGGGTGTATTCTTGAGGGTAGATAATAAAGATAAGAAGATAGTTATTAATCTAGGGGGTGTTGAACCTCCAATTTATATATAATAAAGAGGGGTATAAAATAGTGCTAATAGTGTTGAACTATACGAATAATACGATGCATCATACGATACATCTAATGAGGATCTCTTGATAAGAGAGTAGCCTCAAATTGATGTGAGTGTGGATTTGGGAGATCCAGCGGAAACCACACCTTCCCCACCACACCACACTCAGATAGCTCATGTGTAGTCCTTTAATTGAATAATACGAAATCTAGAAGGATTGATTGAAATCTAGAAGGACCGTGCTATTCGTCTCAGTCCTCTTCTTTCTGGTATATACATACAAATAGGCGCTAAATAAAGATTATGATCGAATGACTCTTCTTTCTAGGGCTTAATGTTTCTGTTTGGTCTCTGGATCTGCTAACTCCTGGCACAACAGTAGAAATAGCGGTAAAATGCTGGCCTGAAACCAGTGATGATTTCGTCAATATCGAGGACCATCCAAGGTGGACTAAAGGCAATGGGCCACAGAAATACCTCAATTGGTGCATTCTAGTCCATCTCACGATTGATCATTTACATTACTAACAATTTCAATTGTGCCATTCATGCATTATCTAGCTGATTCTCCGAGTATCAAAGTCGGTGGTGAGTTTCTGGTATGTTTGAGTATCCCTAACAGGCAACATGCATGGAGCTATTTTTGGTGGAAACATCTCTAAAAAAATGTCTTACAAATACTCCCCATATTGGCCTAGGGCAAAAGCAGGAACAGACTATTCAGGAATAGCTCCTGAGAGTAAGGCATATAATTGTACGTACTAAACAAACTATGAGAGATGAGATTTCATTAAGTCCAGTTATGGAGTTCCCGATATCGGAGTTGCTTTCCAAAAGTGTACCATTACCCGTATGATAGCTAGATTTTAGCCTAAGACCCGGAAAACAATGCAAAAAACCAATACCTGCCTAAATAATCCATGAAAAATGTGCTTTTCTATTCCTTATATCTCATTTTTATATTTGACTGCTTTTTTCCCTCCAATTCACCTTCTACCCAGACAATCCATCTTGCGCCGTTTCACTACTATTTTAACTTTGGTTGCATTTTGACCTTAACCATTGTGCATCACCACACCACTGTTACAGGCTGCCCTGCAATGAGTCACAAGCTGGAGGAAAACAGCCCGACTGTAAGCCCTCAAGCAGAGTCGAAAAAACCAAGGAGACGTGGCAGAATTCCCGAACCACTGAGAATTCGAACTGCGGTTGCGTAGGTATTGATGATCGTGGGTTGGTGAAGTCCGATCAAAATGATACTTAAGTCCACTAACAATAGGTGTCTCGAATGCAAAAAACACAAACTGAAATGCATTGGCCAGCAACCTTGTGATCGATGTGTCAAAAAGAAGTTGGAATGCATAGTAAAGATCGTGCCGAAAGTCACGGTCAGTCGAGACGAACTGACCGATAACGTCGAGCGGCTAGCCCTTATGCAGAGAATCCTCAGTCAACTTGCTCCGGGGTTATCGTTTGATCGTGCCAGTCTTCAAGAGAAAGTAGATGGATTGGGGACTTCAAAAACAGCACAGAATGACGTGACTCGAGAATCCAGCAACGGAGTTAAAGTTGATTCCGGTAACCAGCCATTCTTTGATAACATTGGAAACACTGCCAATTTCCTCGCCCAGGTCCAGGACGTTCTTTCCGTAGAGGGCCCCGTTGCAGGAAGTCTTCAGGGGATCTCGGGCGATGAGCACATTGTTGGAAGAAGTTATAGTGGCGATGCAGCTTTACGTTTGGCAGTCGGTGCTCTTCCTCAGAAGGAACAGTGTATGGAGATATTGACGACTTTCCTTGAAGTTGCTGCCAACAACAACTACTTTTACTACGATGCCCATGATTTCCTTACGGCTACACAAGATCTGTACTCCCGTGCTCATCAGGTGACCCCGAATGATAGGGATTTTGTCTGTGTGCTTCTCATGTCGCTGGCAGTAGGAAGCTTGTTCTCATATGTGTCTCAGGATACTGCAGTTCTAGACAAACGAGACCGAACTATTTATCCTGGTACAAACTACTATAATGCTGCCAAAATCCTGGCATCCCACATGATAGCTACTGCGTCGCTGGACTCTGTGATTGTGTTTCTTCTCATGGGTATCTATCTAATCTGCTCTACACAACCTCTAAAAGCGGCATATGCATATATTGGCATGTCTCTACGGGCGGCAATTGTCAACAATCTGCATCGTACTGAAAATGAGCAGCATAAAAGACTGTTTTGGAGCGTCTACACTTTAGACCGCAAAATGGCGATTTCCCTAGGCAAACCGGAGTCTTTGCCTCTGCGGGAAATCTCCACCTCTCTTCCCGAATATAATGAAACATTGGATAGCAGTCTCAAAATGGCTGCTTTTTCCACTATAAACCTCGCTACCACCATCTCGCTTCTCACGTTTAAAATCTATGACACCTGGGCTCAGGTGTGTAAAGACAAGAAGGGCCTAACATACTCCATGATACATGATCTTATGCTGGACCTTGAGAATTGGAGAAAATCGTTTCCTCCTCCTCTGGATCCTAAAGCTGCTCTTCTTCCTAATGATCGGTCTTATCGTGGGGTCTGTCATATTCTGTTTCAGTACAACCTTGCTCGCATGGCTCTGGGCCGTCCATTTCTGCTGTGGAAATTAGTACAAAAAACCATCGATCCGTCTATATCTCGTCTTGCAGTTCGCCTAACCAAAAGCTGCTTCTGCGCGTCGGTGGAAATTATTGATCTTCTGACCACCATGAAGGACAACCAAAAGTTCTCGGTATTCTCCTATCAGGACTACACATCGTGTCACTCGGCAGCGATTATTTTTATGGTATACTTCTTGATCGATCCTTCCGATAAGCCAATGGTTTATCTAGAGAGAGCTATTGATCTTCTAAACGTCTATGCAAAGTATTCTTCCTGGAGTACTGGAAACCTGACCTTGATAATGAACCTCAAGACTAGTCTCCAGAACACTTCACAGTATACGGAATGGAGCCACGTTTCGAATTCTAAAGACCACCCCTCTTCAAGCTCCGAATCGTATCCTGCGTCTCTGACAGGGTCTCTCGACATTGATACTACAACAATCGATGCGACTTTGGACGGACTTGCCAGCTCGGACTTTTTCAATTCCATCATTGCTGACTCGTCGTTTTCTTTTATACAAAACAGCTCCATTGAGTCTCTGCTCTTTCCGACTCCAAACTGATGGTAAGGTATTTTCTCGCCACAGCTTGTATATAAATGATTTACGAAACATGTCAGATTTTCAATAGACAGTTCAATATTATCGGGGGAAAATATGATTCTTGATGCAGTATAGTTATTAATGAGCATCAACTCAGTCCCGTGCGATAACACAGGTGAGCCATAAATCCTGAATAATGGCATCTTTCATTCACTATATGTATTAATCTTTCATTCACTATATGCCTTAACGACCTTTTCACAATATGTATTAACCATCTTTTATTCACTAGTTCTTTTAACCTCTTATTCACAATATAAACTACTCTAAACCCATCACCGCAGCTAGAGCTTTACCCACCGTCTGAGCCCAATCCCACTTCCTATCCTCCTCAATAGTAATCGTACCGTCCGTATTGAAAATACGCTGCTGCTTGTAACTTGTCGGGCCCCAGTTGGTTTTATTGGTGCGGATCCATTCTCCGTAAGGAGTCAGCCATTCCCGGTATAGAGGCTTCTCGTCGTCTGAAATTCCTAAACCCTCGTTGTAAAACCATACACCGAGATCACCGGCATGAGGAACCAGCATTTCAGGCTCCTCGTACTTATCAAAATACTTTCCTCGGAATTCCACTCGATAACGGTTGATATGGTCCAGAGGAACTCCTCCCTTGATCAGACCATGGATGAACAATCGAGATGCAACATATACCTGCATGTCACTAACTATTGTTCCAAACAAATCTCGAACATTGGAGAGATTTATTTCTGGGTCCTCGTTCTTCTCGGCTTCAGGATACACTTTGAGAAGAGCCGTGACAACATCAGCAGGGTAGTAATTGTTCAGCTGGTTGACCAAATCGCCAGGGCTTTTAGGAGGATTAGTGGCCTTATAAACTGCATATTCGTTATTCACTTCTCCGATAAGAAACGATCTACCGGATCCAGCGACCAGTTTTCCAAATGTTCCATCGTAGATGTCTCCGAAAAGGGTCGAAGATACAAAGTCGCCGTCTGTAATGGCTCGGAAAGTGTGCAGATTGAGGTCCAAGATCTTACCTACCAGGGTTTTGAAGGGAATTTCTCGAAGTCTATGCATTTTCTCAGTTCCACTGATGTCAAGAGAAATATCGAATTTGGCGAGAACTTCGTTGAACTGGTCTTCACTCTCTTCCAAGGACTTGGGTTGGACTGGTAGAGCATTGGACTGCATAAACACCCTCTTGATTATCTGCTCAGCTTCCGGATGATACAGCTCGTAGGCCACTTGGAATACTGCCGAGTACGAACCGGCACTCAAGCCTCCTAGAATGATATTGTTCCTATTTCCTCCAAAACTGGCGATATGCTTGTACACCCATTCGAGACCGAGCCGCTGATCCCAGAACCCAAAATTGGTGCTTTTCGGATCCTCCTCTAGCAGTTCCTTACTTGACAGGAATCCAAACAAATTGAGACGATAACCGGGAGAAACGACGATAAAACGGGTCGGTGAGTCTTCAGCAATAAGATCCTGGGGGTCTGTTTGGCTGTAATGATGAGGATTTCCAACCTGCAGCCAACCTCCGTGAATAAAATACAAAACAGGCCATCCTCCTTCAGGTACTTTACCTGCTGGAATCCAGATATTTAGGAAAAGACAGTCCTCGTCATAGCTAAAGTCGGGGTTGGGCGCATCTCCGCGATTGATATAATCCGGCTGGGGACAGATGCTCTTGAATTTCGTATAATTTCCAGAATAGTCAAAATTGTCCGGTAACCTTACAGGCCGTTTCCATCTTCGTTTGCCTACTGGTGGTTCTGCAAAACGAACTCCAGTGTATCTGTAGCATTTAGGCTTTCCACTCTTATCCTGCACTTCAAGAGCAGTGAGTTTCCCAAGATCAGGCAACTCAAACGTCACAGGCTTGGAATTCAGAATAATAGGACTCTCGTGCATCCTAGTTTCATTTACTGACGAGTATGATGAAGATGGTGGCGGCACAAAATATATTAATTATAACTAGAAACTTAGTAGAGGCGATCTCGGCAATGCCTCCCGGCTCAGTCGCGATCCACCATACGGAAAGCAATTCTTATCGGCCGAGCCCTTTTTGCCGAGAAACAAACCGATATCTTATGTATGGGAAAACTGATGAAACATTACTGGTGAGATTATATTGACCCGTGACTAAAGGCCTCAGCGAAAATTGACCAGGTGATAAACAATCGGAAGTCATGTCCAGATTGGGAAACTCAACCCCGACTCTATTTTGGACTTCCGACACCTTTGGCAACTAATGACATGGGAGGTTAGAGACCAGAAAAGTGAGAATACGCGGTAAAAAGATTTCATTTGCTATATAAGTCATTGAATGGAGATATCCAATAAAGATTACTCGTTTGGCACCGTTCATTGGTCGAAGCTCTGGGTATTGAGGAAGGGTGGGGTAGGAGTGAAACTTCGTCGTGTCGTATCGAGCATGAAAGATCACTTCATTTATAGAACTGAGGGTATATATAGACACAGTCAATAATGAAAAATCGATATATACCATGGAAAGTGTTAGTTAAAAGTACTCGAAAAAAAAAACTTAATAGTATTCCCTAAGTGGACGATCGTTACTGATACGGGACTGTCATGTCTACTTGTCTTGATTCCGCAATTAAACGCTACGATTTAGGTCATACAGCCGTTATATAGCCATAACCAATCCTCTCGGTTGCTTTGGCCGCAGATTAACTAGTACGATTGAACAATGAACCATATGGGCTTTAGTTCAGGCTCGGTTTACGCGTTTGGCGCTGATTTTGATCTCCCAAAACGGCTTATCTTGATAAGAGTCCCCACATGCTAAGCACGAATTTCAAGACAGACATATAGGGGCATGGTGGTATACTATAACCGTCAGAAGCTATTTTTTGACTTTCCTCTGTTCTTTGTATTTTTTGGATGTTTGTTCGTTCGTTTTGGCACTCTAGTCGCTCTCTGTTTTCATGCTCTTATTTCAAGCTGTGCTAATGCTGCGCAGCCTAAATACTCTGTGTATAACAGGTGTAGCATACTTCCGTCAAAAGACCAAGAGTGTCGGCGGAAATAAAGTAGAATCAAACAAAGAATTCAGATTTGCAAACGAATTACACGAGATTATTGATTACAGTTATGAGAAACACAACATCTTTGATCTTACACGGATGGGTGCTTTGGCGAAATACATACGAGTCGGAGTTGCCGAATCGGGCAACCGGCTGAGACAGCATACCAACAATCATCAGCACAAACCGTAGGCCGAACCAAATCAACCACTGAAAAAGAGGCATGCTAGTCACAATCGGCAAGTATCTTCAGAATTAACTCACTCGCAGAATATCCCCGAAAGTTTGTTACATCTGCAGCTTGTCTGCTAGGGAGTTATTTTCCCAAAAGGGCAAGTGTGAATTGCGCAATAGCTTGTGGAGATGAGCCGGGGATATTTCAACATGAAGAAAGAGCACACACAATATCAACTTAGCGAGTTGCAGACATGACAGAGATATCAAAAAGACGATACCGATTTAGTGGGAAAGTACGAAAATCTCGAGTACGCTTCGCATGCGTAAGCTGCCAAAAACGCAAAGTCAAGGTATGTAATTGATCGAACGCTCAACTGAATCACCTCGGAGATATTATGCCAAATTAAACCCGACCCCGTCTAACTGTAGTGTTCTCGACAACAACCGTGCGACCACTGCGTGAAAACAGGAAACACTTGCTCGTATATCGAAGAAAGCTTTGAGCTCACCGGAGATTCAAGCGGTAGCAACACAGATATCACAGCTGCGTACTCGGGGCATGCAGATCGGCCGGAGACAACTATCGCAACCACTGTAACTTCTCCGACAGACTCTTCAACCAGCCGGGCCGGCAGAAAATTCACCACAACTACAGATTTCAGCTTTGTGGACGAAACTGAAGAAGGCAGAAAATACACTCTCGGGGCAGGGTCATGGAGTGCCGATGTACCGTTTAATCACAATGTGTCAGGAATCCGCCAGACTCTGAATGACTTTTCACGAATGCGCCAAGAAAAGGAGCTGGACTGTGCACGTCCCAGTTCCAAAGTCGATGTTGAAGCTTTGCCTACTGTTAAAGACGATCCCGCTAGAGGGTCTTCAATGGCTCCTCAAGTCGGCAACTCCATTGGAGCCATTCTTGGCCAGAGCAGCAGCGAATTCAGCGACTATATGGATCCTCTTGCAAACGGCATGAATCAATTTTTGGTGAGGAATCTTCTGGACACATACTATATTGCAGTGCATCCGTTCAATAATATTCTGGACTGGCCGCGGTTCACATCTCGAGTATTCGGCTCGGAAAGTAGTTTACCGTCAACAGCACTCCTAGAATCGTCGATAATACATATATCTGGTGCTCGAAATTTATCTACCTGTGGGCCACTGTTAGCTGGTACGATCTGGATGGTGATGGCCCTAGGATTAAGGGCTCTTCCAACCGACCACGACATAGTGGTAAATACCAAGAAAAATCTGGAAGAGGGCCGGCTAAATCCATTACACTCGGAGTTTGCTCAGCAGGATCCCAGGTATGTGGTGGAGCCGTCGGAATACTTTTTGGCCATGGCAGAGCGATGCATGGCTGCTGCCAACATCCTGACGTCCAACGACGATGTGGGATCGGTAAAAGCCCTCTTGCTTTACATATACGCTCTTCATGATGGCTCGACTCGTACCTGGGGTGCATGGTCACTTCTAGGAGTCGTGACGTCGCTGGTACAATCTCTGGGGTGGGACCGGCCTCAAAAGACCGAAACGGATAACAAGATATTACGGGAAAAAAACTATTTATTCATCGTGGTATGCAATCTAGGTCAGGGATTGGCTTTGGACCTTGGCCAGTATTTTTCACCTTTTCCAAAGATCCGGTTTGTCCAGAAATTCGCCAATTTGACTGGCGAGACTCTTAATGAACATTATGAACTGAGCAAATACTGTCTGGGAAGAATCACCCGACAGATTCTAGACTTGATCTATTTCGACTATGGTGGAATAAATAATGACGAGGTTGAAGGAGGATCGCTTCTTGAGCATAGCTTTGTCAAACTGTGGAGCAATATCCCCGAGCAGCTACGGTTTCGCACAGATGGATATGTTGGCCAGGCTAGAGAGCAAACTGATTCCGATAGCATCACAGTGGAATTCCAGAGGGTCATTCTGGATACTCTGCTACATTTCTCACGGTTCATTTACTACCGGCCTTCGCTCAAAAGTACCCAAAAAGACAGTACAGTCCGGCAGGACATGGCCCTACACTCAGCAAGATGCCTGCTGGAGAACCAGCTGAGAGTTGTAAATGACCACAGGCTACTAATATTTAAAGACCATTTCTGGAAAGAAATTTACTGCCATGTGTTCCAAGCTGCGGTGGTTGTAGCATTACTGCTCACCAACGAGAAATTCTGCCAGAACGGACCTCCAGAGTTTCAGCAGGTATTTCAGCCTTTGATTGATGAAACCGTCAATTTGTACTATAAAGTCAGAGCTCATACTCTCTGCTCGTCAGCGAAGGCACATTCGGTGCTATGCCATATACTTGGGCGACAAAGCCAGGTAGTAAAATTGCAACAACCCAGCGGAAGTCCACCGGGGTTGAGTCCAACCATGAGTTTCTCGAATTCCACCGATACTTCGAACAATATTCTGGACGAGTTTAGTCCTCAAATGCGACCCAACGGCATCAAGGCATTCAGTCTGTCAAACGAGCGAGAATGTCTTTTCCATGGGATTCCAGATCTTGGTTCCGAAGTTTTTGAACTGGACTTTTTTGCAGGAATCCTAGGAGAAGAGAGTTCGTTTCCGGTAGTATTGAGAGGTTCACCTTCATGAGGGAAAGGAGTTGTTTTGAGTATTGAAGGATGATGTCGATATGTTTGAATAGTACAATATCAATAATGTTCAGTACAATATCCATAATGTTCAATTGATCAAAAGGTTTGTTTGAGGTATAGTGTCGATAACCGTTTAGTAGTACAATATCGATAAAGTTGAATCCTTCAAGTTGTTTATTTAAAAATAGCAAAAAAAACAACTACAAAATACTCGCTAATAAGCATTGCTAAAAATCGTATCTTAAATCTATTCTTCTTGAATCACTGCTGATACAAAATACTCGCTAACAAGCATTGCTAAAATCATATCTTCTCTATTCTTCTTGAATCACTGCTGATCTCTCTTGCCATCTTCCATTACCGTCTTTTCACCTCTCAACTTCTCGTCATTCTAACCTCCCACCTCTGCATCATGAGATCCCCCCGGATTATCTCTAAACTAATAAAATCCTATGCACCAACAACACGAACTTCTCGTTCATATAGCACCTCCAAATCACAAGTCGCATTATGTCTCCCGGGTCAAGGATTCCAGTCATCAGGCATGTTGGCTGATTTCCAGAAGCAATACTCCTCGATAGTTGATCCGCTTCTTCAAGAAGTCGATGAAACACTGCAATTCTCCCTCTCCAAGTACCTTCTTTCCCCAGATATCGATACCCAGACAATCAACTTGACGTCGAATGCTCAGCCGCTTCTTTTAACCTCGTCCTACACTATCTACAAGATTCTAGCGGAACTGGGGCTCATCGGGCCAGGATCGGCTAACGAGATCAAATATGTATTTGGACATTCGTTGGGCGAATATTCCGCATGGGCTATTTCTGGAGTCCTCAGTCTTTCAGATGCGGTCTGGCTGGTACGGCAGCGTGGAAAAGTCATGGAAAGAGCCACTATTGAATGTCCTGAGCCCACGGCAATGACTGCCATCCTCATCCCCAAAGGCCAATATAAACACATCTATCCTCTTCTACAGCGAATGGTTGCAAAGAAACCTGAAACAATATCTATTGCTAATATCAATGCCACCACCCAGACAGTCGTGTCAGGAAGAAAGCGGGATGTTGACCAGTTGGTGATGGATTTGAGCGATGCCATGGGTAAACGTATGAGGACACGCTCCCTTGCTGTCTCAGGGGCATTTCATTCTCCGCTCATGGCATCAGGCAAATCTGCTATGCAAGATCTTGTAGACGGCAGAACAGGAAGATCTATTTCTTTCAATTGGCCCCCAGTCAATGGCACGACCATCATTTCCAATATAACAGCACGACCATTTCAATCTCTAGAAGAAGTCAAGCACTCCGTCGTCAACACTCTGACTACACCAGTGGACTGGCTTGGATCCATCCAGTATATTTCATCCAAACCAGATCTCAAAGGTCTCATATGTCTTGGACCTGGACGAGTAGCAAGAACTGCTGAGGACGACTGTAGTCTACCAGTTCTCTATGTCGATAAAGTTTCAAGCCTAGGGGAAAAAAGCTTGCGATTTGATTGAACTGTAAATCACTGAAGAAAGAGATTGAGATGATATCTACCTTATGAGAGAAATTTAAAGACCTACTAATTCTCCTCTCTCATTCTATCTTATCTTCTCATACTCCCTTGTATATATCCCCCATCTCCTTGTAATAAATATTCACATTCCTGCCAAAATACGACAAAGAAATCTCTCGTAAAAAGCATAAAATCCCATCCATCTCTATTGTAATGATATATTAACTCATATCATGCATCTTCTACACATTCATCTCCTATACGCTCCGCAATAATTCACTCTCCATCTACCTCCATAGACTCTGATTCCAATTCCGCAGCAGCTTGTCTCTTTTCCCTTGCTTCTTTTCTCTTTCTCTGCTTAAACTCCTCGATCTCCTGCTTCAACTCCAAGTTCGGAATCACCTCTTCAATTGTCAAAGGCTCTCGATTGAACGGGTCCTTGGCGTCGCTCAGCAAATGCTGCTTGATAGTTCCCAAGTCAATATTCACCTTAGAACTGGGTAATGTCACCGGCTCCTCCATAAGTGTATACATGAGTGGATCGAGATACTCATCTGGAATATCTCCTAGCTCCAAATCTCCTTGCTCATCCTCTTCCTTGACTGCGTCTGCCCTCTTGGCGAAATCGATAAACTCATCCAAGACCTGTGGACTCTTCAATCCCCATCGCGACAGAATGTCCTTAACCCGTATAAAGTTTCCTAGGTGAAACGATCGTCCATCTCTTGCCACTGCACGTACAAACATTTCTTCCTTGTCCAGATTCACATAAACCTCAACCAATTGCGATAACAAATCTCTGGGATTGAATCCATACTTTTCAGGATTCTGTACTTTCAGTTCCCGGCATTTGGGTCCAACTAATGCTGCAACATTGTAGTTAAGCATAGCTGCAAGCCTATCAACAATTTCTGGGGTAACAAATGCCTTGGCCACAGCACTGGTAAATAGCTTCAGCAAATGAACTGTCTGATTAGCAAGTTGCAACGAACTACTGGCTTGTTTTTCAGAGCTGGCCAGATTCTGTCTCTTTTCTTGAGTTGCCTGATCTTCAGCTGGATTGGGCCGACCCAAAGGAGCCAGCTCCTTTTGCAGTTTGTGAATCTCCACTAGCTTGGCCAAGCTCTCGTCCAACAAATAGGTACTGTCATTTAACAGCAGCGCAACAAACTGAACAAAAAATTTCACATCTTCAGTGCTTTCCTTCTCCAAGTTCTTTCGGTAGACATTATTTGCCCAAATCACCCGAATAATCACACTGATATAGTATCGTGTATTAAACTTCTCGTAAAACTGCGAGCTTCGACCAGTCTGTTCGACGTCAATGTACCAATTCATTAGAGCATGTAGCAGATGACTCGTGCACACCTGCTCGGTATCATAAGTCTCGACAAAATATCCCTTGCGTCCATTGCTAAGATCGATTGAGCCAAAAAAAAGTAACTCGACCAACTTACTTTTCAAGTATGGATTCTTGACATAAAAAGAGTTTCGCAGGAAAGTCACAGCAAAAATTACTAGGGGACGGTTAGGGAGTGTCATCATCACCAAAGGTAAGTATTTTCCGATATCGATCAGAAGTGATACTGGTGCTTCAATAAAAAACTCCGGATAGTTTTGAAAGTACGCCGGTGCTCCATCAGAATCAAAAGGCATCTGAAGTTCACTGTATTGACCTTTGTAGGGAAATAGATGCTTCGGCTCAGCTGCACGAACCATCACCATGAGATGGAAAATGGCAAACTCTGCATAAGTTGTAATGAACTTTTCCGAACGAAGAACCGCGTCCAGCGAATACTTAAGTGCCAAGGCTTGAGTGCGCTGCTTCTTTAATCTTTCCGCAGTAGTATTGATCATTGCTTCTCGAGGGGTGTTTCTCCAACGCGCCACTTCCATAGCCAATCGAGCAATATTCGCCTCAAGTTGGTCGGTAATCTGCTTGACTCTAGATTGCGACTGAATTGAGCCATTAAGGCCGTACTGGAAATATGCAATAGTAAGGAAAAACAAATGAGAAATAAAGTTAGGGTCAGGACCGTCTAGCTTGTCGTTCAGATATTCCTGCGATGAGTTGGAGTCGGCAGCAATTTTCGTTTCATCACTGATATCGTACAGGGCGTATGAGCCTCGTCGGAAGTACTCAAAGTCGATTTTGTCGATTTTGGCACCGTAAAGGTCACTGAAAGGCTGGCACAGTTTGGTCAGCACATAGGTGATATTCAACATGAACCCGTCCGGCGAAACGGTATTGGGTTCAACATGCAGTGCTGTACGCTTATGGTTGAGATCAAGAACCTTTCCAAAGTACTGCAGCAGTACCTTACGTGAATCGGGAGAAGCACGAACAACTCGGTGGCATATCTCAAACAGACGACCCTGAATAACACTGAGCTCGGCCACAGTGTCTTGAGCGACCTGGTTTATCTGTGTCTGGCTCATGCTGTCAGCATTGGGGTAATTGATAAGGACAGCTGCACCGTCGAGAGGAGAAATTGTTAGAAATGGGCCTAAAAAAGTCAGTGATAGTACAGAAATAGGGGTTAGAGAAGTGTCATCATCGGAAATGGAAAAACAGTCCAATCTGGCCAAGTTTTTCGTAACCAAAGGTATAGAGAGCAGATTTTCCAGAACCATGAAATGTGATTTATAGTCGGAATATCCCTTGGACTTGAGGGACGTACCGAGGTTGTGCAACAGCGGATTGAGTAGATCCAGAAGTATTTCCGATTCGTCAGCATATACAAGCATGTTACTGACAAACTCATACAGCCGGCCGTAGTCATGAGAAGAACTAAGCAGAATCTCGCTCAGATCAATTGTGTTAGAGCCGGCATCTGTAAGATCACTCGTAGCACAGATCACGGCGAAGTCCACAGCTCGTTTACGGACTTCAGCTTTTGCGGCATTCTTCTTATCAGCCAAAGAATCCGATTTAATCGCCCGTTTAGGCAGAGCAGTATTCCACACCTTAAACAGGTAATGGAACGCATTGATCTGCTGGTTGGATGCATTGTCAGTCAATCGTGCCCAGAACAATCTGTCAAGCAGATCCACAGTGAGCTTGAGCGATGCTGTTTCATCTTGGACTTCTTCAACCAAACTAGAAAGATAAATCAAATGCGACTGGTCATTCTCTTCCAGCGTTACACCCAGACTGGATTTGAGAAACTGATTCTGCCAGTCCTCAAATGATACTGGCGAAGGGGTCGGTGCTTGCACAGGCGCTGACAAATGGGCGTTAGTAGGAGTAGTGGTGGTACTGATGGAATCAGCATCGGACTTAGCTACCCCGTTTGAGGGTTTCTGTTCAATCTCATCCTGAGCTTTATAACTCGATGCAGGAGACTCAGTACGAACAGGCGCGATATCGTTGGAAACGCTCGACGCCGCGGAGGACACCGAAGGCGATGACGAATTGCCGCCAAGCTTCTCTAGACGCTTTCTACGGACCTGCAAATCAGTCAGCGGTTATTCGAGAATATCTCACAAAGGCGAATATATCCGTCAATGCATATAATAATATAGTAATCAACAAACCTTATCTGCGTCGTCCATCCTGGTGGTGATGCTATGAGATTGGATTTCAAGTGGGGTGGGTGTTGAAGTTAACGTTGTATTCCAACATCAAAGCTTGGAATCACTAACGTGCATCTGATTGATCACATCAACAACAAATAAGCGCTGCGACAGCTCACAAAAGCTGCTTATAGAAAATCAAGATCTAATCTGATTGCAATATTTCGCTTTATTATTGATTGTTTGACCAGACCTACTAAGTGCTAAGCGCTGGGTGTTCCACCAACCTCCACTCCACGCTCGCTGAAATTACTGCAACAAATCACAAAAGTATTGCACAGCTCAGATCCCGCCGCCCGGCGATCAAACTTGAGATAAAATTTGAACTGATTGAATCATCTAATTCTACTGCTCAATATTTTATTGCATTTGTCTGTTGTGTTCTTTCGATACATTGAATTGGCCGCAGAGCAGCACCAAAAGTCCACAAAGTTTGTAGACCCTTGCTACAGATATTGGAGATCTTGATACCGTTTATAGCGTCAGATATATCTGTGTGAAAATTTCCCTCACCATATTGCTTATTCCATTGGATCAAGGCTTGTTTCTTCTAAAAACAGGTTTTCCACCAGATCACCAGATCTCGTCATATCAATACCTGCTACTAGCATTCTGGGCATCTACGCGAGACTGGATCTATTCCATTAATTGATTCAAAATTCTTCCCTCCTTTTTACTTGTTGATATCCATTGACTGGACATGTCTCTGGAGACAGTTTCTGCCGGGCCTCCCCCTGCCGGGGCAAGTAGCACTAGAGATGAACTTGATCCACTACTTGTAACTGCTCTGAGAGATCCCAAAAACCGCATGTTCGTTTTACGGACCGAAAAAAATATAATATCACTGCTTAAATCGAGCACGCAGCAGAGCATCCAAATGGACCAGACCAACTCATTTTATCGGCTGGTGGTTCACAAAATAGCCGATTATTACACTATCGGACATAGCTCGAACCCAGAAGGCACGGCAGTGATTATTTTCAAGACCGATGGAATGCGGCTGCCTTCACGACGCTTAGCAAACGTTGACGTTGGGGCTACTATGCCCGGCGATATTGATGAAGATCGCCCCAAAAGTGCATCTCCTGCACCAGGTGGAACTGTTCTTCTCCGTAAAGGCACGCCTGGTGAATTGAACTCAGGAGCGAGCTCCAGCACGAATAGTATACGAGATATTGCAGCCCGTGAAGCATCTTCGTCAACCGGGTCAGTAAACCAACAAGAACTCATTGCTGACAATCAGAAACTGGCGAAAAAGCTTGCACAGTATCATGAAGCTAGAAAGCGGATTTTTGAAGATGAGCGTAAGGAGCATGAAAACAAGGACGTTGATCCGATAAATTCTCAGGAAGAGCTTGAACAATATGACGGTCAAAGACAGAACCATTATCCTGCATTTCAAACAAGTGAATACAATGACCCTGCATACCTACGGGACGCCAATCAATATAGACAGGCTCCACCGACATATGGATACCCCCCGCAGCAGTTCCAACCTCAATGGTATCCTGCACCGAACAACCATGACTCAAACAACGTCAATCAGACGCCCTGGAATGGTTTTAATGCCGCGCCTCCAAGTGGTTTCCCGGTATCTTTTCTGACACCGCAGGGGCCCACTGCTCAATCACAGATCTGGCAGAACCCGCCGTTGAATGGGTACTACTCTACTGGCCAAACAGCGGGATATCAGGGAGGATTTGCATCTAGCACTGTTCCTGGCAGTATTCCTGGCAGTATTCCTGGAAATAATCCTGGAAATACTCCTGGAAATACTCCTGGAAATGACAATATTCCTACACGATTTATTCCAGATGGGCCGGTAAATAGAAAACCGTAGTAAAATCTAATAGACGGTTGCAGAATTGTTACTAGGTGTGTACGACATGGATAGTAGACGAAAAAGATGAGAAGCTTAGGTCAATCGTTATGAGTTCCTATGACAAGGGTGTTGACATACTGATAACGCAAATATACGGCGTTCTTTAATATCACCAACTGAAATCCAACGATAGACAGGATTTGGGATTGTTTTAGAATGTCCCGACTTTTCTGGTAAAAACTGTTTTTAAAGGGTCATTCTTTAGTAGACTAACTTACTACAATTACCCCATAGGATCTGCTCATCTCCCTAGCTCATCTCAAAACATCTCGTATTACTGTAGTCATATGAATGATTCTCAATACAAATCCAGCCCAGATCTACGTAACTTTACGTCTTATTCATAATTCCTTCTGCACGCCAATCAATCATAATAATATTTCACGTCTTCATGTAACTAATACATGGGGCGTTATTATGTGTCTGTTAGAGACGTGCTACGCCTCTCTAACTAGCAATCTCCACCATTTCTCACTACCTTCGGGGAACAGTATTCATTAATAGATTGATACATAATGCCCTTAAAGTTAATAAAAAACTACAAAATTACGGCACGTTTGTCAACGCCCGCCCATTAATCAGTATATAATAGTTAATAACTCAACCATGTAAAGCAACTCGGTAATCAATTGTTCAACCAACCAACCTACAATACGCTCGAGTTATCAAAATAAAAAGAGCTAATAAATCAGCCATACAAGCTGGTTAGTTAAGTCAATCAGTTAGCCAGCCAGCAATCATGCCCAACCTAAACTAGAATCCACGCACATAGCCTAAAGCTTACTTGGTACCCAGAGCTACCTGCTTAACTGCATCTTACTTGGTAACCTGAATACTCCAAGGCACTTCAAGATGATCAGTCTCGTCATCATCCACAAAGGTACTGGTACAAAGATAAGTTCCCCGTAGCAACCAACCAGCAGGAGCATTGGCCTCAGGCAAGTCGTGGGTGTAGAAGGGGTTCTCCTTGGTGCTAGGAGGGAAAGAACCCAGCAATTCATTTGTTCTGCTCAAAGGAATGCCTCCTCGCTTGGCCACCTGTAGGTATCGCAACCCAGTGACTATTTCATGCTGAATTCTAAACTTGACCCGCAGGTGATATTTGACACCATTAGGCACACTGATGGGGTTATCCTGGAAGTTTTTGAGACTGACGGGATCTTCAACCTCCACAACAAACGGTTCTCGGCCGTCAATGAAGACCTCCATGGCCAAAACCACCACCCGTCGCTCGTCGCCAGGGGCTCCAATGCTGTTTACGCCACTATTGGTTAATCCCAGAGACTTTTTCCACCGTACCAAACTCTCGTCTTCCGCGTCCATATTTACATACTCACTAATCGGTTTCTTGTCGCCAGGAACGTAGTTGTCAACCACTTCGTCGACAGCTTCGGTCTTGGGGTCGCTGGAGCTCATTATTTTAGAAATTCAATCACAAATAATTCAATTAATCAAATCGAAACAAACCAAAACCAATCCAATCTGGGGTCAGGTAGGATACGATGCGATAAAATTCAAAAGCTCTCTTGAAACCGATTAGCGGACGGCACTCTGTTTATATATAAAAGTTTGGCTAGCACTTGTTTAATTTGTGCAGGCTGATGCTTGATTTGTATGATACAGCCGTAATGAGGGGAAGTGGGAAAATCATCGATAGGAACACGTCGTTGAAGAAGGAGAAGGAGGTGGTGGGCTGCGGGGTACCGTGGTAACCGTGGAGATGGAGTTACTCGGCCCAGAGCATCATAAAGCTTGAACGAGTTCGAATTCGACGTGACTGGTCGTCGGTAGCGATTTCATGTCAAACTCACCAGTCCTGTAGACCATGTAGAATTCGCAGTGAATGCTGCCTCGGTCCATCTTAACGGCGATCCCAAGATGTCGCCCCGCAATAATTAAAATTTGACTCACCAGGTTCGGAATGCAGCTACTTGAGGCGGGCACAGTCGGAACTCACCCCAGTCCTGTTTAGTTCGCACATAAGAAACGGCATCGATGGGCTCAGTTTGCTCGGCATGCTTGGCGACTTTTGTCTGCTGCGTAGGAGTTGGAGGACATCAAGCGGGGAATTTTTCTTGTCATTTTCATTTGTAGACGTCATGATATTGGCAAATTGGATTGGCTCCTAGTAGATATTTGTATGAAAAACAAGAATTCAAGTGTCAAATTCCAATAGCGGGGCTTTTCTTTAGGGTCCTCTCGGAAAAAGTTGGAACCTAACTGTCCGTCAATGCCGATATCGTAGCCGTGGAGAGGATTAATCAGCTGTGGAATTAATCAGCCGTGGAATTGAGCAGCCGTGGAATTGAGCAGTGCACATGAAAATGAAGGACAATGGAAATTTAGAGATTCGTAAAGTCGGAGATTCTGATAGTCAGAAATGACTCGAATATGATATCTATGGCATTAATATATTATTTTACTTTGCCGTTGTGTTATTCTGGACGTTTGTTTCAGCCCAGCCCAGCCCAGCCCAGCCCAGCCCAGCCCAGCCCAGCTTATCTATATTTATATATATTCTATTATGCATCTTACCAACTCGCGAATACGTCAGATCAGCATATTCTAGCCCGATATATATTGTCAATTCTAACCAGGGTGGCCATTGTTGTATGTACAAAAACAGTACGATTAGACAGCCCCTGAATGTCGAGAATGTCGAGGAACAACTGATTTAGGCTCATCGCGGGGAAAGACTTGGACGCACGTACTTCACTAACTGACTGTGATTGACCACCGATTCATAGATTCTCACATGATACTGTTAAGTAGCTTTTTACACATTGGAAACAACAACAGTATATAATTACATGTGTTTTGGCTCAGATCGACCTTTGAGACGATGGTTACTAGTGGTCAGCCAGGGTCTTTGAGTGCCAAAGCTTATTGAGCGATACTCCAAAAGTAGCAATCAAACACTAGCAAAACTGACAATCAGTCAATTAAACTCTAGAAGATTGGATAGCGAGAAATTTCAGGTCTATGAATTTAATTGACCGATCTAAAGTGATACGGTGACTGGGGATTTGATAGGCTTACACTCAGTCAGTCAGTATTGTCTAACATGATATCGAGCAACTGAATACCAGATATTCATGATATTTATGATTCAATGACAATTTAACGGCGAAAACTACAAGTACTGTGCCAATTGGACTGCGCGATCAAATTAGATGCCCCCTTCTTCTACAGTTCAGAAACCCATATTCATTCGTCCAATACCTTGCCCTGTTATAATCCGAAGCCTTTTACGTTCACCAAGAACTTCGTGTATGGAATAAATCATATCAAGTCTGGTTCTAGTAATACTGCGAAAAACCACCGAAACATTGCCGGTTTGTCTGCGTCATTGCTATTGTCTATATACATTTATTTTTACATGCCGAGCATTACCATGACCACAGTACCTAGATTGAGCGCTTCTGTATGACGCTGATGATGAGAAGGATTAAAAAATAAAAAGAGTCTTTACATTTGCTTTAAGCATCCACTTCTTCAATGCCACTGACAGAACTCTCAACAGAAGATCCACCACTCAGGACACTAGCCAATGATGGAGGAGGCTCCAGCACAATCATTGTTCGCACATAATCAAGTACAGGCTGCTTCAAACTCTTGTCGTAAATACCTAAAAGGTCGACAGGAGAAGGATAAACACGAAGAGCACGGTAAAACGCCAGAGCCGCAGCCATTAATTGAGCTTCGTCAGAAGAATGAGTAAGTTCGTCAGCCCGAGCGACCTCGGAAACGAAAAACGCCTCCTGGGCCTTGAGATCAGTGGGAAGGGGGTCGTTGGCAAGAGAGTCTTTGATGAGGTCATGTAACTTGGTCTTGAGCTCCTTCTTGCCAGCCTCAGCTGCCTGATCCTGCTGCTTCTTGTGGGCCTTGGCGGTCTTTCTTATCTTCTTTCGGAACTCAGTAGAGTTTCTTCGCATGTAGTCGAAATATATGAGATACGACACTGCATGTTGAGTTAGTATAGGGGTAGTTTGGTTTGGATGTCGGCAGCAGTTATACAATATCGGAATGTTATAGCCACAAACCCGCATTGAATTAAACTGCCGTACTGTAAACTCCACTCACCAGCAGAAACTGCAGCAGCACTCAGTACGATAGAAGTAGTCGACGGAGCCATTTTTTTATCAATAGTTGTTGCTCTGTGTTCTATGAAGCAAAAGATGAAAATTCATCATCCAACGCCGCTGAGTTTGGGTTCCGGTCGGGTAACGCCTTTCCATCATCGCTAAGCGCGCCAAACAGCCCCGCGTAAGCTGAGGGCGTCAGGGTGTTCGAGATTTTCTACAATATAGACGTAATTTAATATTTTGAGACTTGTTTTCTGTAGACACACAAATAAATCTCACTTTAATGATATCTGTGTACAGTTCGAGTACAGCTCGAGTTAATTCTGGCGTTGAATCAACAACTATAAAGTAACAATGACCGTCATAGTAGTGCCATGGAAGAGTGATGTAAGAGTACAAGAGTGTAAAAATAGAAGACTGATCTGCAATACAATGATAACAATAGAAGAGAAGAATGAATAAAACAATAGAAGAATAATCACATTGTTACAAATAATATAATAAGAAACTAGCTTTCGCAATAATACAATATTCTAGCTTAGTTAGTTCTAGTACATGAGAATCATAAGACAACTACAATATAGCACTCTGTGCATATGCTCGTCAATACTACATTGCAACCATATCTCTTGGAGAATGAAATATACAGCACACCGTACAGCATCAAGAACAGGCGTTTCACATTGTCGAATTGAAGTCTTATCTCTCCGATAAAGTGATGTTCACGATATCGTATATAAATTGACACTTTCGTCTAATCAATCTCTATATCTTGATCCAGATCAATCAACCCATCGAGATCGTCTAGATATTAGATCATTCACAGTCCTCCAGTCCTCCTGCACTACAGCGCGACAATACCCCAGTACCCCAACATACTGATTGTATAAAATACAACAAATCCTCATTGCTTGGCATCTGAATTAATACCCTGCTGAAAAGTCCTCTTTAATGGTCATCTAGAATAACCATCTCGGCGGCCCGGATAAAATATGGAGCCAACACCACATTTGGCAATCTGTCACAGTCTCGTGCCAAAGCCCAAACCTTAGCTAGTCGTCACTTGATAGATTATCGTACGATTCTATTGCCACAACAGGTAAATCGCAGTAGCAAGCTACGGCTACTCATATTAAGTTCCCACAAGCTTCTCTTACCCCAGACCTACTGACAAGGGCCATCTGCCCGTAATTCTGTCACGATTAATCCCGATCAATATGTGTTTCTCTTGGCCATGATCTGGATTTTTCTTCTAGGAACAAATCACATCGTACGTCTATTATGTCCAAACTCAACTATCAACAATCAAAATAACCCCATCAAATATCAATATTTTCCCCTTGATTTTACTTCTTTAACCTCTATATGCATGCTGGATCCTCCACTCTAATGCCCCACCATTGCGTTGCGCCGCACCCCACCTAGGCACCAAAAGCGGCTTCCTCCGTGATAACTTCGTCGTTGATTCCTAAACTAACTCTTCTTCAATCACCCCACGCTGCGCAAGGCCGTAGACTTCTTACAGAGATTGTTTAGTCTCAGACATATATATATCGTTTCCACTGCTAGCCACAAACCCTCAACTTTCTTTATCCAACATGACTGGCGAACTCCCCCCAACACCCCGACTCAAGCATCTACCAGCCCACAGCCAACGAGCGGTATTAACTCATTTGTTTGAAGAATGCGAAGCTCTGGAACTCATAGCGATAAGCGTTATTTCCACTGGTCATTACGACTCTTACGAGGAGCTTATTGGTCTAATTTGGATCAAATTGCAGAAATTTCTCGCGGCGGATCAGAATGATCCCCGAGTATACGCTATCATAGCAGCACATCCTCGACTCGGGGCTAAGAAAGCCGATATTTCCAGTGTTCATTCAGCTTCTGAGCAAGCGGGTCTACAGCAGGCCAGCGAGGAAGAAGCAGCACAGCTTCAGAAACTCAATGATTTGTATGAATCCGTTTTTCCGGGCCTCAGATATGTGGTATTTGTCAACGGCCGATCCCGCGAGGCCATCATGGAGAACATGAAAATGCGGATTGATAGGGACGATTTAAGTCTGGAAAAATACGAGGCTCTCAAGGTGAGTATTATTAAATGATTCGGCTTGATTTTATAAACTAACTCTTAAGGCCATGTGCGATATTGCCCTTGATAGAGCCAACAAACTGGAGCAGCCACAAGCATAATTATAAATAGCGCAACATCTTCAAGCCAAAAAACACAAATACCAACATATCTGATAACCGGATGAGTCTATTGCTAGGAAAACTGGAAAACCAAGTCGATCGCATAGTGGCCTTAACAACTAATGACAAATGATATTGTATGGTTACAGGCACGAAAATGATAAGAACTGGACAGCACCCACCCGGTTGATCTCATGTATACCAGTACATAATGGAACTGCTGAAATATTTAAATAACAAATGCAAACTCACATGTATGATAGGTAGCCTCTTGCCGCCATGGTGCAAACTCACATCTATAGCCAGACTCTTATCATGCCATTGTTTGAGCTTAATTCAATGGATATATTACTTAAATATTCATACAGAGAAACATGCAAGGGCCTATTGTTCACCCGATATAATGCGTCTAGTATTGATCTGATCAGACAAAACAATCAATCGCATCCGTTTAATCGCATCGGGCTTGATAGCATTACTTTTGATCATCATTGGTTCCGCTTCACCTCTATCAAATATCTGGTATTACAAACCAAGAGGACTTTCTTCAAAATATTTTTGGCTTCATACCTCCAACCAACCTGGCAGCTTGAAATCATCTATAAAAAGTAGTCTGGCGTCTTTCTGCTTACACTGGGCTCGCCCGGTCTTGGACAGGGATCGTACTGCAAGAACGTATTGTTCAGATTCTCGTCAACCTCCATGATAGCTGCCTGGTTGCCGCATCGATAGCAGTAGTTAGGAGCGGAAAATATAGTCACCACCTGCTGATCGTGAGACCATGCGTAGCCCTCCATCATGAGCTGATGGGCTCGCGCAATGAGAGACAGTCCATTAATATGATTGAACTTTTCCGAAATATCGGGGCCAAATGTGTAACCAGCACCTCTTGGCGAAATGCCCCAAGAGCCTCTTTCTTCTGGATCACTCCATAGAAGATCACACATGGGACCATCATGAGGCACCTCCTGAAATCGAGACAATTCTCTGATGTTGTCGATGGTTTCGATTTGGGGAGAAAGACCGCCATGTAGACAGAAAATCTTGTTTTCTACCAGGGCCGTGATGGGGAAGTAGTCAAACAAGTCAGTAAACATTTTCCACACCTCAGCATTGCCATATTTCCGCAGACACTCATCGTAAAACCCGTAAACCTGGGTGATTTGTCTCGATTCGTGATTGCCTCTTAGAATGGTGATTCGGTGGGGGTGTCGCACCTTCATGGCCACCAAGTACGAGACTGATTCCACCGAATAATAACCTCGGTCGACATAGTCGCCCATAAATAGATAGTTTGTATCAGGGCATTGGCCCCCGATTTTAAACAGTTCCATAAGATCGTGAAATTGGCCATGGACGTCTCCGCAAATGGTCACTGGTGCATTCACATTGTGCACATTGTCCTCATACTGCAAAATGCCCTTGGCCATTGTACATAGCTGCGCCACTTCCTGCTCAGTCAGAGGCTGGCATTCTCGCAGTCTTTCGATCCAACCATCCAACTGCCCCATACTGGTTCTGGTGAGCTCAGTGGGCGGTACCTCGTCAGGTCGAGGTCCAACCACATAACTATTATCGTAATCCTCCATACCCTCTCCTTCCATGTCCAACGAACTTTCGGGCATGGCATCCTTCATCTGCACATCGGGGTCTATTTCCATTGTGGCTACTATGCTGTGTTGTGGGGAGACCAGCAATGTGAATTTGAAATGATGATGGTAATAAGTGATGTGTTTATATTGGAGGTTTAAAGATGTGTTTTGCTGCACGAGTATTTTGGGTACCGCAATGGTTACTGAGCAGTGAGGTGGGGTGAAACAAATACAAGGGTGAACAACGGGGAAACCCAGGGAGAAATAGGAGGAGAACAAGTTGATATTTATGGTTGAATATTGATAATAGGGGAGGAGGGAAAATATGAGCAGTCAACTGAGGGTGGGTAGAGACTAGAAACTTATACTATTTAGCATGTACATATCATCATTCAAACATTGTTTATGATTAAATGTATTGCTGTCAAGGGGTTTATACTAAATTTTGTTGAACATCAACAGATACCACTGCATATGTTCAATTTTTCTCTATCAAAAATGACGTTTCAGTAGGCTCTATATTTTATTGATAATGGAAAATTAGTAGCAGTATCCTACAAAGTGTAACTTCATTTTGGCGTAGATGCGTAAGTTCATTGAAGCATACAAGCTTTCCTGGTGGAGTTGTCCCGCATCGCTTCCATTATAGCGTTTGCAGGAACCAGATCAAGATGTTCAGATGTTCTAATACGAACTACCGTATCGGTCTAAACTGTATTAAATATAGCTCTAGATTATCATACTATTCAAACATGGAGATATAGAACGATTGGTTGCTAAGTATATATTTCGCCAGTCGATCTCTTTCGTTCCTTCAGGTTGCTATGACAACAATAAGGTCAGGCACTTCGTTGTATTAACCTAGTAGAAAACTGCATAGGAACAGATTCTGTTGCGTTTCAGAACTTGGTCGATTTAATATCCTAGTTCGATTTACTAGTTATACTATTCTGTCGCACCATTTTCAACAAAGGGCGATATTACGCTGACTGGCGTTATTCCTCCTTTCATGCTACCATCAGATGGGATTAGCAGCTGGAATTAGCAAAGCTGATACTAAGGGAGCACTTTTTGTAATACCATTAGTTGATTGACTATTTCTCATCTACAAATCAAGTTAGTGATGCTTTAATGCTCCAGTCTGTACAACTACGCCCTACCCAATGATAGTTTGTCTCTTTTTTCACTTATCTCCATCAAAAAGCTATATTTTGAGCCGTTTCCGCACATTATCAGTGTAATTCCACTGTTCATAAATATGGAAAAATTCCGATATATGTTCAAATCAGATAATCTACTTCTTTCCTTAACTCGATGTTTGTAGCTTACTCTTTCATCTTTCCAGTACCATAACAACTTGTCTTTTTCCCCACAATTATGGTCGTCTGATTACACTACTCTCCCTTAACCTCACTCGAAATCAACTTCTTTCTACATTATAACCATCATATAATAGTAGATCAATTTTCATTCTATTATTTCACTATCTGCTCCATGTCTGTCTCGGCCCTATCGCAAGATAGCCATGCTACTCATCGGTCTATCGCTTGGGCTCCTTTTGACTACGCCGTTCCAGTTTCCTTTCTTGGTCGCAGACAATCCTATATTGCGTCTCCTGTTTCTCCTAATACAGCACTATCCAATGACGATATTGACTATGCGAATCCTTTAGTTGATGTCACACTTCCCCATGTCCCCAAATACCCTCAGATTCCCGATCGTTAGTGCCCATTCATTAATCAGCAATTCGCAATTTCCCTCAATTACTCTAACTCTGCAGCTCCAAATCATTCCCGGATCCCCATAGTCGCCAGTAGATCTCGCTCTACTCACTACGACCTAACTACTTCGGATCACCCATATTACAATGCGCCAATTCTCACAGTATCCAACCCGGACCCCAATTCATCACCTCAAGCACAGCAGCAGCAAGCAGACCAGTGGTGGAAAAATACTTGGATTTCATTCTGGTAGTATCCCTAATATTTGTTTTCAACAATCCATCCGTGCCATTAACACTGCAGCTCCTGGATCAGCTGCTCCAGTCGACCCCAATAACTCTGACGATCAATCCCTCCTAGACGAGTAATATACCTGTTTTTATTTCTCCTGGAATTATTACTTTCAATAAAAGTCCTCTATCTGTATTTCATTCTTCTACAGTTCAGAACATTGATCTTTGTGCGTATAGCTACTCTTGATTTCTTCTACAATTTAATATTATTCAAAAGAACTAAAGTCCATTATACTGTACTCTGTTCTACTTTACTCTGCAGCCTCGCCAAATCTATCGGCAATACTGGAAACCAGCTTGTCAAACTCTGTGGCACACTGCTCGGCACCTCGGCTAGGCTCGAAGAACTTTGCACTTTGAAGGGAATGCTTGATATCAGAAGTGCTCTCAGAAAGCTTGCTCCAAGTGGCACCAGTAGCAACTGCCTTCTGGGCTTCTTCATAGTAGCTGACGAACGCCTTCATCATGCCAGATGTCTTCCAAATGGGGCAGAAGGCATCATAGGACGAGTAACCATTCTGCTGCAAAAAGTCTTCCTTGATCAGGGTAGACACATCAAGGGTGATCTTGTCGCTGTCGCTTAAGGCACTTTTACCAACAAGCTGAACCACTTGCTCCAGTTCCTCAGATGTAGTGAGAATCTCCTTGGTCTTGTCTCGCAGAGAGCCGAAACCAGGGTAGTTGGCATCATAGTACTTGTCCAACACAGGTGTGTACTTGGAGTACGAAATGGCAGTATTGACGGAAGGGAAATGCTTTCTCTGAGCAAGTTTCTTGTCCAAACCCCAGAAAACCTGAGTGATACCAAGAGTAGCAGTAGTGACGGGGTCAGAGAAATCACCACCGGCAGGCGATACGGCAGCAACAATAGAAACAGAGCCCTGCCTTTCAGGGTTGCCCAGAACAACAGCCTGACCAGCTCTCTCGTAAAAGGAAGCAAGCTTAGCACCCAAATATGCAGGGAAACCCTGATCAGCAGGCATTTCACCCAATCGACCAGAGATTTCTCGTAAAGCTTCAGCCCATCGAGAAGAAGAGTCGGCGATCATAGCAACGTGTTTGCCCTGATCTCGGAAGTACTCCGACAGAGTGATACCAGTGTAGATGGAAGCTTCTCGAGCAGCCACAGGCATGTTGGAAGTGTTGGCCACCAGAGTGGTTCGCTTCATAATAGGCTCCTTCTTGCCATTGACCTCAGTAAACAGTTCAGGGAACTCCATGAGTACTTCAGCCATCTCATTACCTCGCTCACCACAACCGACATAGATGATAACGTCGGAGTTGGAGTACTTGGAGAGAGACTGGGAAATGACAGTCTTACCACAACCAAAGGCACCGGGGATACAAGTGGTACCGCCCTGAACCACGGGAAACAATGCATCGAGAACTCGCTGACCAGTGAGCAGAGGATAGCTGGCAGACAGCTTTTCCGACACAGGACGAGGCACTCGAACGGGCCAGGTATGGTACATGGAGTAGTTGTACTTCTTGCCGTCAAACTCTACTTCAAGAATCTTGTCTTCAATAGAGTAAGAGCCGGCCTCGGCTACAGAGGTGATGGTACCTCGGGCCCGAGGCGGGAGCAGAATCTTGTGGTCGTTGAGCAAGGAGTTCTCAAATACCGAACCAAAGATATCACCACCAGTGATGTGGTCGCCGACCTTAAAGGTACCAGGAGTAAAGTCGTACTTGACCTCTCGACTCAGAGAAGGAGCATTGACACCTCGAGGAATGTAGATACTCTGACTGTTTTCCTTGATGGCCTTGAGAGGACGCTGGATACCGTCATAAATGGTTTCCATCAAACCGGGACCCAATTCAACAGACAAAGGCTTACCGGTTCGCAGCACAGGGTCACCTACGGTAGCACCAGATGTCTCTTCGTATACCTGAATAGTGGCCTTGTCACCGTCAATTCGAATGACTTCACCGACCAACGAATCGTGACCAACCTTGACCAGTTCGTACATAGCACAACCGATCATGTTCTCGGCAATGACAACGGGACCTGATACAGAGTAAATATAACCTGAAAACGGGATTAGTAAAGAGGTTTATAGACAGTAACGCAGTGCAAAACAGGTTCCTGGCGATTGATTTGCAATGCAAGAGAATACTTTGGTGTTGATGGACTACTCACCATATTCGTGCTCATTAGCATCATCTAGAGAGACCTTCTTGAGCTCTTTTCGAGCATTTTCAATCGCACCAGCCTACATATATGTTAGAACAAATAGACTCAGAGGTTTTACGGAGCGATTGTGGCTATTGTCGAGGATGCAAGTGAACGAGCAGGTGGCTGCAACGTCTAACGCCAGCACATCATGAGGAGTCAAACATCGCCCCAATCAGTTCAATACGTACCATTTTGTGCTCTTTATTACTGGAATTAGGTTCAGACAAAGCTTGACAAACTGAATATTCTCAATGCGTTGAGTTGAACGGTCAATTAATTCAGCACTGCAACAGTAGTGTGTGAAGTGTAAATCCAAAGCTGTGCAGCACCACCAACTCAAAGATGTCCCAAGCAGACGGCAGCGCCAGCAACGTGGGATCCCGCGGATTCAAAGGAAGAGGAAGATAATCAAACGAGCGGGATATAGGGAGAAAGTGCTAGAAATGCTGGTGATGAATGTATTGATTGAGTAAATAAGTAGGTAAATGAACAAATGACGATGTTTGGGTGGAATTATGAGTTACGTCTGATAAACTACTATATGTTCTACCAAACCGATAGCTGGAATACCCAGAAGTTGAACATGACTTGCAATAAAAATCTCGCATGTAGAAATAAGAAGGACTCTCTAGAACGTACAAATAGAGCAAAAATCATTACCATCCAATCTGGATAATAAATAGATTAGAATGAAAATATCCTTGTAGAAAATACCAGCAAGAGCAGGTAAAAGTTCCATTATGACACACCTGGATTATTTTGAAGTCTGAAAATTTCTTTGAGGATTAATTAGACAAAAAGCGGTGCTAGGAGTAATTTTCTCATTTTATTAGTACATGCAAATTTGCTCGTGTCCAAATATCAGTCCTGTTTTCAAGATAGCTTTCAGATCGCTGTCGTGGATCTGTAGTGTTTTATCAAAAGTCCCATAATCTTCGGCGTTTAACCACTCATGAGAGCACTTGTACAGCACTGCACGTGGCTTACTGGCAAGAATTCTAAGTTAATATAATTTATTTAAGATACATAAAGAGTTCCATAATTTTGCTCTATTTTTTTTGTCGATAACAGGTCCCGATGTTGTTCATTTTGTCGTCAAAACTCGGCATAATGTTCGGTTTGTCCCGGCATAATGTTCAGTCATACAACCGCCATAATATTATGGCAAATGGTATAGCTTTCTCCCCATATGTATATATATTTATATATCTGCCCCGTTATTCGTTTCCTTTCTCCATCACCTATCATCATTTCCTCTCCTCTTGTCACTTTGGACCCAACTGTGTTTGATCCGTATGATTGACTGAGTAAGGCATAGAGTGCTCTTCTCTCTGTGCCGAAACTCATGTGCATGATTATTGGTCATTCCGACTAGG
>JANIWT010000033.1:0-40544 GCA_030705125.1 Zygoascus bituminiphila | reverse complement strand
CCAAGGGGAGGCTGATTGTTCTTAGCTTCAGCTTCGGCGTCTCGTCCGTAAATGGGAATTCCGAGGGGAGGCTGATTGTTCTTGGCTTCAGCTTCGGCGTCTCTTCCATAGATTGGAATTCCAAGGGGAGGCTGATTGTTCTTAGCTTCAGCTTCGGCGTCTCGTCCGTAAATGGGAATTCCGAGGGGAGGCTGATTGTTCTTAGCTTCAGCTTCCGCGTCGGCTTCGGCAACAGGTGCGGCATAAGCAGCGGTCAAAGTGGCCGCAAGTAGGATAGTGGAGAGCTTCATGATAGATATTGGACTGGTCTAGAACTGTTATCTTTTTGGAGATAATAAACTAAATTAAGGAATTAACACTACTATTATATAGTTTCAGATTGAACGGATCCAATTGCTTGATCCTCATGCTGTGGTCTTGAGTTGGTCCAAAATAGGAAATCGGCAATCTGAGCTGAACAACATCATGCCTCGAGAATTCGCTAACCCCCGCACAAAATGCATCTTAATAGTATATGAAGGGGTTGTATTAGTCCTCTTCTGGCTAGGTAAGCCGTATATTCATTCCTTGTTCAGTTGGTTGTACCAATGGCGAGGTGTTTCGCAGAGTGCTGGTGCCCTGAATCTATCCCGATTAGGCAATTCTCAGATATAGCCGAGACCAGACATCTTATCGCAACAATTCGGTCAAACCTTTCGCAATACCGTTACTTCTAATGCAATATGAGAATCGATTAATAGAAGCAGCGAAAGTGAGCTAAAATCGCGACTGCTGAGATAGATGTAAGCAGGTTTTGATGATTCACGAAAGGACCGGTGACTCGATAGCAGCCTCTGTTACTACTGAAAATATCGAGAAAAATCACAGAATACTAGTTTTGGATTTTCCGATTGCCTCATATCTTTTTGGTAACTATCATACCCGTAATTGATCGTACTTCAGCAGGTTTATTATGCCCAGCATGCAGATCCACAACCCCTGCTCTTTCAAGAACTGTCTAAGTAATACTGCGCAGAAAAAGATTCACATATTCCAGAACGGTACAGGTTTTTACTAAAATAAGATTCCCCTTATTCTATAAATTATTTGAAGATTCGTATAACGGCTCTAAAAGTGACCAGGGATATCATACCTGCTATGATTGACTCTAGCTAACGTACATTGTAATTATAATACTAACATATCGAAAATCTCCTTTTTTTATGAATTTTAAAATCTATCGTTTGATTTTCCTAAACAAGAAAGACCCAGGTTTGAATGGAATACGGCGTAATCTTGCTGAAATGCAATGCAACCCTCGAGATCTTGCATATGCACCAAAGGATGTATCAAAGAGCGAGCAGTCTAGCCTTTTGTATATGAGTATTCTTTGTTTAAAAGTGATAAGTGGTGGGATAGCTATTCGACTAATGTAGTTTGTGCTTTCACACTTGTATCTCCTTTGCAGAATACTGGGCCAAATTCATATCCCCCTATTTGAATATCGGAAGAGGTCATAAAGATTTCTCTGGTGGTTCTAAGAAACTCAAAATTAACATCTCAGTATCCATTCTTTATTGTAACAAACCCACTCCTAAAAATACAGCTCTATATTACTTGGCAAGAGCATGTTGAATAAGTTTCTTAACACCGTCAACACCTTGAGCAAGACTAGAAAACGTGATCCATTCATCATCCCGAGAATGAGCCTGAAAAATACTGCCAGGTCCATAAAGATACCGAGTGAAGTTACCAGAGATATTAGGAATGTCAGTAGAGTATTGACAAACTACAGTCTCAAACCCAGGAACATCATAGTCAAGGTACTGAGGATGCACGTAGTAGAATCCATCCATGGTCAGGTACTCTGTAGTATTAACCAGGTCGTAGAAAATGTTGAGAACTTTTTCTGTTTCTGCAGCAATTCTCACCACAACAGTAGCATTGGCGCTGTCGGGGATGACATTACCAGCTACACCACCCGAGATCTTACCAATATTGAGAGTACTGGGTCCAAGGAGATCAGAGGAAGGAAGAGGTTCGCTGAGAAGCCTATAAAGTGCCTTGACAAGGATTTCATTCGCATTTCGACCAAGCTCCGGGTATCCAGAATGAGATGAAATTCCATGAGCATGTAAGGTGGCCATAGCAATGCCCTTATGACCAATGCCGAGCTTATTTTCAGTAGGCTCTCCGAAAATAACAGTTTCCCAGCTATCAACTCCAAGGTTTGCAGCAGCATATTTCATGCCTTGGCCAAATACCTCTTCGTCCACTACATATAGCAGACCCACATCACCCTCGGAGATGGTGTTTTGGTTCAATAGTTCTTCAACTGCAATAATCTGAGACGATATCGAGGCCTTAGCATCAACGGAGCCTCTTCCATAGATTCTATCGCCCTTAATAGAGTACGGCAAGTAAGGAGGAACAGTATCATAATGAGAGGTGACCAATACCTTGGTGTTACGATTGGTTCCGGGGTAAGCATAGAGGTTTCTTCTTCCGTCAATGACTTCTTGGGATTCCACAGTGAAATTCTTGGATTCAAGATACTCCTTCAAATAATCGTGGATAGCGTATTCTTGAATGTTAGATGGTGTTTTGTTAGTCAAAGCTTGATCTACTAACCATTGGACGTGAGTGAGTTGATCTCGATCAGCTGTCGGTGGAGAGATATCAACGGAGATGATTGGTACTGAATTAGAGGGACTTGGTCAACGGCATTGGCAGATGCTGCAAGCACCGCAGATGCTAGAATACAGGAAATTCTCATGATTTTTCTGTTTCGTTTGTTCTAATCTGAAAGTTCACCGATAAATGGAGGAGGGTAGAGTCGAGGAGGACGATTTATTGGCATTGTCGAGGGTTCCCAATAGAAGTTTCCGTGATACGGACGTTGGATGAGCAACAACAAAGTAATTGCTGATAAAACCCAATGGCTTCGTTTGATTTTGAAAATACCGCATTAGTAGTGGTAGACTGGGATGAAACTGTCACTGCTGAGGATACTTTGGCTTTGCTAGCTAATGCCGCCTACGAATTCAAGCCTGGTCTTGCCCCCAACTGGAAGTTCTATTACGATGCGTACATGGCAGACTACGCTGAGTACTGTTCGAAGTTTGGAGATATAGGAACTTTGGAGGACCAAATAAGGTTTTTGAGAGATATGAAGAAAGTGGAGAATGCCAGTATTCCACGTATTGAGAAAAACGAGGTGTTCAAAGACGTTCCTGTTGAGTTGCTGCTGAATCAGGTGGACAAGGTGAAGTTTCGAGCAGGGTGGTGGGATTTTGCGCGGCAATTGAGGGCACAGCAGGTACGTCTGGTTATTTTGAGCGTCAATTGGAGTGCTCAGTTCATTAGAGAGGCTTTTGAAAGACACGGGTTCTGTAATGTTGAAGTATATGCCAATGACTTTGAATCCAACTCACGTGGTCTGCTGACCGGCACTATGCTGGGTAGTCGGCGAACAGCTACGGATAAACTGGCGACACTGAAAGAAATCACCGAGAAATACAAGTTGGAAATCGAATCCAAGTCTGGAAATTACGCCTACTTTGGTGACTCAAGTACGGACTTACTGTGTATATTGCATGCCCCTGCTGGCTATGTCGTAGGTAAAACGTCGGTTCTCGAAACGGCGGAGCGGCTTAACCTTGCGGTTTCCAAACTATCTTTTATCAGCGACTTTAATGAGCTCATTGGAATGGAATCTTGAAACCTACTTAGCTATTGATATTGAAAGTAAACGGCTTTTTATTTAATAAGACTCAGCTTGTAGACAGGTGTTATCTTCTTCCGGGGATATTTGGCTGCATTCGTCGACTACCGGAGTTTCCAGATCGGGCCGATTTAATTGCTGCTAATCAACTTTAAAGCAGAATGTCGACATTTCGCCAAAATAGCTCTTCAACAAAGGCAACTAGAAGTAGAGAAGATTTCTTTTCTTCTCAGGATAGATACATCCATGGTGATATACTATCGTCCGATGAAGATGAGGTTCAGAGCCTCAATTCCCCGCGGGCTCGAACACCCCATACGAGCCCGATTACAAAAAGGACGAGATCTCGGTCTGATAAGTTGAGCTCTTCAAAGAGACAGAAGAAGTCCGGGGATGAGAAATCGGAGATGAAACTGTTTTCTGGGTTGAAATTCTGTAAGTTCTTGCCAATTACTATCTATCTGATGTCTACTAACCGCCAGTACTGGTTCCCTTTCAAGTCGCTTCTAAACTACACAATTCGCGTGCTTCTAAATTCAAAGAATATGGGGCAGTTATTTCTAAAAGCTATGATCCAGAGTCTATAACTCATCTACTCGTCCAGCAGAGATGGACCGGTCGGAAGGTTGCAGAATATCTTAAGGTTGAGAAAGTTCCGCCTGACATCAAAGTTGTTTACAATTCTTGGGCTTCTGAGAGTATTGAGCAGGACAAATTATTGGATATTTCTCAATATGAAGTTCCTCAAGTTCCCAGACTAGGTGGTGTCTTTCGGCTTCCGCCGTCGGAATCTCCTCCTTCGAAAGCTGACAGAAGCCCCAGAAGCTCTAGATCGCCGAGCCCTATTTCCGACTCTGCAATTTTGAAATCTGATCACTATAAGAAGAAAGATACTTCAAAATCAGGCGAAGAATTACTGCTGGAAATTATGGAAGGAGCTAAAAATGGCAAGGAATATTCTTCGTCGGATGAAGATGAAATTGAAGATACTACGGGCTCGGCTTCCGGCGCGAAACGTAGACATGTCAATACGGCTAACTTCTTATGCGTCAGTGGAAAGAGTGGAATGGGTGCTAGTCATCCAAACAAACTTGTGCTTGACCTGTTTTCCGAACAGTTGGCTTATTATGAGGCAATTCGTGACAATTGGAAGACCAAGGCTTATCGAACCGCAATAAACTCACTCCGCAAAGCTCAGAAACCTATCAGGACGGCAAAAGAAGCCAAAAAGCTGCCTGGGTTTGGTGGATCACTGGCGGATCATTTGGAAGAAATTGTAAAAACAGGCAAATTCAGCAAGTTGCACTATCAGCAGGAGAATGACGAGCAAGCAAAAGTTATTAGTTTGCTTCTCAAGATATATGGAGTTGGTCCTGTTACTGCGTCCAAATGGTATAAAGAGGGAGTTAAGACTTTGGAAGATGTGAGGAAGAGAACAGATCTCACTGAACAACAGTTGGTCGGATTGGACCATTATGAGGATTTCAACCTTCGTATTCCTCGAGCAGAAGTCACTAAGCATTACGAAGTAGTTAAACATGAATTGGCCATTATTGACCCCGATATGGATATTTATTGCATGGGAAGCTATCGACGAGGCATGCCGGATTGTGGAGATATCGACCTGATCATCACCAAGAAGAATATTGAGATGGAAGAACTATGCCATACTTTGTATAATCTTTTGGAAAGGTTAGGCGAGAATGGATTCATTAAAACGACCTTGGCAGGAAAGAATGGAAACGATACGAGGTGGATGGGGGCCACTGCCCTGGATAGCACAAGCAGGTGGAGGAGAATGGACATATTGTTGGTTCCATGGAAGATATTAGGGTCTTCGCTTATTTATTATACAGGAGATGACATATACAACCGGAGTATTCGGCAACTAGCAAAGATCAAGGGCTATAGACTGAGTAATAATGGGCTATTTTTGGAGAAGACAGGTGGAGACGGTAAGAAGAACTATGATACATTGATTGAATCGTCAAGTGAGAAGAAGATTTTTGAGATTCTGGACGTTCCCTATCGAGCACCTACAGACAGGAACATTGGTCATATATAGTAAACGTGTATATCTTATGAAAGTACAAGCAATTGACATTGATCTAATGAGGTTTCCATATCGAATTCTAACGGATACAAACATTGGGCATATTAAATAGACAAGTATATCATGAAAATACTAATAATTCACCTTGATCTATATGAGGTTCTACTTATTTCTCGGTAAGAGCTACAACACCAGGGAGAGCCTTACCTTCCAACAACTCCAAGGAGGCTCCGCCACCAGTGGAAACGTGAGAAAGCTTATCTTCAACACCATACTTCTTGGCAACAGTAGCAGTATCACCACCACCAATGATGACGGTAGAACCGCTCTGAGCAGCCTCGACACAAGCGTCCAAAGTGGCTTTGGTACCCTTGGCGAAGTTGTCAAACTCAAAGACACCGGGAGGTCCGTTCCAGACAATGGTCTTGGACTTCTTGATGACTTCCTTGTAGAGCTCAATGGACTTGGGACCGCAGTCCAGACCCTGCCATCCGTCAGGGATACCAGAAGTATCAGTGGCAGCACCGACCTGGGCGTCCTTGGAGAACTTGTCGGCAGTGACATAGTCAACGGGGAAAACAAGCTGAACACCGTTCTTCTTAGCCTTCTCGACCAAGCCTTGGACGATCTTGGCACCTTCGGCATCGAACAGAGATTCACCGATCTTGACATTTTCAACAACCTTCTTGAAAGTGAAAGCCATACCACCACCAATGATGAGGATGTCGACCTTGGTAAGCAAGTTATCAATCAGTTGGATTTTGTCAGAGACCTTGGCACCACCCAGGATAGCCAAAAACGGTCGGACAGGGTTCTCAAGAGCCTTAGCAAAGTAGCTCAATTCCTTGGCGACCAAGAAACCAGCAGCTCGCTGGGGGAGCTCAATACCGACGACAGAGGAGTGGGCTCGGTGAGCAGTACCGAAGGCATCGTTGACGTAGACATCGGCCAGAGAAGTAAGAGACTTTCGGAACTTTTCAACGGCAGCAGGGTCAGCCTTCTCCTTCTTGCCATCGACCTTTCGGGAACCTTCTTCCTCAATGTGGAATCGAAGGTTCTCCAAAAGAATTATTTCACCTCCAGTGGCCTTGGCAACGTGGTCTTCGACCTCCTTTCCAACAGAGTCGTGAAGGAAGGTTACCTTGGTGTCCAAAAGCTTAGAGAGCTCATCAGCGACAGGAGCGAGAGAGTACTTCTCGACAGCTTCACCGTTAGGTCGACCCAGGTGAGAAGCAAGGATGATAGCCTTGGCACCTTAGAAATGTTAGCTTTAAGTTTTGCTTGGAAAAATTGCAGCTGTTGTTGGTGGTGCGTAGCCCGTGATCTGAGCCCAACAAATTTATAGTGGTCCGATTCAGGAAAGCCCGCTCAGGGCAACGACATGCACCACCAACCAAAATTTAAAAGGGTTTCAGTTCAACAGCAATTAACAATTGCATCCCGAGAAGATATTTTCGACCGGAGATAATCATTTATACATACCCTGTTCCTTAGCATACTTGATAGAAGGCAAAGCAGCAACAATTCGCTGGTTGTTGGTGATCTTCTTGCCGTCAAGAGGGACGTTGAAGTCTATAAGGTATGGTTAGAATGAGTTCAGACAGCACCGAACAAGTATAACAACATCAATGTTATTCTATCGCACCAATACATACCGACTCGAATGAAGACCCGCTTGTTCTTGAGGTCCAAGTCACTGATAGAAAGCTTGTTTTGGAGAGACATGATTGCAATTGTCCTTAATTGTATGAATCCTTAACTGTTAGTTGCAGACGTGAAGAGGAGAAGGGAGAGAACAAAGCTAATAAATATATAGCTATGCAGGTGTGAGGTGTGGAACCAAATCACCAGATGTGGAGGACATGTGCGGGCAGAAACACCACGCCATTGTTGGGCTCGGCAAGAAAAGGAAAGGAAAGACCCTGGAATACTTACGACTTGAACGTATTGCCGACCGGACGGCTGAGAAGAACGGATATGTCGGCAATGTTGAAACTGGGATGATCGCAAGCAGTGAAAATGTCTTTGTGCTCAATCGAACTCTTCAGTGGTTTCTTAGTGCCTCAACAATTCACCGCACCAAAAAACCCACAGTGTGCAGTTGATTGCGGTTCGGTGCGGTGGTGCGGCTTCCGCTTAACAAAAAATGCCATGACGATAGTGCTATACATCATCATAGCAAAAATGGTGGTATTGTGGCCATTCCGACGGGTGGGTTTTAACAGACAGTGAGAGACGTTTGGTGAAGTCCAGTACTGACTATAGGCATCCAAGGGAGACGACTACGAGAAGGAATTGGGTTTACTGCAGAAGAAAATCTCCTTCTACCAACAGAAGTCGTCATCGCTTAAGCTCCGGCTCAGAAACACAAAGGGTCTTGTCACTCTGTACTCCATTGTGATCTGGATATTATTGATTTTGTTCCTGGCCATCGGACTACTTCCACATGATTTATTATTTATAGGTTCTGCAGTATCTGGTCCTGTCATGTATGTATTGTATTGTTTGTAGGACGAACTGTGTTGGGTATTGCCATCATTGATTGATCTTTCTAACATCTCTAGCATCCATGTTGTTCGCATTACCATCACTCGGGTATTTGAATACCTGATCAGATCTTCCGATGTACATCTGGATGTGCTATCTATTGAATTGCAGGAGAAAATTGAAGAACTCAAGCAGAAGACCAACTTCTACTCCACTCAGGCTCTTCTCAAGCGATTTGAACATGGCGAACCTGAGCCTGAGGAATCACCTGAAAATGACAAACAACCCTCATTTTCAGGCCAGCCTCTGGAAGGCGAAGAGCTTCTGGCACTTCAGGCTCAGCTACAGAATCCACAGAAGTTTGTTTTCGAACCGTACCAGCCCAAATGGTACGACAAGATTCTGGATCTGCTGGTAGGCGAAGATGAAACTTCGCCCAAAAACCGCTACGCTTTGATATGTGAAAATTGTCGCAACCACAATGGATTGGCTCAATTCGGTGAATCGCCTGAACATGTTATTTATATCTGCCCTCATTGTGGATTCAAAAATGGCTCTGTCAAGCCGGTATCTGAAGTTCCATCATCTGAACAGGAGGTTGAACTTGAATTTGAGCCTGAGAATGGAAATGAAAACGAATCTGCACCTGAATTTATCGAGCCCAAATCTCCTCTACAGAATCCTCAGGACGAACAACCGATTAATCAGGAAGGAGTAGCAGCTCAGGAAGTACTTGATACCGATATTCCAACACTTCTCGAAACCACGGCGTCTGGAACCACTGCCAAGTCTGGTCCTCGACAGAGAAAGTCCAACAATTCCAAGTCCGAATCCCCGGGATCAAAATAACCATTCATCTGCTATATGTCGCATGTAATAATAATATTATAATAACCCACTATATACTTTTTATTTAGTAGGATCGTTTCGCTGATATGCCAAATGTCCAGTGATTTCGTGAGTAGGTAGCATGTCGAGGTATCGTTCTGTCTAGTTAGTATGATGTATCTATCTCACGACCTTCCTTCTTTCTCAAACTTACCTGCCAAATCCTTGCAGTTTTCATAATGATTAGGACCCTGATTCTCGAAGCACTTATTCAAAGCTTCTCGAACAACCTTGAGAGCCTTGACTCGGATCCACTGTTCTCGGAGCATTGACTTTCGTGCTGCTTCTACCTGGTAGTAGTCGGAATAGTCTATGTCGTCAAAAGAGACCAATTCAGGTCTATCATGCTGAGGTTCTAATACGGTTAGTAAAACGCATGGTGATGTTTCGTTTGCTGTTGTTGTTTACTTACTTGCCATGTTGGATGCTGTGTAAGGTAAATGAATGTTCAGCAAAAAATTGGGTTACAATTTCCGTCGCTGTGACTGGTCAGTTGGCGGGCACCTTCATCACCAAATTCACAGCAACATTATAGGCACGAGGAACGGCAAAACATTTCGTTGATGATTATAATTATTTGTATCATGTAAAGTTTAATGAGAGAATGAAATGTCCTAAAAGTGTCTCTGTCCGTTTGACGTTGAGCTTGTTGCTTTATAGGCGTGAAGCTATGTAGGCGCCAATACATCAAATGTATCTATACTATCGTCAATATCACATTTAACTACACTTCATTTAATCATTTTTCACATCATCTGTACCTTGACAAACTCGCTGTTGTTCTCTTTCGTGTTCATTGACATATACATACACTATATAATACATCATTGACAGACTCGATGTTTTACTCTTTTGTGTTCATTGACATACATAACACTATATACATACGTCTTTTTCCTCCTCAATCCATTCTTCCTTTACTCCAAGTCATGCTAAACTAAATCTATGCTTCATCAGCTGTGTCCAAGAAAAAGTAGTTTCCACTACTCTTCTGTTCCTGGTCCATCTGTGATCCCAGCTTATTGATTCGCGGTCGGAACGAAACAGGATCTCGTCGGAAAGTGACATTAAGGTTCTTCAGGAACTTGTTGCATCCAGTCAATAGACTTTCAGGAACATTGGCAGTGGCATCCACTGAAGGTTCTCCATCAAACACAATGACTCGATCTGCAAGATAAGTAGCCATGATGAAATCGTGCTCCACGATGAAAGCAGTCTTCTTGGAGTGCAAAATAAATCGTCGAATAACCTTGGAGCAGATGATACGCTGCTCAGAGTCAAGGTATGCAGAAGGTTCGTCTATGACATAAATATCAGCAGGCATACCGAGAGCCAATACAATGGCAACTCGCTGCAATTCACCACCTGACAAGGTCTGGACTTCATTGTCGATAATGTCATCGATTCGTAGAGGCTTGACTACATCGGACTGGAACTGAGGATGCAAGAACATGGATCGAATCTTCTTGAAGAACAGCTGTCGTACTGTTCCTGTGAATCGGGGTGCAATTTTCTGGGGTTTCATAGAAATATTAAGAGATGGTGCCTTTTGGCCATTGTCTGGGGCAAGAGCTCCAGCCAACATTCGGCAGAAGGTGGTCTTACCAGTTCCGTTTTCACCCATCATAACGATGATTTCCGAGTCAGTGAACTCACCTCCCTTGATGTTCAAATGGAAATCTCCAAGAGTCTTCTGCATGGGGGGGTACTTGAATGCTCGACCTTGGTCAATGGCGAGGACCTCGGAAGCGTCAGACAGTCGGAACTGAAGAGCTTCATCACGGAATCGCAGATTCTCAGTGGGGATATTACCGTCCAAAAAGATATTGATACCTTCTCGAACCGATGCAGGAAGTGTAACTACACCGTAGACTGAAGGAACACCGTACAAAATGCACACGAAATCAGACAAGTAATCGAGAACAGACAAATCGTGCTCGACAACAATGACATAACAAGTATCATTCAGCAAGCCCCGAATAACGTGAGCGGCATTCAGTCTCTGCTTGACATCCAAGTATGAAGAAGGCTCGTCAAACATATACACATCAGCCTTTTGAACAGCAGTCAAGCCGATTGCAAAACGTTGCAATTCACCACCAGACAGCTGATTGAGCTCTCGTCCCAGAACACCATTAAGTTGCAGAGCCTTCAGAATCTTCTCGTAGTCAGCTTGACGGTCGTTTCGACCAGTAAGCAAGTCACCAACAATCTTGTTGGCAATGGACTTGCTTCGAGAAAGACTATCAACGTACTGAGGCTTGATGATAGTCTTGATATCGTCTTCCAATACCTTGGTCAAGTAGTTCTGCAACTCACTACCTCTAAAGTACTGCAAAATTTGCTGCCAGTCAGGAGGATCGTCAAATCGTCCGAGATTAGGCTTCATGTTGCCAGACAAGATACGAAGAGCAGTAGATTTACCGATACCGTTGGTTCCAACCAGACCAAGGACCTGACCAGGACGGGGAGTAGGAAGTCTATGGAGTTTGAAGGAGTTTGCGGAATATCGATGAGTAACTTCCTTTTCCAAATTGGTAGGCAAGTTGATGATATGAATTGCTCCAAATGGGCATCGTTTGGGGCAGATACCACAACCAATGCACAAGCTTTCCGATATAAAAGCGATTTTCGATTCCGCGGTCACTTCGATACACAGTTTACCGGATCGAACTACCGGACAAGACTTCTTGCATTCTTGTCGGCATTTCTTGGGTTTGCACTTGTCAGCATTGACAATGGCAATTCGAGTCAATTTTTCAGACATGATCTCCCTGGGTTAACTGACGGCGATTATAATTAAGATCAAAAACGGATGCGGTACGTGTCAAGAGATCCAGGTCTGCTGATTGCAATATCACCAAGTGGAATGAACTCTAATATATCACTTGATGCTGCCGTTCAGACGTATTCTATCTGTTATATCGTGTTACCTCGTGGGTGAAGATGTTCAAGGTGGGTGAAATATACAAAAAATTTTTGGGAACGCGTATATGTGAGACTGAACTGAACGGCAAATGAGAGACTAGCTATTTCAAAGCAGGGTACAGCCGACTGCACTTTAAGAAATATTAAGAACTGTTTAGTTGGAAGTAAAGCTTGGGTTTCATTTCAACCAGGGCCCTTGTTTACTGCAAGGAAATTTTCGGGTTTGAGGGCGAATAATCTGGCATCTCACCCTGAGCCTTATAGATTTAGTACAAAGAACCACGAGAAGACAAAGTACGAACATCACCGGCTATCTTATACAGATATACTGCCTTATAATCATAAATACAAAATACAAAAAAGTTCAATCCAACAATTCATTCGTCTAACTCAGGGTCGTTAAAATGCAATAGAATCCGTGTCGTCAGAATATATGTCCGGGCAGTCCTCATCATACAGCTCCCAATATCTGTGGAGCCGGAACAAGGAGTTTCTGGCAACATATAGTCCAATGGTAACAATTTCGTTCAGATGCGTTTCTACTATCGTCCTTGTCTCAATGTGAATCGAGACAGTGCCCGCCATGAACACTGGCCAATGAATAGCAACTCCAAGAGTCTCGCTGAACGGGAACGACTGTATCATTGGCGTCACTCGACCAAGCACTTCTTGGACCACTCCTGCAGAGGCAGGAAGCTTGATCAGTCGATGGAGAATATACAATTCCAAGCTCAGGCAGTGGATCTTGTGCGACTGGATCATGGCAAGCCTGACAGTTGGGTTGGCAATAGTCGATAAATCCATCTGTTCCTCAACCAGAGACTCCACTCCCCTGGCAAGCTCATAACATTCATTATGGTCAGGTTCTTGTCCTTTTTGTTTCATAGCAATGGTCATGACTGCAGCTTTAGCAAAATAATAAACAACAGATTGGCCGTAGCACTTGAAGGTGTTGAAACCACCAATCACTAGGCCCTCCACCTGGTATGCATATTTGGAGTCATCCAAAATCTCCATTGCCTGTTCAAGAGGCACGGTTCCTCCGCAAGGAGATGAAATCCATGCATATGTTTCTGCCAAAGAGAACCATGATCGGAGAACTCCAAACAGGTCGTCAGTGCCTGGAGTTTCGGGGGATCGAGCATTCAGTAGCTCCAGCGCGCCTCTCAAATGTAGACGCCACTTGTTACCAACCGATGCTGACCTATCAGAGTACAAAATCATAACTGTGGCAAAGAGTGTGCTAATTTCATCGTTGGTAGTATAAGACGAAATGTTGACAATGAGCGACTGCATACAATTGTCCATATACTTTCTTCGGTAGGGGGCCCACTCTGAACACCGACATTCATATTGTAGAATATTTGTAGCCACAGAGAGAACCACGTATCGTAAATGATCGAATTGACTAGTAAGTCTCATGATGCTCTTCCATAAGGGGTTGTTTTCATCGACTCCAAAGGGGTAGTTGAAGCCACATTTGGCACGCAGAAAGACGTACTCCATGAATTTTTGCATATCGTTTTCGTTCAAAAAAGAACTAGGCCTGTAGCCCCTCATAATTCGTTTCCATTCCGTGACGCCATATTCGTTCCACTGGGGAATATTGTACAGGGCTTGCATGCGCATAGGACCATCTTCATCCGTCGACTCTGGAGACAAGCCGCCCTCCACTCGAGCAACGCTACCTGAGGATGACCCAGGGCTGCTGAAAAAGTTTGAGGGAGAAAGAGGATTGGAGCTTTGGGTTGGTTGAGCATTCATAGGAGCTTGCTGTTGTGAAGCAACCGCAGGCTGAGCCTGGGCCTGGGTCTGGGCCTGACCCCGAGGGTATACTTGGGAGAGAAAACCGGCAGTCTGTAAAGGCATAATCGCAGGATTTTCCCGCACTGAGTTCGAAGATGAGAACTGCGAAGGAACATCCTGCTGTATTATAGGGACCATAGACGGTGTGGCCAAAGCAAACTGTTGCTGTTGGGGCCGAAACCGCGAGTCCAGGTCCGGTGTAGGAGTATTATTATCTGTAGCGGAATCAGACGATTCGGAAGAGTTCAAACCAAAATTAATAGAAGATGCAGGCTTTTCAGGCTTACTGGAGCCACTGTTAGATGATGCAGTAATGGTAGAAGAGTTTTGTTTGGGTTGACTTCTTCCCTTGTTGGCAGGCTCCCTTTTTTGCCGAGGAGTCCACATGACAATATGCTGAAGATAGACGCATTCCTGCTTCTGGTTCAGACACGCCGTGCAAGACGGTTTCTTTTCATCGCATTTCTGACGTACCTTCTTGCAATGGGCGCACCCACTGTGCGAGTACGCAGCACGTTTGTATTGTTTGTTGGTGGTCATCTGGAGAAGGGCATCAAAAAAAGATGGACAGAGTGGATCTTGACAACTTTATAAGGAGGATGGCGGACGATATAACACCAAAAATAAATATAACCACAGACTAGATGAGCACTTGGTATGGCAGGGGTCCAGAAAAAAGCTGTGACAAGCGATTTTCGAGTTTGACTTGGAAACGCGTCGGGCCTAAGGGAATGGAAATCACTGACTGAGCAGTCGAAAAGTCCAGGGTCTGCAGTGAGGGAGGCCCTTACACGGGTGGGACCTAGGCAAGGTGGCAAGCAAACAACAATGAGGTGAGTCGGGCTGAGCTAATCAGGGCAAGGAAAATATGCCGGCGAAACTATCCAGCTAGACGAACTTAGAAAATCCAATAGGGCTTGGCAATTGCTAGTTGTGTTGTTGGATTCACTTGTGTCTTTGAGTGAGTGAGCTCAACGTTGTGGCAGATGGGAGAAAATAAAATATCGCTCAACGTGGGTGGTAAAAAATTAGTGGTGAACCCTTGGAAACGTCTATGCGAACCTGGTTGGCTGAGGGCAGGAAGGGGGCAGGGAGGGACTAAAGAAGATCGGCAGCAACACAAGGGAAAGTCAAAGCAAAATAATATGTTTTGAGCAGATCGTTTGGGAAGCGAGATATGAGGTCGACTAAATAGTAGAAGGAAAAGATAATCTGGGGAGGTCTAGAAATTGGACTGTGCTGTTGGTCTAGGCGGTATCGACTTGGATTGGAGCTGATAAATGTAGTCACGCCCTAGCCGGATCTGGTCATGACCGATAGAAGCTAAATCTGGAAGGGTATGGAGTGACTTTTTTGGGCCGCTAGTGACGACGGAACTTCCTCAAACAATGCACTTACGTATTACTTGATTTGGAATGGGCTCTACTAGGCCAGATTCAGATCTGGTCTGATCGACCGGTTGTTTGATAGTCAAAGCTGAGAATTTTCGCTGGATACCCGTTGTGGTTTGGATATTATTTTATCTACGATTGTTGCTGACGAGGTGCGTTCAGCAAGTCTAAACAACCCACCAGGCCGGACTGGCGGAAAACATCTAGTGCCATCAGCTAGAATACCCATAGCTCTGCCAAGCCCCACTAGCAGCCCACCACTAGAATACTAATGATTGTAAAAATAACTCGTCTGTACAGCCTGCACACTTGCCTATTCTGCTCCTAGACGCGGGGTAATCCTTGTACGAATTTTTTCTCACAGGGTCTCTCGCTTATTTCGGTTAGATGGACTTCTGTTGCTGTGACGAATATCGTCGGTACAGATTGCTGCTGTTTGAACAAGAAGAATTGTGGGCCCTTGTAGTTGGATAGTTCTTCTGAATTGCGCTATGCTATGCTATGCTATGCTGTGCTACGATATACTAGGCAAGGCAAAATGCAGCTGCACACTTTATTATGGTTTTGCTGTTAGTGGTAGGGCGGCAGATCACATCGCGGGATCTGCTAGACTATCATTTGCAACCTGCATAGCGTAGGGATCTCAGCAAAACACCAACCCTCGTGCCACATGAGCTTGGACCAGCGGCTAAAACCCCGATGATATGTCATATGACTGCCTTATCGTATTTCGTTCTTTTCATAATTCTGGTTATCTTTAATTACCCCGCCAATAGACGCGCTCGAAATACCTGGGTCTCGACCGCAGCTCATTCTATTAGATCGGCGCTAGCTTCCCGAGAATCGGCTCGAGCACAAAAAAGCAAGGTTACAATTTTACGGAAGATCGCTGGGCACTATAGTCATGTGGGCCCGGCACGGGTACAAATCGCCCACCAGACGCATTATCGGATGATTTCCTCGTTGACAATGGTGCCTTCTAGTCAAAATCTGCACTTCTAGACGTGTTCTAGACAGATTTTTGGCGGCATTGCTGCCAGGGCGCGCTACTAAGAAATCTGCAGTTAGCTCCACATGTTGGTCCCGCCGGATAATTGCAGAACAACCGAATTGGCTAAAACTACTTCCAGGACCCTTACGTCGAACATTTACATTTGTTATAATCTACTGGAACCTATAACTTTGTTTCGGGATTTGCGCAACAATTAGTTCATCCGTCGCATCCACCTGCCTTAGAATTTTTCGGCTTTCTCCGTGCTTTTTTGCTTTCTACAGCCGCAACAATATAGTGTGCGGTTTATCGCCTATGGAACGTCCCAAAGTGGTTGTTTGACGTCACATTTGACAAAAAAAGTGGGCAGGCCACGGGAAAACTTCCAACATGAAAAAATTTCTCCGGCTCAGATCTAACCTACATTGTGTGGAATCTGATTTGACAAAAAGCTGTCTACACCAATCAAGCTATAATTGGTACAATGGCCAATGGCCGATAGGGTTTAGTGCCAGTAGAGTGTTGCTATGTTGCTATGTTCCATGACATCACGCTTATACATTTTTTCTAAGCTTTTTTACATGTTCTGTTGTTTTGTTAAAGCACGTACGTCGTAGCCGTCGGTTTACGCCCTAGTAGCCATCCACTAAGGTCTGCCCCGCGGGAACGTAACCCTTTTGCCAATTATACTCGGTGCTTTTGTTATAATTCCAGAAAAAGTCCAGATATGTTGGAGACCCACTGGGGACCTCACATTTCGCGCTGAAGTTCTGGGTGGTTGTGTTGAGATAAGTGGTATAGTTGGACAGACTGCAGGTGAAGCCGGGGCCATCTGTACAGTTATCGATGGGCACAACTGCATTGTTCAGAACAACTCGAACGTACTTCCCGGCATCAGAGATAGCAGTAGCGTCACATGATAAACGTTCAAGTACCAGACTAGCCCCCATAGGACTAAGATCACCGGCCTTGTAGATGTTGTTGACAAACTCAACCTTGTTCATGTTGAGAGGACCATCGGGAATGAACAGGCCAAGGGATACCAGGACTCGAGTAAGATCAGTATCATGCGTAAAGCTGAAGAATAACGATCCCGACTTATCTGGGCCCTCCTGCATCAGAGTGGCAGTAGCATTGGCATAAAGAGATCCTCGAGCATTGGCTGAAGGCAGACCAGGGCCTGCACAGTAGTAGTAGTACAGGTCGCCAGCTCCGTAACCGTACGAAACCCACTCATCATCAGTAAATACGTTGTACCAGGGAGTGTATGCTCGGACATTCAGCTCATATGGGGCAATTCCCATGATGTTATAAATGTCTGTAGCATTCAAATTCAAACCAGGGTTTTCCTTGTTCAATCGATCGGCAGCAATGTGCATTTCAGGAAGAATTCCTGTGACGTTGTTACAGAGACCCTGCTTTCCAAGGTCACCTCCACATGTCGGAGTCAAACTATTGGCTCCCCACGATTTATCCTCGGAAATGATATTCAGGTACGCAGTTTCCGAATAGTTGTAAGAGAAAAACCCTTGGCCGAACGATCGAGCAGTTTCAATCACCCTCTCATAGCCTGAAGCAAAGATAGGTACATGTTCTTGCTGATCCCATAAGTGGCCGTATCGAGATCGGAACTCCTGACCTCTGCTATAAGCACCAGATAGACCAGCGTAAGGGCCAGAAAACGACTCCAAACTCCACCAGTTCTTCTGCTTGAGGAAGTTGTCCCAATCCTTATAAAACGCCAGAGATCCTGTCAGAGTTTTGTTTTTCTCAAGATAAGCATCCAGCTTCTCCAATGCCTCAGCGTGTTCAGTGCCATCCCACGCATCGGGATATCTTTCTCCATGTCTGGATAGAAGGAACACCTGATCAACAGAGCAGCCTTTAGGGGGTTCTCGAGAAAGGCCGTATCCAGCACCATCAACATATGGGCCGAATCCTCCGGTATATTTGAGGAAATTGAACTTATCGAGCGAAGTCTGACTGAACTGCTTTTCTCGATAGGGAGTAGCAGCATCGACTCCACCAGCTAGTAGAGCCGCAGCTGCAAATACGAGTGAACTAATCTCAAGATGCATCGGGTATCAGCAGAGAAGTTTTGAGGTTAACCAGCAATAGGCACGAGGGTAGAGACAGTCTGTTCGCCGGAGCAGATCAGTTTCCTTTTATACTGTGGCTACAGATAAGCATATTAGCCTACAAATAACCCTCGTGCGTTCGGCGCTGGCCCATACTCGACTAAGCCCGTGATAAACATCGCCTGCAGCCGACGGCTGGCGGACCCACCAAAGTGTTCCAGTGTTCCTGTTGGCTCAAACCTCAGCAAGCTGAGTTGAGTAGGCAGACGAATTGCTTAGAATATCAAGAGATATATAGTTATACCAATTCACCAGTATCAATTGGTCTTTATTATCTAAAATATATTCAGAAATTGATATTCTTGCCGTCTTCAAATGTGGGAATTATCTGCCATATTGCTCAACTCTATTGGAACGGCACGCATACCGACGGAGATAGAAGGCGTCCTCGGCAAATCATGGAGTATGAATGAGCACATGGTTATATTGTATTCGGATATCAGGAAAAGTAGAAAAACGTGCCAAAAATGTTGGCCTTAAACTATGCAAGTCTTATTCCACAGTGAAAGTAACGCCATGTCCGGGAAATGCTTCGCCGATAAGTAGACGATGGGCATCGTTGGCCCCTTTGTTGTGCATTCCTAATGTGTGAGTGTTGATTAGCAGACACAGAATATCAATTGTTACCACCACTCCAATGAAAATTGCTTGCCGTGTATTTGATGTAAATCTTTGTTTGATAAGAATGTTGCGCATTTTCAAATAAAGATAAGGCGATTAGAAAAGGAATCTCTGCCCGGAAATAAATTCAACCTCGGCCGTCATCTGATCGATGCTGCTTCCATTGCATAATCAGCACATGAACTGCTGGTAGTAAATGATAAACGGTCATAAAATAATACGCAAAGAATTATTCCAGTTATATTTATCTTACTCAGCAGCGAAGTCTCGCATACTGGATCTTTTTGATTGCATCTGAGGGGTCGCAACCTATATACACTCAGTCGGCCACGGTATGGATAATCGCGCCTATCACAAATTCGGCATTTCTCCGCAATCGCAGTCTCGGAGAATTCCCGAGAACCTTAGTATGCTTGTTTTCTTGTTTGGTACAAACAGTCGCAACGCTTGATATTCTGTTAAAGAGGAGATGAAATACGATTGCCTAATGCAGTAGCTATCCCCGTTTAAACGTGGGGTAAACCCAGATCCAAAGATGCGTATAAAGAGTTGGGCAAAAATAGCTCTGAAACGATATCATTATAATTCAACGAGTAAAATGACCGGAACAATCAAAGTCGTTAATATTGCCATTGTCGGTCTTGGTAGAATTGGCAAATATCATTCTGTCAACATTTTGGAGCGAATTCCTAACCTTAACCTGGTAGCAGGATGTTCCATCATGAAATCTGATCTAGAATGGGCCGATGAATACCTGGTACCATATGGAGTTACTCTGTATGATAACTATGAGGCAATGCTAGAGCATCCTGGAATAGATGCTATTCTGGTAGCGTCTTCTTCTTCTACTCATGCCGAGCAAACCATTCTGGCCATCAACAAGAACTACCATGTCATGTGCGAAAAGCCTTTGGCGACCACAATTGAAGATGCTCAAAGAGTTGCAGCAGTCGCTGAGAAGAGACCAGAACTAAAAGTCATGTGTGGCTTCTCTAGGCGATACGATGACTCCTATGCAGATGCCCATGAAAAGGTCGAATCTGGTTTGGTTGGAAAGCCCACAGTTTTCCGATCTCAGACTTGCGACAAACAAGACGACTCGGGCTTTTTCGTGGAGTTTGCTAAGAACTCAGGTGGCATTTTTGTGGACTGCTCCATTCACGATCTGGATCTTTGCCAATACTTCTATGGGCCCGATGCAAAGCCTCAGTCCATGTGTGCAGTAGGAAACTGTAGTATTTATCCCGGACTTGCTCAGTACAATGACTGTGATAACGCTATGGCTATTATAAAGTTCCATGATGGTCGAATTGCCAACTTTTACGCATCTAGAATGATGACACACGGCCAGGATGACTATACGGAGATCATCGGCACCAAAGGAAAGGTGACGGTGAATAAAAATCCCAGAAGGAATTTGACTACGATTTGCGATAGCCACGGAATAAGAAATGAACTTCCCTCGGACTTTTATGGCCGATTTGAGTTGGCGTTTGTCAATGAAATGACCTCTTTTGCTAGGTACATTCTAACGGGAACAAAAATTCCTGCCTCCTTGCAAGCCAATGTCGAAGTTCTCAAATGGGGCAAAACTCTTCAAGAGTGCTTAATTAGTGGTAAAACGGCTCGTTTCGATACTGACGGTAACAGATTGGCTGATGCGTAGATGTCGTCCCACCGAACCGCGATATTCAGTTTTGTTACCCTGCATGTCGCTTAAAAGCAAATCTCGTCAACGCAATTTTTTGCCTTTCTACAAAACACTTTGATATGATACAAGATACTTGGGTATATTTCTTTGACACGTATGAGCCGTGGCAGATAAAGATTTTTGGAGGGATCGGTGTACAGATTCTGGCGTTCTGGGTGCCTAGTCTCATATACGTAGCCATCGATATGTTCGCACCCGAGTTTTCCCAAAAACATAAGATACAGTCTGCGAAGAGACAGCCTACAACGTCGGAGATTTTGGCAGCAGTCAGAGTAGCAGCTAGGAATACATTATTTGCTGTTATACTCTCTATAAGTGCGATATTTGCAGAAGAAAAAGGATGGATCAATGCCGGCCTCCGGTTCGAGAAAGAGCTACCGTCTTGGAAAACCGTAGTGGCCCAGCTGCTAACCTGTATGTTTGCACGAGAAGTTCTCTTCTACTATGTTCATCGGGCATTTCACTCGCGAATGTTATATGTTCGAATACACAAGTTTCATCACAAATACACAGCTCCAGTATCATTTGCATCGCAATACGCACACCCAATTGAGCATATTTTTGCCAATATTCTCCCCATTATCGCACCTCCAGTAGTACTGAAGGTTCATATCTTGGTGTCGTGGTTGTTCATTGCTCTTGAATCGGCGGAAACTGCCACAGTCCATAGTGGATACGACTTTTTCTGGAATATGGCCAAGTTCCATGATATTCATCATGAGAAGTTTACTGTCAATTTCGGTGTATTGGGTTTGTTCGACAAACTTCATGGAACGATCAAATTGTGAGTTTAGGAGCACTCATTACATCGTCATCAGGTACTTAACATGACTGGAATTCCTGCGTGTAAGGTTTTTTCTCGTCCTACAAAGTTTATTGTAGCAATTGCTAATGGATATTTTTTACGAATTTGATCTGCCACAAATTCATTCTGCGATGAGTTGATTCTCGTTAACTGGTGTGATGTCAAGCTGGGATGTGGGGTAAAATACTGCATTCGGTGTAATTAGGCCGATCTATCTACATCTAAACAATGCTCGAGTATTCACATGTTCAGAAATAAATGGAGAATATCTGCAGTACTGGAATTCCTACAAAGGTTCATAAAAAGGTTTGACCTCCTCCTCGAGATATTTCCACAATTTGTCGCCTGCTTCTCCATTGGCAGCTTCAGCAACATCATTTCGAGCCTTTCCTGGACGTCCCCAAGGCTGATAGAAGTTAGCTTGTGTTTCAGCAGTGATCTGAGGATTCAGAAGACAGTACAGCTCAGAATAGGCGCCATATTTGACGTCGTGTAAAACGTATGAGGCGAATTTTGCAGTGAATTGGTTGAAATGGCGGGTTAGCTCGCTGCTGATATTGCCCGGGTGCATCGTGAGTGATAATATACCGGATTTGGCATGGTGCTTCTTCCATTGAATTGACTGATAAATATTGATAGCTTTGCTTTGCCCATATCTATCAAACTGGCCATCTCTCTTCTTAGAGTTGATATCATCCCAATGGATGCCTCCATTCTTAGGCGATCCATAGTGAGCCATAGAGGATACCCAAACCAACCTGATCGAGTCAGCAGGAGCAGTAGAAGCGGTTTTCATAATAATAGGATCAAGATATTTTTGAACCAGATGAGGTGCGACATTGTTGACACCAAATTGAAGCTCATATCCCTGCTTAGTATAACTGCCATACGGTGGAGACATAACCCCGGCATTGTGCACAATGCCATGTAGCTCCTTCTCCTGATCCAAAAACTTCTTGATACCTGGACGAATAGTCGCAAGGTCGGTATAATCAGTAGTGAGGTAGTCTACAAGAGCATCAGGATGCTTCACTTTCAGAGTAGCAACGGCCTTGTTCAATTTCTCTTCTCCACGTCCAGTGATATACACCTTGGCGTTTTTGCCAATAAGGAAGTCTGCGACCTTCAATCCAATACCAGCAGTGCTGCCAGTGACTATAAACACTTTCCCAGTGAGATCAGGATAATCCTTCTCGGTGAAAGTTGGCCTGGGAGGATAGAAAGAGCGCAGTACTGCTTTGTAGTCAGTGAAATCCATTCTTTGGTGCTTTACAGAATTTCTCTGATTGCAAGACTGGGGTACTTTTATTAAGCCCGCAAAAAGCAATTATCTATCCCGCTATTTCTCCGATTTTTGCGGAATAGGCCCTGTCATCGGAATGCGAATAAATAAGAATGACATCTCTGGAGGTTATTATACTTCGGCACTTGATAACAGTGCTGGTAATAACTGATGTGCGGCATTCTCTGAACGAAGTGGATAAGTTTCGCCGTATGGAAATCTGTTATATGGCTTGTCGACTGGCGGATTAATCATTATAACGAAAGAAAAAGATCGATTGTAACGTCTCTGTGGGAAAGTGCGCCTTGAATATGATCTTTCCCATACGGATTTATCTGATGATAGAAGAAAGTTTAAGATGAGATATGGCGGTCAATTCTATCAACTCAAGGATGGATCCACATAGTTTAGGGTTTACTCGACTTGTATTTGAGGGCAATGAAAAATTCAATTCAAGAGCAAGAGCTGATGACACGGTTAGTGTTTTGAGAATGATAAAATAAAGTGTTGGTTTTCATGTCGCTAATTACAGAACGGATAATTATTCTGCATTGGGGGGTATTATCAATCTCAACCGCCCGTCTCTTAAGAATGAAATTCGTACGTGACATTCTCTACTTGACAACTAGCCTACAAGAATCCTGAGAATTTTATTGAAAGTTCTGCTTGAAGAGTATTCAGATTAACAAGTTGCGCTATATACAAGGGTTCAATATCTAAGCGGGTATTCACATGTTCAGGGAATAACTGGATGATATCTGCTGTGTTGGAATTCTTACAACGGCTGATAAAAAGGTTTGACCTCCTCTTCGAGATATTTCCACAATTTGTCGCCTGCTTCTCCCTCGGCAGCTTCAGCAACATCATTTCGAGCCTTTCCTGGACGTCCCCATGGTTGATAAAAGTTAACCTGTGTTTCAGCAGTGATCTTGGGGTTGAGAAGACAGTACAGTTCAGAATAAGCACCGTACCTGACGTCATGCAACAAGAATTTTGCCACTCTTTGAAACACAGAACTATAATGACGAGCTAAGTCAGTGCTGATAGCTCCAGGGTGCACAGCAAGTGACAAAATGCCCGAGTTTTCATTGTGCTTCTTCCATTGAATTGATTCATAAATATTGATGGCCTTGCTCTGGCCATATTGAACCATTCCGAGATCTTTGTTCTTGAAGTTAATATCATCCCATTGGATACCTCCTTCCTTGGGGGATGCCAAATGACCGCTGGATGATACCCAAACCAGTCGGACCGAGCCGGCAGGGGCGGTAGAGGCGGTTTTCAGAATAATAGGATCAAGATATTTCTGAACCAGATGAGGTGCGACATTGTTGACACCTAATTGAAGCTCATATCCCTGCTTAGTATAACTGCCATACGGTGGAGACATAACTCCGGCATTGTGCACAATGCCATGTAGCTCCTTCTCCTGATCCAAAAACTTCTTGATACCTGGACGAATAGTCGCAAGGTCGTTATAATCAGTAGTGAGGTAGTCTACAAGAGCATCAGGATGTTCCTCTTTCAGAGTAGCAACAGCCTTGTTCAATTTCTCTTCTCCACGTCCAGTGATATACACCTTGGCGTTTTTGCCAATAAGGAAGTCTGCGACTTTCAATCCAATACCAGCAGTGCCGCCAGTGACGATAAACACTTTCCCAGTGAGATCAGGATAATCCTTCTCGGTGAAAGTTGGTCTGGGAGGGTACAGGCCCAGTATTGCTTCTTTATAGTCAGTGAAATCCATGTTGATGTTGATAGGCAAAAGCAGGAAACCGGATGGTTTTTATCATGGCGAAAAAAGTAATCATCACTGTACATCCACATCTCGCCATTTTTATCTCCACCTACAATGCTCGGGGATGTGCATGTTTATCTCCAGCAGGATGAGAACGCTATCTCCGGAGGTATAACGCGCTCAGCACTGAGCTCCTTAACATCGGATAATCTATATTTCCGAACGAGCAGAATAAGTATCGGGTAATGTTGGATCGACGATTTTAAATTGGTTGTTACAATAACATATTTTGGCTATGGAAGATAAATACAGCAGAAAGATAGTTTCCACGGCGACAGCGATACTAATTGGATTGACTATTTCCGACGCTGCACAGCCATGTATGAAATAGTTTAAGGCGGCGAATTGGTGTGGGTGTGCAAAGTATAATGATGAAACCATCTTTGTTCAGTTTGCCTCCTGAATTTTCATGGTAAGGGAAAATTAAATCAAATGCAAAGTGAGAAGAGGCAAATTATGCGACCAGACTCAGAAAAATACTCTGGTAGGGTTCAATTAAACAGGAGTATGAAACAATAGCGTGTAGGAATTCTATATAACGTAGTAGGGAGGTCCCTACGGTTGCTTTGGTTGAAGGCGAAAATGAAGTAATAATCTAAAGAGCACCAAAGTTTTCAATACAATGGATGGATTGACTAATTCGTATGAATTATTGTGTTCTCTCGGACTTTGTATCAAAGTACTGGATTAGTGGCGGATCCATTGATCTCCAACTAACTCCGTCGGACTTCCAATAATGCAAAGCACATAACCAAATTATTTTCCGACAAAAAATATTCGCGCAAAATATCTAGGCTATAAGGTAGTTGACTAGGAAAACCCCCTATCTGCTGTACTCTTACCGACGTTGAATATTCGTTCATTCACCTCCCAGCCGAGAAGATGCCGTCGAAAGCCGCACAAAACCTCGTGATGAATGCGGGGGAGTTTTAGTTGGTAGAATATATATCAGGGTGAAAGAACATATCTGATTGAACCAACTGAAAAAATGCCGATTTCGCGGCTTTTATTCAATAGTTGCAAGTTATCTCATCAACAGCTGTTAAGACCAGTTGTAGGAGTTCGCTACAGCTCGTCCAAGATCTATTCTGCCAAGGATGCTGTTGCTGATCTTCCTTCCGATGCTCTCTATTTATTTGGGGGATTTGGTCTGTGTGGAATTGCTGATACCGTTATCAATGCTTTGAAAGAAACTGATGTGAATGGTATCACTGCAGTATCTAATAACGCCGGTATAGACGGCCAGGGGCTCAGCAAGCTGCTGGAATCAGGACAGGTCAAGAAGATGATTTCGTCGTATATTGGCGGGAACAAGACTTTTGAATCCATGTATCTCAAGGGCAAAATCGACCTTGAATTGGCGCCTCAGGGAACCATTGCTGAAAAGTGCCGAGCAGGTGGTGCTGGAATCCCCATGTTTTATACTGCTACAGGAGTTGGAACCTGGGTTGAAGAAGGAAAGCTGCCTGTCCGTTATGCATCTGATGGATCCGTTGCTCTCACCAGTGAGCCCAAAGAAACCAGAGTTATTGACGGAAAAAAATATCTTCTGGAAAGGGCTCTGGTCGGTGATGTTTCAATTGTGAAGGCATACAAGGGCGACACCTATGGCAACCTGTACTTTCGCGGATCTGCACGAAACTTTAACAGTGCCATGGCAAAAGCTGGTAAAATAACCATTGCCGAAGTTGAAAATATTGTTGAGCCTGGCGTAATAGCTCCTGAAGATGTGCATGTTCCTGGAGTGTTTATAGATCGAATTGTTCAGTCAGATACCCCCAAGAACATTGAGATTTACAAGTTTGCTTCCGATGAAAAGGAAGCATCGCCTATTAGCCAATTGTCTCCTGAAAAACAAGAAGCAGCTTTGAAAAGAGAAAAAATCATCAGGAGAGCGGCATTGGAATTCGAAGATGGTGCTTATGCGAACTTGGGAATCGGCATGCCAACATTAGCTCCAAACTATCTACCAGAAGGAGTTGAGGTCACATTGCAGTCAGAAAATGGTATTTTGGGTCTTGGAAAATACCCTACTAAGGGAAATGAGGATCCTGATTATATTAATGCTGGAAAAGAAACTGTTACGCTGAATAAAGGTGCTTCTTTGTTTGGATCAGACGAGTCTTTTGGAATGATTCGTGCTGGTAAAATCAATCTCACAATTCTTGGTGCCATGCAAGTCTCTGAAAAAGGAGATCTCGCCAACTGGGCTCTTCCTGGAATGGTGAAGGGAATGGGTGGTGCAATGGACTTAGTTGCCGACCCTACAAGTACCAAGGTTGTAGTTGTTACTGAGCATGTGGATAAAAAGGGTAGGTCCAAAATTGTCAAGAAGTGTGATTTCCCGTTGACTGGGGCTGCATGTGTATCAAGGATTATAACTGATATTGCCGTGTTCGATGTTGACCTCGGCAAGGGTCTGACGTTGATAGAAGTCTTTGAAGGAGTAACGGTTGATGAAGTAAAGCAAAAGACTGATGCCCATTTCAAAGTCAGCAATGATTTGAAAACTATCACGTTTTAATATTATAGTTACTGCAATCTATATATTGAGCGATGGGGTATAAAGAAACTCTTCATATTCCTCAAGACCTTCAAACAAGTCTTGAATAGCTGCAGACTGGTAGCTGGCCCCGTGAAACGTATCGGATTGGCCCTCAAATAAAGTTTCCAATTCACTGAATTTTTCTACAAAGATATTGACCCCTCCATCCAGAGTGTTGTCATGGGGTTCAGGCATTTCGTAAGGTATATCCAACCTCGTGTTGAGCTCATATTTGAGCTTTTGTTCCATAAACTCGTTCAAAACTAGAGCTGATAATCTATCAAACAAGGCCCGAGCTTCGGGACTCAGATCCCATCGCTCGCACATCGAAGTAAGAAGATTACTGCAGGCTCGTGTTTCTTCGAAAAGAGCGACATTAGATGGAAGCTTTGCCATAGCGTTAGGAAAATACATTAGCTTTCCGATACTGTACAGATAGCTGATGCCAGCCATGAAGACCGAATGCAACGTCAGCCAAGTATAATTGAGTCGTCTGCTCTGAGATAAATAAGTGTAGACATTAAGAACACCAGAAGAAGCCTCCAGAACCTCGAAATGATCTTGTTCATCAATTACGGGAAACACCAAGGAAGGTCTACTAAGCAGCTGTTTGGAGTTATAGTACAAAATCTCATACCATGACAGCTGAGAAAAGCATGACCCTCCACCTCCTTGATACCCCTGCGGTTCATCTTTTGCAGCTGGTAATCCCATCTTCAGTATATCATCATGCCATTGATTGAGCTGTTGTTTCAGAAGCTGTTTCATCTTGATATGCTGTTCAGTAGGTCGATCGTACCGCTTGGTATAGAACAGGCGTGATATTTTGCCCATCAACGATCTAATTTTGAGAACTTGAATGAAGCACGTCATTTCCGGACATTCGCAAGATACGTTGGCCAATCTTTCATAGTTCTTTTCTTTGGCTTCTATTGCCATTAGATGATGTCTCCACAGACACTCGTCAGAATGCCCCGAAGGCAATGGAACAGATATGTCGCTATCCTGAATCCCCAGAGGACGACCAGATGTCACGCTGACAATTCTATCTAGGGTGAATGTCGTCCAAAAGAGACGCCTCCTTTTCTCTGTGTCAAAATATTCCAGGTCGCCTAGAGAACATTCATGGCCAAAGCTATTGTGCAAACCCAGCTCAAGACAAAGTCTCATGGCAATTCCGACCAATTGCCAAACTCCGGCAGATGATTCGTGCATTAGAGAGTAAACTGCTAGAAGTAAAATAGCTACAAGTGCCTTGAGTCCATCTTGACACATGACGGTGGAAAGCTTTTGCAATGCAGCACGCAGGTACTTGTTTCGCCGTGTACCATCGGCATATTGATTTCTATTCAGCGCAACAGACGCAATTCCCAGTACCATATCATATGTGAAAGCCCCATAGATATCGCTTTTATAGAATCCCGGTCTATTGTGTATTCGGTCAAAAACAAGCATGAACTCTTCTCGACATAGAATTGGATACACCAGCTGAGTGTGTCCAAAATAAATATTCACTAGCTTTAAAGCTTGTGCCTCATCAGCCTGAGGTTCATTGGAATAATCAATTTTAGTGCCTTCTTCACCGGCATCTTTCTCATCCATGTGAGCACTCATATTGTGGTAAAATTGTGCAGGGCTGTCGTGAGCCAACAGGCGATGGACGTCTCCAGATCTCATTGGCATGTCAGCAATAGGGGGCCTTTTACCTGCAGACGACAGTGTAGCATTTACAATACCAGCAAAAAGCACTCCAGAAGAAGATCCGAGATATTTAGTATCTCCAGCTGCAGAGAGTGACAAGTAACTGGCCACCGAAGTGACCTCGTCCATCTGGCCGGAGCCAATTCCCCGAGCCATAACCGGAGTGGAGTGAGTTGACCCCGGCTCCGTCAACGCTTCTTTATTTAATACGGATTCTGCTCCGGATGTGCCATGTAGCCGATTCTCGAGTTCATAATTTGTTGCTTCAAGCTCAGCTACTTTTTTGCGCAATTCGCGGATGACATCCTGGTCGATGGCCCGCTGCTTGAATCTTCCAACGTATTCACACGGTAAACTAGTCACAGAACACTGAGAGCACGCAGGAGTTTTCCTATCGCATTTGATTTTACGGGCACGACAGCGTACGCATGCTAGAACCATTTTTTTGCTGTCTATTCCAATGAAATCCCACAATGAGTGGAATCTTCGTGAGGTGGGTATTTCCTCGGATATTTTTCTCCGGAATTATGTGCGGGGCTCTTCACGGTAAACTGGGAAGGAAAACGTCATATCGGTCTTGAATGATTATCAGCACTGAAAAACACTGTGATAAACTTTTAAATACAATAAGTTACCTATAGATTGTAATATGTCTTATAGGAGTTTGGTAGCAACTATTTGGTTTCGAAGATGTCACCAAAATCAAGGTTACATAATGTGGGGAACGAAGCTAGGCAAATGAATTCACCTGTTCGCCGACAACAATGACTAAGAAAACAGTAGCAGCGCTTCAGATCGGGTCCTCTCTGAGTGGTACTCGAGCGACTTTGGACATTATTCTATCTTACGAGGAGAAGATTAAGAAGTCTGGTGCTTCACTGGTAGTTCTACCAGAAGCTACGTTAGGCGGGTATCCAAAAGGGTCTACGTTTGGAACATACGTGGGCTACCGACTACAAGAAGGCAGAGAAGAATTTGCAAAATATTTCTCTCAAGCAATTACAATACCTGGAGATGAGACCAATGAACTTGCAGGACTCTCGGCACGAACCGGAGCTTCCATTGCTGTTGGTGTGATCGAAAAGGAGTACAATACGCTGTACTGTACTCTTGTGTATATTGATCCCATTAAAGGATACCTTGCTAAGCACCGGAAGCTCATGCCCACTGCGAGTGAGCGTCTGATTTGGGGTTTAGGCGATGGGTCTACGCTTCCTGTAGTGGAAACCTCGGTGGGCCGAATCGGAGGAGCTATATGCTGGGAAAACCACATGCCTTTACTTCGAGCTGCCATGTACGCCAAGAATTTAGATGTATGGGTGGCACCTACAGTGGACGAACGAGAGATTTGGAGAGTTTGCATGCGATCCATTGCTTATGAGGCTCGTATGTTTCTGGTTAGTGCTGTTCAGATTCAACCTTCTCCTGAAGAACAGGGCCTGGAATTTCCTGGATGGGAGAAAGACAGGAACGCCATCAATGGAGGAAGTGTCATTATTGGCCCGTATGGAGACATTCTTGCAGGTCCCTTGCTTGGGGAGCCAGGGTTGTTGACGGCAGAGATCGATACGTCTCTTTTGGCCGAAGCTCGGTATGATTTCGACCCCAATGGTCATTACTCTCGTCCAGACGTCTTCTCTCTGACTGTTGATGAGAGAGAAAAGAAAAATGTCAAGACAGTTAATTGAATCTTTATATGAGTTAAGGAAATTGAAAAACAATTAGAATCTTTATATAAATTAAGGAAAGTTATGCTTTGAGATGATAAGAAGCCAATTCCCGGTTGGCCATCTGTCTGACTTTTCTCGCGCCAGAAGTCAAGTGGGGGTCAGTCTCATCAAAAGGTTTCAAACCCAATGCTTGAAACCCTTGTTCACTGAGAATATCATCTAATGACGATCTGTCACTGTAGTCGCTTTCACAAACATGTCCAGAACGCTCGTTGACATATTCCCAGTCTCGTGGCTTTTCACCGGAGGTGAACTTCTCCGCAGTATCCTTGAGAGTGTGGAAATTATATTTTGACAAGGGGGAATGCCCAATATATGCCACTGATGAGTCAGTTGTTCCCTTGTGCTCCTTGTCAACTTCATGAAGCAGGTCGGCGTGCCAGTAGACAAAGTCTCCAGGATTGACGCTCGGAATAGATATGACAGACTTTTCTTGCAACAGTCTGGGAAATGATTCAGTGGGCGCAAAAAACGATCCAGTCCCTGGTCTGGCGCCAGGGAAATATGAATTGGTTGTTTCGAATGATTCGGCGTCATCGTCATTTTCCCCAAAGAAGGGTCGAAGAAGGAGATAAGGAACGACATGACGAAGATTAGGCAAAAACTTGATTGTTCCCTCACCAGCTACATTTGGAGAAAGGCCAATCCAACCTTGTAGGGCTCTGAACGTGCTGCAAATGGAACCCTTTACTCCCAGGTCTCCATAGAGATCTTGAGCACCTTCCAGACGTCGGTCCATAAGCCAGGGATTCCAGTCTTCCCATCTGCCTTCCCAAATTTCCCTATAGACATCTCTATATTTAGGATCCTCCCATCTTTCAATAGAGCCTGAATCCTGATGAAGAGCCAGAGAGACAGCCTTTCCGGGGTTTCGAATTCTAGCTCGATCGGGGTATACAATAGAAACACTATTGTCAACAAGAGCAGTTTCCTTATCTTCAATTAACCAGGTGTTACCTGCGATTTCCATCAATTTGATGACATTGGGGTGGGATCTTGCTTGTGCTTGACACTTGGACCAGTGAGCTTCTTGAAACACTGCTCCATTTAGCTTCTTATGTTTGGTAACATAATCCAAGAGAGACTTTTTCCAAGCTATTGCCTGTTCTGAAGGGACGACTCCACGAACAATAAGACATCCTCGTTCTTTGAAAAGCTGTTCGGTTTTGGGAGGAAACTTCCCATTCTTTTGAACTGTTTCCCAGTCTACTTCGGGGACATAGTCTGGGCCGATTGCCGCAATCTGCTCGACACTCTTTTCCAGTTCCACTAGTAGACGTTTCCACGAATTTTTCACTGCTTCATAATTTTCTGGTTTAATAATCTCGGATTTTACTTTGGCGTATCGTTCTCCAAGTTCATATTGTACCATGGTTGCGGGAGGGATAGAACACCCCGAATTGTAAGACTTATATAGCGGAAAAATCAGCGGGGTACAAAAAAGATGAGCAAAATGTAACACAATGCACCCCAGATATGTTTGCTTCAGCGTAGATGATACGATATGTATCAGAGGAAACTCCACAGTTTATATAATCCAGATTAAAGGGGGACTGGTCACCAATACAACAATTGAAGAGCCTGGGCTGGCGAGATTTCAGCGGATCCTGAATAGTCAGTTCCCTTTTAGGAACAAAGTCCGATAACTTCCCCGCAAAGGTAATCTTTTTGTCACGTGATCCTTTTCCGCTGTTTTTTCCGGCTCAACTAGCATTCGAAATTTTCAGGATATATAAGAGAGAGAGACTTTCACTTGGTTTTGAGGTCTATTTTCTCTTAGGTAAGTTAATTTATTGCAAGTGGCATGAAATACATCGTAAAAATAATAAGTTAAAACAGATATACCCGGAAACCCGTTAAATGAGCGTACAGGCCGATTGACTAAACTACTGCTGCTTTCTTCTTGCCTTGGAGAGTGCGAGCGACTGTTTGATTTTGAAACCTCCAGTAAGCACCAGTTGAGTCTCTTCCAAGCCCAGGCCAGACAATTCAGGGAAAAAGAGGTAAATCAGGATAAAACTGAGGAAGGAGATTGCTGCATAGAACGCAAACGTGCCCGTAGGGGTAATTTTCTCCATCATTAGTAAGAACGTAGAAGCAATGGTCAAAGAGCCGGCCCAGTTAGTAGCTACTGCCAAAGAAGATCCAAGACCTCGAACGTACATGGGCAACAACTCGGACTGTTGCCAGGGGACACAACCGCATCCTACAGCAAAGAAAGCAACATAAAACATAAGCATTACAAGGATGACAATACCCCAAGATGTGAAACCGCCTTCACCTTGGACCACAGCACTGTTGTCAATAAACTTGATGTCAAGGAAGTGGAAAGCAATGGCAGCAATTGTCAATCCGACAACCATACCAGCCAAAGAAACCAGCATCAGTATTCTTCTTCCGCATCTGTCGATCAAGAAATAAGCGACAATTGTGAAAACAAAATTGGTTCCCGATACAACAATGGAAACAGCATTGGCATCTTGGAAGCCTGCGATCTGGAACAAAGTACCGGCAAAATAGTTGAGCGAATTGTAGCCGGTGAACTGGTTAATGCCTTGCATGGCACAAATTATGATCAGACCACGCAAATTGGACCCAACAGTGTGAAGTTCCTTGATCTTATGAGTAAATCTACTCCACAGAGTTTCATTGTCAGGGTTCACAATTTGTGTAAAGGCAATCAGCTCATTGATTTCAAGCTCGATAGCAGCTTCGTCCAAACCTTTATGAGTTCGTCTTAGAGCACTTCGTGCCTTATCTAGTTTTCCCCTTTGCACTAAGTATCTAGGAGAATCAGGTAGGGGAAGCATTAGAATCATTTGTAGAACAGGGGGAATCAGAGCGATGCCAATAAGGATTCTCCACCCATTGTGTACATCTTGCAGACCGGTACCGATACCGGCAGCACCGGCCTGAGCGCCGGTTCTTATTATAGATGAAAGTGACACGAGACGTCCACGATATTTGGGAGGAGAGATTTCTGTAATGTATAAAGGTGCGATAACCGATCCAAGACCCACACCAATACCCATGACGAATCTGCCTCCAATCATATCCCAAACTTTGTGGGCTCCAACTTGCATGGCCGCTCCAATGATTAAAAATACATTTGCGCCAATTGTAACAGGTTTCCTGCCAAATCTATCGGCTAAAACACCGGTGAAAATAGCGCCAATCAAAGCACCAAGCGAGGTGGCAGAGGTGATGAACTCCTTCTGGCCATAGGTAAGTTCTGAACCCGTGAGATCACCCTTGATATTGATGAGAGCTGTGGAGATATATCCGGTATCAAAACCGAACATGAAATGTGAGACTGAAGAACACAAGACTAGGAGCAGCAAATACAGCGAAGGTTTAGTGTTGTCCAGGGCCTGCTGTTCGGGGATGAAGTCATCCGAGTTGGTCCCATCAGCAAACTCATTATGAGAGCCTACAGCCTTTTCTTCAAATAGAGTCTTTGTCGTTGACATAGGAAACAGGCTTTGTGGAGAAAAGATTGTTTGGATGTTGAATGCGCTTTATATATTCATGTTAGGGTCCAGTTACCCCGCGAAAAGTACGGGGGGCTCAAAAGTGGCTGCGGCTGCTCCCTGCACCCAATTAATGGCGTTGGGTGGTTTGGAAGCTTTTAACAGATACACCAGAACACCTATCTGTTACGAATAGATCGAATAACAGATTTAACGATTCCAATAGATATAGAAAACTCTTTGATCATGTCGATTTTGAAGAACTTCCCCGCAAAAATATGCCAAGTTGAAACGCGGCTTTGGCGTCATTTTTTCGGAGGTTCCAACAAGCTGGGCATCGTCGGCGATATGCCGACCTGTGATAGTCGCGAATTCTGAGTGAGATGTGGCTGAGCAATTTGTAAGCTACGCACTCGTTGTTTAGCCCCAGACATTAGCTGGTTTGTGTATTTATTTACATTTGCATGGTCATATTCTCAGTATAAATATTCATTTAGGGTTCTGACTTTATCGGCAAATTTCTCCACATAGGTACAAGTAGATTTGCTGTGTGTTAGAGCCGCACGATGAATCTCCCCCACGCAGCCGTTTTGGAGCAAGCTCCAGAATATTACCCTATAAGGAATAGGCAATGCCGAGACATGGATAAGAGAATATGAGAACTTGTGATTGGCGGGATTTTCTCCACCCAGTGACCATCTATATTTTTTGTTCCCCTCTATGGGTGTTCGCTCAGGTAAGGGTCTATTGCATCGGAGATTCACCGAAAGGAGCATTTATGGATTTTAACCCGGTTATAGATAACTTATTGTATGGGGAGTTAGCGCCCCCCACGAGAGATTTGTGGAGGTAATGGCCTCTGTGAGTTTTTGAAGAACTAGAATATTGGCATTGCACTCCTCATTCAAAAGGATCCTATGTGAGATTTTTTGTCTTCGATCCTTTTGACTGACTGATAATCATGCGTACTTATGAGCTGCGTTCCCACTATAATTACCACTGAGAGTAACCCTTCCATCATGCTCTTGATCTTATTGATTATAGGACGTTAAAATAACACTCTCTATAGATCGACGCCCTTGTAGATTGATCGCTCCTGTCCTTTGGGGTTCTTCTTCACAAGCTGCCTTGCACAGACATAGTGACAGGTTACCTCAAAACTACTGATCAGGGTACTCTTTTATTGAAGTAACTGCAAGTAGAGAGATGTACATATTATTGCATATGCATTACATTGCAAGTTTCAGCTTCGAGGCGTGCTTGAACAATTGTCTGCAATAAACAGCTTGGAGAAAGAAAGTAATAGGGCCACATATCATATAGTCCTGATGAGTTAATCATGAGGAATCTCAACAGTAGACCCTGTTTTGAAAAGTTCGCTCCTGGAAATTGGCCGTGTTGGCCAATAAAGAGTTATTCGGGATTCTCGAACGATACTGGGCACCATGGTACAAGACGCATTCTAATAGAGCATTTGTTATTCCATCAAGTATGATCGACTCTTCTATGCGGTACTGCCCGGTTTGCAAATTTCAAGATATGTAACCTACGTGGTAGAATTCTATGAACAAATGCAACCTGGACGTAGCATTACAATCTATCATTCGTACTCCCGCACGAGAACTATGCGGCATGAGAGTGGAATAGTGGCTTGGAGATGATTGATCTAGGCACAGTATCGAAAAAAGAAGTGGATATGTACGAGCTGGCAAGGTTCCGATATTGCTGGATCTTAGCTTATTTTCAGATGAAGGTTGCTTTGCATGCCGTCACAATTTTTTGGAGTTTGGGGGATTGTTCTTTGTACATTGAGTGCTGAAACAACTTAAGTGCACTAGTGCACACTAGTCTGCGACCGTATGATACTTAGCCCATTTGGTTCTGCCAATTTCAATCATTTCTAGTAGTACCTGTTAGCAAAACTGGATACAGCTGCATCTCGATAGGAAAATGAACGGATTTGATAGAGAAGTTTGGATCATTTGGGATGTTTTGCTGTGCTGTTTTCAGGGAACTGCGTATCTACGGCCACTCCAACAATACGAAGGACAATGACTATAAATTCATTGAAAAATCACCTAAAATTTTATTTCGTTCATACTTTGTTCTGATCTGTCGTACCATGGTGAACTATTTGAATACATTTGCTGTTGCTTCTTTGGCCGTCGTGGCCCTGGCCAACTCCAATAAACAGAATGTTGTTTATACGCCTTATTATAATGGAGACAAGTGTTTTGATAAAGCTAACACTGTAGACTGTAATAATGTGTGTGATCGGATATGGCAAGGAAAACTGGATGTTCTGGGCGATAATACTGCTATGTGCAATTTAGCATCATCGACCGACTGGGCCCTTTGTATGGCTTGTTATATGTGGTACCCGGCTGATATTGCGCTGCAAGGGCAGTCAATTGATTTGACGGCTCAATACAAGCTTTGTGGAAACGATGACCCTACTATTCCGGACATTGATTACTGTGATGAACACGATTTCAAGAACTGTACAGTGTTCAACACCGATACTCCGATAGACTGTCGGGCAGTTTGCACTGGAATCAGGCGTCGGGCCGATAGTTGTCTTGACCGGGTTGGATTGTGTCATCTTGCTCTTGAAAATGACTGGCAATTGTGCCTTGCTTGCGATAGTAAGTACTGGCCGGAAGATCCAACAGTGCAACAAGCAGCAGTGGTCCTCAACATTAAGGATCAGATTTGTGGACTGCTTCCGTACACTCCCACTTTGTCAAAGTGTTCCTTAGCTGGTGAGACTACTAGTACTGCAACTGCTATTAGGACGAGTTCTGGTGCTTCTGCTACTCCAGTCACGCAGTATGTTACAGTCGTCTCTGGTACCACGTACTCTCAGTTTGTTACTGTCTTATCTGGTTACACTGTTACGGTTCCTGCTGATGTTTCTACTTGTCTATCAACAGTATCGGTGGTGATACCAACTACTACCTCCTCAACATTGGTCACATCTATCTTGAACTCTGTCGGTACCGCACCCGAAGGATCGCCCACAATCTTGCCTAGTTCGACTTCTACCTTTTCAGCGTCCAGCTCCGACTCTAGCCTTACCGTGGCTAACTACGCGACGGTTGCCTCTTCTGCACAAACAGCCGGAGCTACTTCTGTTAATGCTATCACTGGTGAGACTACTGCCTCTATGCGCATCTCCACACCTACAGCTATTGCAGGGTCAAGTACTTTAAGCGACTCGAATATTATTCAATCTACGTCCTATGGGCCCGATGGTACCTGTTACTTGATCCAAGCTGAACAAGGTGCTTAACAGCACGACTTCCTTTTGTCCGAGGTGTGCTGATTTTTACCGTCGAAGATTCACACTTTTCTTTAGATTCAAAGGTATTTAGAAAACTAGTAAATGTCGTTATTCGCAAATGCCTTTATACCCTTTTTTTTATTCTAACTGCTTGTATCGCTTATCAAATTCACTATCTAAAAACCTTCTCGTATAGCTAAAATTCAGTTCCCAATAAAGTAAGATTTGTCGTTCGTCCGTATTAGGGTGGTTGCCAAAAGCGGAAATGAGTTGGCCAGACCGCCAGAAAATCCCAACATCACCAATTTTCCGTGGGACATTTCATTTCAGTGGATTCACAGCCAGTTTTTTATTTGTCATCCAAGGGACACCCGACATATTCAAGAAATAATAAGATGCAAGAAATAGTGGAAACACAAGAGTTAATAGACGGATGGGCAGACTTTAGCTTGGTGGCCGACGACGATGCTTTTAAAGTGCCAAAACAGAGCAAGGGACAAAGGCCGCCTCGGCCGAAGAAATACGTCTGTCCTGTAGAAGGCTGCAACAAACGGTATACTCGTCCGTGCTTGCTTGAACAGCATCAACGGTGTCATAAGAACGACCGGCCATATCAGTGTAGTGTTGATGGATGCGGTAAGAAGTTCTTGCGCCCATGCCATCTGAAGGTTCATTCATGGACGCACACGGATGTTAAGCCAAAGAAGTGCAAGGTATGTTCAAAGGGGTTTACGACAGGACAGCAGTTGGCGAGACATGAGAAGAAGCATTTGCAGGATAATTCCGGTAGTGAAACGGCGAGTGAGTTCCAGTCGGAAGCTGGTAGTTCTGAGGTGAGCGGATGGGAGAGTTCCGAACGTGATAGTTCGGAGCAATCAGAGTGCCCTTATGGATGTGGGGAAATCGGCAGTGGAGTTATACTTGCAGACCATATACTTGAAGAACATATTATGACTGAGATTCTTAAGACAAGTGAAATGGAGTTTCATCCTTATGGGCAATTTTCGCCTTTGTCGGGAGCATCGTCGAGCACAGGATTCTCGCTGTCTTCGAGAAGCAGTGAACCAGGGTTTGAAATGCCGATTGTGGCGGAAGACTGGAGTGATTTCTTGTGCAAAGAAGAACAATGTAAGGGTTATCCAAATTTGGGAGACTTGTTTGGAGTTATTCAACATTACGATACGTTTCACAAGTTTGTGCCACTATCTTTGATGTCGTCAGCATGGGAACAGGAAGATTCCAATGCGGCAGTTGAAGGCTGGATGGAGAAGGGATTGTAGGAAATCTTAGTTGGTTTGTTTTATTGGTAATGGGTATATGTTACAGAAAAGCAGATGATAGTTAAGGACACATTTGTGGCGGTAGCTGGAATAGTAGTTTATAGCAGACCTATACATGTTATGTAATTAGCTGGCGTGTGAAAACCTGGACTATTTACAAGGGCCTTGAAGTTGTTCGTAGCGTGCAGGCATAAAAATTTAGGCGTGAATAGACATGGGATCTAGATGCCGGCAAGGAGCTCAAACATTAAACGGTTTAAATATTATTAGGCTTCATAAATAGTCCATAGCCTAGATTATCGTGTCAGGGAATTAGAGCAAAGCGGGATCATCTCTTTTTATGTCTGAAAGAGTGAGCAGGCAATGTATGACGAGTTTATGTCGAGTTCTGGATTTTTTCAACTCCAAGAGCCAGCCTACTAAGTATTCACTCTACTAATTATTCACTCTAAAACCATATGAGTCTCAGTAATACCTCTGGGTTATTACGCTCGTCGCGCCATACAGCTGCTCAGAGCTGATAATCGGACAATTTGACATGCTTTAGGGTTAGGGTTATGGCTATTGTAATGTACACGTAGAGTCAATCAATCACCAAGGCCGCCAGGATGCGAGACACCGGTATGATTTGTACTAGGATAGCTTCAATGTTTTTGATTGGAATAGAGTGTACGCTTGAGAAAAGTGAGTTATATAGGGTGCGATTGAAATTCCGTTATACAACTCTTAATTACTTAGCTTACATGACGTCTCTGTTGTAATAGTTTAGTAACCATATTTCAAAGGACTCGGTTAATTTCTCAGTCAAAGACTCTTACGTGAAATGATAGGCAACAAAAACTAGGATTATTCAGAGAAAGGTTGATAGGAATCCAATACACTAGACCGCGGTGTGGGATATCTACATTTTGTTTGGTTGATGGTGACTGATGGTGTGATATAAATCAAATCAAATATATATTATGTTCTGGCAAGAAAAACCGTAGTTAAGAGGAAGTGAAATAGATAATATAGAAAACAAATATGTAAGTAGCAAGAATAATCAGCAAAATATTGCGAAGATAAGTGTATCGTTGTGGTAGCGGCAAGAACAAAAGAGCACAAGGGTAGTCAGAGTCATGTGATCGATAATAAACAGACTTCATGTAACGTGATGAGTTGTGTTGTTTTTTATTCCGTAAGAATAAATGTTAAAGTACAGCAATATGTGGTTTCCTTCATATCTCCCAAATCCACACTCACATCAATTTGAGGCTACTCTCTTATCAAAGAGACCCTCATTAGATGTATCGTATGATGCATCGTATTTCGTATAGTTCAACACGATTAGCACTAGTTTATACCCCTCTCTTATCTTATATAAATAGGAGGTTCAACACCCCCTAGACAAACAACTATCTTCTTATCTTTATTATCTACCCTCAAGAATACACCCCGTATTGACTTATCTTATAACGTAGTTTCTAAGCTGGATTATATCTATGCTCTAGTTGTTACAGTTGGATAATTACTACTTGTTGTATATTTGTGCACGTTTGATAACCAATAAGCAACACCACAATAAGGTTAAATGTTGTTTTTGTTTTTGTTTTTTTGTTAGGGATGGGGGGCGTAACGGGCGGGATAGGGCGGTAGTAACGAGAAGCGTATAAGAGGATATATGTTGGTGAATAGATTATGGTATTAGATTTTGAATAAAAAAATAGATATATATATATATATATATAATTTAATGGGCTAGCAGTTTAGTTTTGTTGTTTTTATGTGGTAGATAAATAGGCTGTGTAGTAAAGTAGGGGTGGTGCAGGAGATAATTTGAAGGTTTGTGTTGTTTAGTTTATTTTGGTTTGGTTTAGTTTAGTTTTAGTCAGGTGACTTCAAATGATAGGATTGAGATAGAAAGAAGTGAGGTGAAGTTATATATTCCGTAGGA
>JANIWT010000032.1:0-45116 GCA_030705125.1 Zygoascus bituminiphila | reverse complement strand
AGATATAGTTACTATAAGTATATTATCTCTTTCATTAATAGTGTTGTGTTCAGTGATCCAATTGGGACCCCTCTATATTTCAATACTTTACAAAAAATAATTACCACCACTAGAAATTTTTTTGACCACCGATCTCATTTTAGTTGCAAAGTTCAAACATCACCATGGTCTTAAAATCGACACCAGGTGCTAATGTGCCAGTATATCAAATATCTGGGTCAAATGCCTCCAGGTCTTTACCAGATTGGTTGGCTAAGAAAAGAAGGCGATCCTTAAAAAATGATGCTGATTATTCCAACCGAGTAGAGTTGATACAGGATTTCGAATTCGAAGAAGCTTCAAACAAAATTCAAGTAACAAGAGACGGGCAGTATTGCATGTCTACCGGTACTTATAAGCCGCAGATTCATGTTTATGAGTTTGAGCAACTGTCGCTGAAGTTTGATCGACATACAGATTCGGAAAACGTCGACTTCTGCATAATTTCCGATGACTGGACGAAGTCTGCTCATCTACAAAACGACAGAAGTATAGAATTCCAAGCACAGGGCGGAATTCATTCGCGATCTCGAATACCCAAATTTGGCCGTGCATTAGCCTACAACAGAAATAACTGCGATTTGTATGTAGGGGCTTCAGGAAACGAGGTATATCGTTTGAATCTTGACCAAGGTCGGTTCCTGGCTCCATTTGCCCTTGGATATGAAGGAGTCAACTGTCTAGATGTGAACTCTGCACATGGCTTATTAGGATTTGGAACGGATAGTGGTGTGGTAGAATTTTGGGATCCTAGGAGTAGACTGAGGGTTGGCCAGCTTAGCATGCAAGGTGATAAGAGTGCCATCACAGCTCTGTCATTTCGAGGTAACGGAATGGATTTTGCATTAGGAAACTCAGAGGGCCAAGTTATGCTCTTTGATCTTCGATCTTCGCAACCTACTATGGTGAAAGACCAGGGATATGGTTTTGAAATCAAGAAGATCATGTACTTGGACGATGCCTTGTCTAAGCCCAAAATTCTCACAGCGGACAAGCGTATTGCTAAAATATGGGACCCTAAAACAGGAGCAGCATATACATCTATGGAACCCACAGTGGATATTAACGATATTGCTCACGTGCCTGATAGTGGACTATTCTTTTTCGCCAATGAAGGACAACCAATGCATACATATTATGTCCCTTCGATAGGGCCTGCTCCAAAATGGTGCTCCTTCTTGGAAAATATTACTGAGGAAATGGAGGAGAATAATGTTCCATCTATTTACGAAAATTACCGGTTTGTTACTCGAAAGGAGCTCAGATCTCTTAATTTGGATCATCTCATTGGAAGTGCTGTTGTCAAAAGCTATATGCACGGTTTCTTTATTGATATGCGTCTGTACGAACATGCCAAGCTTATATCTAATCCCTACGCATACAGAGAGCACAGAGAGAGAGAAGTCAAGAAACGAATTGAGAAAGAGAGAGAATCTCGAATCCGAAGCAACAACCTCAGCAAGATCAAGGTTAACAAGGGCTTTGCTGCTGAGATCGCAAATAACAATACGCTGCCCGATGCTGCAAAAGATAACGATCAAGTTATTGATAGTCGATTCTCTCAAATGTTTGAAGATCCTGAATTTGAGATCGACGAAAACTCATATGAATACAGACTTTTGCATCCTACTGCTAAACCTAGGGAAAGAGAAGCAAAGCCTACGCCGATCAAAAGAGGTCTGACGGCAGCCGAGAAAGAAGATCTTTCTGATGACAGCGCGGTTTCTGAATCTGGATCTTCTGAAGATGAAAAATCCAAGAAACGAAGAGAAAGAAGGGATAATTCACAGAGGAACTTGCATCGTACCGGTCCTCAGGAGATGCGGCCTGTGGCAACTATGGATACCTCATCCGAGGCAGCATTTGGAGCGCAAGTGCGTTCAAGAGACCGCGATTCCACGGGACGATCCGTCAATGGCATTACTAAGAAGGCTACAGGTGATGCAGAAATGTCCTATGTCCCCGCTCCAAAACCCAAGAGGCAGCGACCCAGGACTGCGGAAGGCGGTAAGGTGGACAAAGGACGGTCATCCCAGAGATTTGATGGACGAAGAAGGGCCAGTAAAAATGTATTTAGAGGTATGTAAAATATTTCGTGCTCAACAGAGCCTCCGCCAAAAAATCAGGTCTTTTAATTTCATATTACACCCGACAAACTCACCAACACCTCCCACCCTCGTCGTACCCTTTCCACTCCACTCCGCCTCGTGGTCCGCCGCCGCCGAGTGTGAGGTGACGAAATGCGGCTGCATCCGCCCATGTCCCACGGGCATTTTGAGCTGATGGCAAGGACCAGTAAATATAGAGAGTTAAGGACAGTAACATCACAAGTAACTACAAACATCATAGTGATATAAATTTATATGTTTTAACATGACAGTACGCAGTTTTAGCTGTCACGAGCGCCGATCCTGGCCAACAGCCTAACCCCGCCATTATATTTTCTGGAGATTATGATTGGAGCTTAGCATGTGTAATTCTGGTACCGCTGCCCCCTCCCACAGTCACATTCTGAGTTTCTCATAAAGGGGACCCAAACCGCCGCATTTGCAGTGGCAGAACTTCATGCAACTTTGCGGCACTCGGTAGATAGCTTACTAGAAGTGAACTTGGGATCCAGCTGACGCTTTTGAACATCAAGTTCTGATTGCCAGTTATTTTCCAGTGTGTAATTTGAGGGTTGATATCAGTTTTTTCTGCTTTTCGCGCGTTTCTATTCGTGAAAGACGCTTTGTAATCGACAGCAGTGCATAAAGTTGCTAGTATTTTGTACGTTTTATCCAAAACAATCAGCAAAAACCTGGAATATCTCGAGCTACTTGGCCAATCGTTATTCTGTAACTGAAAACATTGCAAGATTAAACGTTCATTGACACGTTTACTGGCGTGGCGCAACAAATCATGAGCGATAATAACAACAAGCTTGTGGACCACCACGAGCCTGAGTCCAACATTGATGATAGTCTGACTGACAAGGGAACTCGAGGAGTCAACGATATTTCCCAACACGTGGATAAGGGACATCTGAATGGTTCTGATGTCGATGCTAGAAATCCTGGAGCTGGTGGTAATTTGGCGGGTTCAGGCGACAAATCTGGCCCCAAAGATGATACGGCGCAAAGAAGACCGTCCATCGCCAACCTGCTTTCTGCGTCCAACCAAGTGGCCAGTGAGGAACGATTTGCAAGAGGATTGGACCAAGTGCCCAATGCTGGACGTCCTTTCCCGCCTTATGGATACGGGTTCTCGGGCTATCCACAACAACAGCCTTACGGAGCCTATCCTCCACCGCCGCACGGTCAAGGTGGTCCCGGCAAACTTGGAAAAGACGGCGAGCCTACGGACCAGGAGGTGCCTGGAGATAAGGTAGATAGTGATGGTGCCAATGTTCCTCCTGCTCAGGGTGGACAATATGGAGGGTTTCCTCCGCCAGTTCAGTATGGCGGATACTATGGATACTCCAACAACAACTATTACTATCAGAACGGTAACTACCAACAGCAACAGCCTCAGCAGGGTGCACAGCCTCAGCAAGGCCAACAGGGCAATTATAACTATGCTGGCGGTAGACAGTACTACTATCCGAACCAACAGTACCCCGGTGGCACTGGTGACAACAATTACCAGAACTTTGAAGGACAGGGTCAAACGCCACATCCTCCATTACTTGCGCCTACCGAGGGATCAAGTGACTCTGGAGAGCCCAAAACCAAAAAGAGGAAGAAGTCTGTGTCGACACCGGTTTCAACTGCCGAACGGCCCTATCACTGTTCTTATGACGGTTGTGAATGGTCGTTTGCTCGGCTGTCTGATCAACGACGACATATCCGATCCCATGAAAAACCGACATTCCATTGCCCTTACTGGAGAAGCGACCCCACATGTCATCGAAACGGAGGTGCTTTTAACCGATTGGACGTGCTCAAGAGACACCTAAGACTGGTCCACTTTGTTCAATTCAAGCAGTCAGACAGCGGCTGGTGTAGAGTGTGTCAAAAGATGTTCACCTCGCCAAAACACTTTGTAGAACATTGTGAGAGTTGTGCGTCTGCCGTCCGACCTGCCGAATGGAAGGTCGGCACCAATGAAAACGTTATTCCTCAACCGTCTGGCAAGATGGGTGGTGGTGTAACTGTCACTTCTGAACACATCATTGGAGACGCCGATTCAACGGTACGTCTGTTGACCGATGTCGACCCCAATGTCGACAGCCAGCTCAAAGACCCTATTCCAGGCCAAGCTCTTGACGCTTCTCTAGCCGAAAAGGCTCGGGTACGTGCAAGAACTGGTGTCACTGGTCGAAAAAAGACATTGTCTCAAGCGATTCAGGCTGGGCACCATGCTAGCAGCTCCTAAAAAATAAATGGAGCCGCAAGGAATTGATTGTATTATTATGGCTCTGCAGTAATGCAGGATTAGTTTGATTCTTATTTTGCTTTGTTATTGTGTTGTGACTTAAGGGTCAGTTAGTCAGTGTCTGTGCTGATGTGACCATATAGTTGGTTTTTTTTTTATTATGGATAATGTAACTGACGAGAGCGAAAGTCAAGTCTGGGGTTTCTCTGTAAATGAATGTAGTACCGACACTTGGAGTAATGTAAAAGGACCACATGTATTTCATGCCCTGTTCTTGTTCTATGCGGCAACGTTCCAAGCATTCGTTCCCGCTTCTTTTGTTGTTGTTTGTTATGATTAGATCTATCAACTTAGCAACGGGTGGGTGTTTCTCCGCGCCCCACCCGACTCTCCCGCTTATAGCGCATGGGTGCATATTTATTTTCAACGACCCTTGTCTGTCGAGCAAACGAAAATCTGCATCAAATAGATCACACTGGCGCGCGCCGCCTGAAATAGACTAGATGCTTGGAAGATTCTTGGAAGCTCACCACATGACGTCAAGTGCCCTGCATACCGCAGCGTTCTATGGGGTTGTTCTGCGAGTTTGTCGATTTTAATCAAAACTAATCCTCCAGCATGTTTCAAGTAGACGAGACGCTGGCACATTGTGGAGCTCATAGTGCCGACGAAGCTTATACGCTGGCTGCATAATTTGCCGTCCGGAGACTAAACGACCCGATACCCGCATGTCTGTTCACCATTCATCCCTTATAACATGAGATGGTAATCCCATCGGTCCAACGTGAATCGGGGAAATCCGTTGCCCATCGCACTCCCGGTTTTCTACAGTTGTGGGGCTTTAACAAACAGATTCGCCCTTCTTACGCGTTGAGTCAGGTGGGTGGGGACCTGAACCGTGGTTGCTTTTTCTAATGTAAACATGGAATTCATCACATACATTTATAAAATTTCTTCCTTCTGTACATCTTTACGAAACCCACAAACCAACCATTATACTTGAAGCAGATTTTGCTTGTGTTTTTGGACCGTTTCTGTTCGAACAATTCTCTGGACCAGTCCATCAACTGTCACTCTAGATATCCCATACGTTACCAGCGCACGATAATCCTACAACAGCATAGTTAGACGCGTGTTTTGTGGTAATACTCATTCGGTTGACTTGTTGATATCCTCAAATTATAGGGGAATCACCCAGAAAAACAACCGTACTTATCTTCAAAGATGAGAGGTCAGTATATGTCTATTGTAACTCGTGCTCTCGTTGTAGTCTTCTAACTCTCGGCAGAATATAAAATTGTCGTGCTAGGATCTGGCGGTGTCGGAAAATCGGCATTGACTGGTAAGTAAAAAAGTTACTATTATGTGATAAGCTCGTATAACCCTGACTAACTCATGATAGTGCAATTCGTTCAGGGCGTTTATATCGAGTCATATGACCCTACGATAGAGGACTCTTATCGAAAACCTACTACTGTTGACGGAAGATCTTGTACTTTGGAGATTCTTGATACTGCTGGCGTTGAGCAGTTCACTGCTATGCGTGATCTATACATCAAAAACGGCGAGGGCTTTATACTCGTCTACAGTGTGAACAATAAGAATTCACTCAAGGAACTTAAGGAACTTAGGGAGCAGGTGACTCGCATTAACAATAACCCTCATGTCCCTATCGTACTGGTTGGCAACAAATGCGATCTCGAAGATGAGCGAGTGGTATCGCCGCAGGAAGGCATACAAACCGCTAATTCATGGGGCAAAATCCCTTTTTATGAGACTTCTGCAAAATATAGATCCAATGTCAATGAGGTATTTGTTGATCTTGTTCGACAGATCATGCGTCGAGACTCGGCATTGGGCACTTCGTTGACAGGACACTCCCTAAACAGCAGCATTGATGAAAAATATGAGTCGAATGCTAAGCGACATAACTCGAATGAGAATGGGAATCATAACGTACTTCCTCGGCCAAGTATGCCAAGTCTGAACAGCAAACGAAGCTCCAGGCTACTTCGCATGAACAAATCGCAGCATGTTTCTGAAAGGTCCAAGAAGAGCAAGAAACCTTGCACCATTATGTAATGCATTTTATTTTATTAGGGGGTAGCGGCTTTGGTTTGATCTAACAGATTATTTAACGAGATGAACTTGGTCTGAGAGCATGGCCAAAAAGGGGTGGTACGAAATGGCGTGCCTATAAAATGTACGTAACTTGAGCATTTTGTATTGATTGATTATTGATAAAACTCACAAGTGGCTTTATTCACATTCGCCAGACTCCAAATCCGGTCTTGGGCTGGTTATCCTGAGCTTGGCTCTTGTTCCTAGCTTGTTTTCGGATCTCCAAAGCATGGCCCAGATGTGCTCGAGTATCCTGAGGTCGGATGATACCATCATCCCATAGTCGTGCACTTCCAAATAAAGCCAGTGACTCCGAGTCAATTCGTGTTCGCAGATCTTCTCCAGAACCTGGTTTAGAGGAAACAGTTTCCATTACAGATGCTAGCTGCTCAGGACCCATGACGGCAGTCCGTGAGTTCGGCCAAGACCATAAGAATCGAGGTTCATAGGCTCTTCCACACATACCATAGTTACCAGCACCATATGAACCGCCAATAACCACTGTATAACGTTCTACCCCAGATCCAACTACTGCATTGACGAGCTTTGCGCCGTTCTTTGCGATACCTCCCTTTTCGGCATCCGATCCTACCATGAAGCCAGTGATATTTTGCAAAAATACCAAAGGAGTATCTCTCTGTTTGCAAAGTTCAATAAAGTGAGCACCCTTGAGCGCCGATTCGCTGAACAGCGGGCCATTGTTGGCAAGAATTCCTACAGGATTTCCCCAGATCTTGGCAAACCCTGTTACAAGAGTAGTTCCGTACTCTTTCTTGAACTCAGAGAACCGAGATCCATCAACAATACGAGAAATGATCTCTCGAGCATCAAACGCTTTTCGGAGATTGGTGCTGACAATTCCCGTAAGTTCCTCTGGATCATGAAGGGGCTCCTCAAATTCTTGAACTTTCTGAGCAGGTAGTCTACCAGCAATGTTAAGGTTCTCAACACATACTCGTAGTTGAGCAATGCCTTCTTCTTCACTTTGAACTAGATAGTCGGTAACTCCCGAAACCTTGGAGTGCAGTTCACCACCACCCAGTTCTTCGGCACTAATCACTTCACCCGTGGCAGCCTTCACCAGAGGGGGCCCTGCCAAAAAAATGTGTCCTCCGCCCTTGACAATAATAGACTCATCACTCATTGCAGGTACATAGGCTCCACCCGCAGTACATGGACCCATGACGAGAGCGAGCTGCGGAATGCCTTCGGACGACATCCGGCTCTGCTGAAAGAATATCCGACCAAAGTGGTTATGAGAAGGGAATACATCTGCCTGATGAGGAAGATTGGCTCCTCCGGAATCAACCAGGTATAAGCAAGGCAGTTTGTTTTCGCGGGCGATTTCTTGGGCACGAAGATGCTTGCGGACGGTTATCGGGTAGTAAGTGCCGCCCTTAACCGTGGAGTCGTTTGCAACAATCACACATTCAGTGCCCGACACTACACCGATACCTGTAATGATTCCGCCGGAGCGAATATCATCATGGCCGTACATTTTATGGCCTGCAAGTGAAGAGAATTCTACAAACGAAGTCCCGGGATCCACCAGGGCGGCTATCCTGTCACGGGGCAGTAGTTTGTTTCGTCCAAGATGCTTTGATCGAATTTTTTCAGGAATTCCATTGACAGCATGATCTTGCAATCTATCAAACTGATCCATCACCTGCTCCATATCCCGTTTGTTCTCTTTGAATGCCGGAGAAGTTGTATCCACTTTAGTTTGAAGAACATTCAGTTGATTCACCAGCGATGGAGGAGGAAATGTAGAATAGCATCGTGCAGCTGCCAGCTGTCGGTAACCCATCAAACTATACCATGATCCCGAGCATATAGCCTTGTGTTGTCTCTGTAGTAATTTCATGGTTTGATTTCTCCAATGGTTGTGATGGTGATGAGAAGTCCTCGACACTTAAATAGCTTGGATCAATCGAAACCCTCCCGGTGCGACCCCACACATTCATGTGGGGTAGAGCCGCTCCCGCCCTACATGGAATCCCCCGCGTTATGAGAAGGTGCGGGAGAAGCTCGGAACCTAACATGGAAAGTACTTAAATATCCCGATTTTCTTTAAGATTTGTTCTCCGTGTTGCAATGATGTCCAATATCTTGACCAGAGTAGCTTCAAGAAGCGTACGCCCCGTTCTACAACGTACACCCACTTTGTCTCTAGCCCGTACTTACGTCAGTACCACCGACGAAGAGGTCGAGGAGCTTCGAGCTGCTACTGTTGAATTCTGCAAGAAAGAAATCACCCCCGAGATTGCTGCCAAAACCGATGCTGATAATGCATTTCCCAACGAACTTTGGCCCAAACTAGGTGCTGCAGGTTTGCTTGGAATCACTGCTAGTCCTGATTATGGCGGTCTTGGCTTGGGTTACTTTGCTCATAGCGTGGTAATGGAAGAGGTTTCAAGACACAGTGGTAAGTATCGTACAATTAGAATAAGAAAAATCCCCGGTACTGGTTTAAACCTTCATAACTAACTTCAGGTTCAATTGGACTTTCATATTCTGCCCATTCTCAACTCTGTGTCAACCAATTGTCTCTACACAGTACCAAGGAGCAGGGAGAGAAATATCTTCCAAAACTAATTTCTGGCGAGTACATTGGAGCTCTCGCTATGTCAGAAGCTGGTGCTGGATCTGATGTTGTAAGCATGAAGACTACTGCTGTGCCCACCGACGATGGCAGTGGATATATTCTCAATGGTACCAAGATGTGGATCACCAATGGGCCCGATGCCGATGTCGTAGTCGTCTATGCCAAAACCGATCCAAAAGCAGGATCTAAAGGTATCACAGCTTTTCTGGTTGAAAAGGGCATGAAAGGGTTCTCCTGCACTCGAAAGCTCGACAAGTTAGGAATGCGTGGATCCAACACTGGAGAGCTTGTGTTTGAAGACGTTTACCTTCCCAGAGAAAACATACTAGGAGAAATCAACAGAGGAGTATACGTGCTTATGAGCGGTCTTGACTACGAAAGACTGGTTCTGTCTGCTGGTCCCGTAGGACTCATGCGAGCTGCGTTGGACGAAACCCTCCCATATGTTCACCAAAGGAAACAATTTGGCCAACCAATTGCCCATAATCAGCTCTTACAAGGCAAACTAGCCGATATGTATACCAAATACCGGTCTTCACAGGCCTATCTATACCAGACTGCTAAGGCTGCCGATGCTGGCAACAAAGATACCAAGGACTGTGCTGGAGTCATTTTATATGCCGCCGAACGGGCTACTGAAGTATGTCTAGATGCAATACAATGCTTGGGAGGCATGGGATATGTTAATGAAACTGTCCCTGGAAGGTTACTTCGTGATGCCAAGCTATACGAAATTGGAGCTGGAACCAGTGAAATCCGGCGAATGGTGATCGGTAGAGCATTTAACAAGGAATACGCATAGTTCTGAATAGTGGGAGTGGTGTATTTTTGTTTTTTCCCCTATGAAATAGGAGCCTAGCTTTATTAGTTAGCTTTCTTGGCTTGTTCTCTGTCTCGCTTGGCGTAGATCTCCGCAGTAAACGGTCTAGAATTAAGTTAAGTTAGCATGAGCATGAGCAAACAATGAATATAAGTAGTGAAATATCCCCTGTAGTAATACTTACTCCTCGAATTGCAATGCAATACCGTACATGACATGTACAACCAACGTAAGAGCTATTCCAGCAGGCTTTCCGAACCACAGGGCTGTGGCCAGGAAACTCAGAGTACTGCCATGATACATTGGATTGTTGGTCACATTGAAAGGGAAACCAGTAACTCGGTGATCCATGAGAATACCAAAATAGTCACCGAGATAAGTTCCCGTAATGCCGAGTGCCCACATAGAGCTAAGCACCAGGACATTGCCTGTAGCAAAAAGGACTGCAGCAACAATTTTAACAGTCGGACCAGTCAAGAGATCAGATACCGGTTGATCCCTTAAAGCAGCTTCATAAAGAGCATCCCGGATAATACCGAGAGAGAAGATCGTTGCTGCGAGAGCATAGCAACCGCTCTTGGCTCCTCCAAAGATATTGGTAAGAGTCTTGTGTTTATACTCTGATCCAGTTAGTATTCGATCATCATTCAATTGCAATCATCCTAATATATACCTATTCTTGCTACAATATTCCAGAAAATAGGATTGAAAAGTACTGAAGCTGCCGAGACTGGACTTTGTTAGCGCGCGCTATGGCAAAACAACCGATCAAGGCTACCTACATAGCAAGCTTCTCTTAGAGAAGTCAATAGAAAACCCGGGAAGTATTTCAGTCATATCGTTAGCTATGCAATTATATAGAGTGGAAGGAAGTGTAGGAGAGAGAGAGAGAAATGATGATTTCGTAAACTCTTGATGGTCGAAAGGTGCATGTGAAATCACATGAGCCTCACATTAATTGTCCCGTCATGGAGCTGGAAACTATCCGTTAGCAAACTATCGGTAGGTCACCTATCCACCAGTCGAACTATCTTGAGATGGTAAAAAAATTACAGACCGCTTAATTAAAAAAATCAGTAGATTTCTTATCATAATCGGAGAATGCTTTATTGCGGTTTATAAAGCAGTAATATTATCTTGTCCAGGTCTGACTAAAAAATAATCTGCCCAGGTCTTGAGTAGCTCTTGCTAGTTACTACATAGGGCTACTTCCTACTGAAGGCTAAGTAGTGCCTTTAATCTCGTCAGTTTACTTATGGACTCCATACGATCAAACCTGGCATATCACTGATTGAATACTTTAAATTTTTGGAGTGAGGACTTATTAGATCTGAAATATTATGATAGGGGCATACATGGGCGCTACCTGAGTATCTACAGATCTGTGCCGCTTGTTGTGCGGCTCTAATATCAACTGCGGTTTTGGGCGTAAAATCCTCGACTTTTTTATATATACCTGAAAAGTTTTGGTATTAATTAGTCTATTAATCACTAGAGAACAAAGAAAAACTATACAAACACGTTTCTATCTCTTCTTCTTTCGAACTTTCTCTGTTGAAGTTGTGGTGGGCGATATGATGAATGGCGCTAGTCCTTTTTGAGCTGCAACAATGAAGAAATACCACAATGCAATATTGAAACTTTAGTACAGGCCAAGGACCTCTACAGTTCCTTATATGTGCCTCATTTTGCCAATTTCTCGATATTATTTCAATTTATTATAATCCGGAATTTTGAGAGCTGCATGCAATGTCGAAATCTTCCCGTTCTGATGATGAGCATACAGAGTCCAAAGCCAGTTCAAATCTTTTTCGGTTTACAGAAACGGCTGATATGGTATGGCTAATTCCTGGAATAGTATTATCAGTTATTCTATCTATGAATACTCTTGTCTCGGCTATTTTAATGAGCGGAGTATTCAACAAACTTCAAGATTTCCTCTCCGCAGAATCAACAGCGGATGAATTCAACTACACTGTTAAGGTTTATTCTGCTGGACTATTTGCTTTGGCAGTTGAGAGTTGGATATTAAACTCGCTGGTTTACATGTGCATGTCCATATTTGGGGAAAGACAGGCTCAGCGTGCTTTAGCTCTCTATGTACGCTCAGTTGTCAACCTGGACTTTTCTTCTTTGGATGACAAGAAAGAAATATTAGGAGAACTCGCATCGGCAATTAAATGCTCTGAAGACCTCAGATCCGCTACTTCGCTGAGTTTGGCATTCTTAATTCAAAGCTTGGCGACTGTTATTTCTTGTCTGATCTTTGCACTGGTGAGCAAACCGGTTCTTACGTTGATAACACTGTCAGGACTTCCTGCTATTGCTTTGGTAGGCCAATTATGCTCTTCATATATGAGTCGTTTTCTTCTACTCAATAAGCAGTATTTCACTACCTCATCGGACTTGATTCACTGGTCAATGCAGGAGATTCAGACTGTCAAAGTATTTCAGGGCGAGAAGAAGCAGATAGATAAACTGCATAAATCACTTCAAAGTCTATATGAAATGACCAAAAAAATCTATGCTGCTCTTCATTTTCAGGAATCTACTGCGAAAGCCACTTCATTGAGTATGTTCGTGGGCGGACTCTTCTACGGATTATCACTAGTTAATAAAGGCAAAGCATCGGTTGGAGACGTGATAAAGGTATTTTGGTGCTGCCTTGTTGCTTCTGGAAGCTTGAGTGCAATTTCTAGTCAGCTACTCTATGCTACTAGAGGTATGGTCGCTGTTCAAAAGTTGGATGTTGAAGTCGACATGAAAGCTTCTCAACTAGCTAAGATAAAGCATATCATCGGTTTGTACCCTCAACAGTCGAATGGTTGGATCTCCTTATCACATGTTGACTTTTACTATCCCACAGGACCAACTACTCCTATTTTGAGAAACTGTTCCATGACTTTTTCTTCTGGAAGAATGAATTTCATTGTGGGTGGATCTGGTTCTGGCAAATCGACACTAATAGGCATTCTACTCAAACTTTATTCCATTTCATCTGGACAGGTGTTTATTGATGGGTATTCCATTGATAGGCTAAGTTCAAAATGGCTTCATGAGAACATTGCCGTTATGAGCCAGAGCTCTTTCATATTTGATAAGAGCCTAGCAGATAATATTCTACTAGGCGCAGACCGACAAAGCGCCGGTAAAGATCTTCAAGGTATTTATGCTGATTCTGGAATTGATGGAATTTTGGAAATGATGAAACAAGGGGAAAATACTGCGGTAGGAAGATCTGGAGTTGACATGAGTGGTGGTCAGAAGCAGAGAATTCTGTTTGCTCGAACGATAATATCCAAAGCACAAATCTTGATTTTTGACGAACCAACTAGTGCCTTAGATGAAAATTCTAAGAAAATTATGATGGATACTATAAGGAGACTGAGCAAAAGAAAAACTGTCATCATGATATGTCACGATCTGTCCATTTTGGAATCCACTGACCATGTTCACGTACTGGAGAATGGCAGGGTCGTTGAACATGGACCATTCTGGGAGCTACGCAAGAGCAAAAATGGGTATTTGGAGGCAATGATGGAGCATGTCGATATGTCTGATTATGTAGGACAGAAGCAGGTACGGGAAACTGTGTCGATATCGTCTGAGGCAACATTGTACGCTGAGGAGAAACTCTCGAAGAAAGTATCAGTAACCACTGAAATTCAAGAGGAAAATTTAAACGTATATTTAGAGTCATTCTGGATGATTCCAAATAAGGCTCTGTTTTTCTTGGGACTTTTTAGCTCGGTATTAGCTGCTTCATTTAATCCGGTATTTTCTTATGCTCTGTCTCATCTAATGAATCTCATTCTCCCAGGCAGTATAGCTTCAGAAAGGACCAAATGGCTCATAATTATTTTATGCCTTATTTTTGGAGAAGCTATATTCACGTTTGGGAAAATTTTTCTTGATATTTCTTCTGAACAATGGCTGAAAAACCTCAGAAATACCGCTTTTGAAAATACCCTAGGCCGCAAAATGGCATGGATGTCAAACATTGCTAAAGCCAAATCCTCCGGATCATCTCTAGAAACACTTCTGATGGGAAATCTGGAGAATGCGAGACTCCTGGTAACTCAGTTCAGTGCTGTGATCTCGATAGTAGTAACCAGTATTGGAACCGTTATATGGTGTATCATTGTGGGTTGGAAACTATCTCTAGCAGCAGTGTCTCTATTTCCAGCATTTTATATTGTTTCTTATTTATACAACGGTCTGTGTGTTAAATGGGAAGAGAAGTACGATGCAAAGAGCAACGAGCTTAAGCTCAGTCTGGAAGATATTTTTTCTGGAATAAAAACCATAAAAATACAAGGATTAGAGAACCACTTTTTTGATTCTCTGCAATTTAAACAGCATGATATCATGGTATACGCCAAGAAAAAAGCCCTTATTCTGGGTACAGTGTTTGGTATTACCAAGTCGTTTCTGCTCATTACCCAGGGCCTACTACTATTCTATGGAATGAAACTTGTATCTTCAGGAGAATACAAGTCGAGCCAGGTCATGACAATTTTGGTCATGATTTTATATGGTTTGGTATGCCTGGATACCATGTTGGCTTCACTTCCACAAATCGGTAATGGGCTAAGAGCAGCAGAGTCAGCAATCAGGCTAACTGAAGAACCACCACCTCCACATTCTCATCCGCTTCCTAATTTCAAAGTCAAAGATATCGAATTTGATAATGTTTCTTTTCGATATACCGACGAAAGCACTCCTGCCATCCGCAATACCAGCTTTGTTGTCAACGAGAATGAAGTCCTCGCGATCACTGGTCCCTCGGGCTGCGGGAAATCCACCATCGCATCTCTCCTAACCAGTCTATATACTGCACAGAGTGGAAAGGTACTTGTGAACAACCGAGATATTCGTGATATACCGTTCCACACGATCAGAAGCCAAGTTGCTTTGTGCGGCCAAATGCCTCTAGCATTTTTTCATGGCACTATTCGAGAGAACCTTTTGTATGGAGTACCCGGATATCAGGAGGGAGAGGCTTCTGATGAGCAGGAAAATAATATGAAAAATATTTGTAAAATATGTCTCATACATGATCACATAACGACTAACTTGGAGCAGTCTTATGACACAGTTATAGGAGGATCGAGCGATGCTGAGAATAATCAGTTATCAGGCGGACAGATGCAGAGACTTGGGTTAGCAAGAGCACTTCTTAGAAAACCCCAGCTTCTCATTCTGGATGAGGCTACGTCTGCTCTTGACGCTATATCAACAACTGCTATACTACAGGTGATAGCTGGCTACAAAGCAGCTAGATCCATGACTATCATTTTGATCACACATGAATCAGAAGTTGCAAAGATAGCTGACCGCACATTATACCTTCCTGGCTGTTCTTTAATATGAACGTTTAAATATGTATATTCTGACCTTTCTAACTAAATAGCTACATAATTACAACAAAATTTCTTGCCGTTCTTACAAGTGCAATGAAATAAATGGAACCTCAACATCCTCTTCGTTCAGATCATCAGCACAAATCTCAAAAATAATGGACTTGGCGTGCGATGGAATAGGCTGCTTACTGACAGTTTCCAAAAGCGCAGTCAATTTGAGACCCATTCGATCTTTTAGCTTAGCGGCAGGGTAGAAAGACGCATACAAAAGAGTGGTTCCAGACGAAAGCATTGTAATATCAAGCCCTTCTTTCTCTTTAAAGTCTTTGATGAACTGTTCCAAAGTAGGATTGCCATAGATATCAAATCTGCCCCAGATCTTATCCTTCTCCTTATCATTATACTTGTACTTGGAAGAAGCGATAGGTTCGGAAAATCCAATGAAAGGTAAAGCGAGATTGACAAACCCATTTTTAAAGTCTTCGATAGTCTTGTTCTTACCGTCGACAACCTTGAACAATTCAAGACCAACTAAACCGGTCACTAAAGACGTGGTGGTAGCAATTGCAGGAATGATTCGTCCGGCAATGAATTTAGTCTTAGATCGCTCAGCAGGCTCGATTCCGTAATTCAAAGCTCGCAAGTTAGAAGCGGCATTGATGAAATCGATATGGAAATTGGTATCGTCATCCTTCTCGAATTCAACAGGCTGCAAACGGAAACCAGCCAACGAAGAAGGAGGAGGAAGCTTCTCAACAATCTTGAGGAGCTCATCATGATCATCATCAACCGAGGTACCCTGGTTGGCAGCTTCTTCATCAGTGGTAGGAATAAACGTCTTAGTAGGACTGAATTCAGGTACATGAATTTCAGAAAGAACCTTAGCAAATAATGCACGGTCGGAGTCTCCCTTTAGGCCATAGTTGAAAGCATGAAGGTTTGCACCAGCAACAATAAAGTTGTAGTGGTTCTCATTGTCGATGTCAAACTCAATGGCATCAGGAGCCCGCTTAGGACCACCCCAGAACGGCTGGCCAGTTGTGGTAACAGCGTCCTTGGGAAAATTGTACAGAAGCTGCTTGATTTCATGGTTGTATTTAGTCTCAAATTCGAGTCTAGCCCAGGTAATACATTCCTCAAATGTAAGAGGCCTGTTCACAACCAAGTAATTATAAATAGTCTCAAGAATAGTCTTCTGATCGCCGGCCTGCTTCAAAGTACTCTCCACAAAGTTTGATTGAGAAAGATATGAATTGACATTCTCTGCAGGCTCTTCAAACAAGGTGACAAACAAATTCTTGGCCCAAGCAATGGTGTGGTCAATCTTATTAGGGAAAGAACGTAGGGTGCACAAGGGAATACCTTTCTCAGGGGGGTCCTGACTAGAAGAGTAACTCTCAGTCAGATCAGGATAAACGACCTGAACATTACCTTTAGTACCCAAAGTACCAGATTCCAATAGAGGCTTTCTGAAGAAAACACATCGGCGATCAACATATGTTCGAGCATCAACATTATCCAGAGCGTTGGTAACAAAATCCAAACTCTGCCAGAAATCATCATTGAAAATGTTCTCTGTCTCAGAACCAACCTTTTCACTCTTATATTCGATCTTGCCCTTGAGGTCAGGATTCATTACGGAAACAGCAGCAGCAGCAACTTCAGACTTGAGTTTGCCTACATCCTTGCTTCGGAACAAGAACTGTCTATTCAAGTTTGACTTCTCAATACTGTCATTGTCGGTTACAATAATCTTACCGTCAGGACCCGAACCAAGACCCAACATGGACCAATTTTTAAGCATTTCACAGCCAATTGCTCCGGATCCAACCAAAAACACTTTAAGGTTTCTAATTCGGTCAAAGAAAGTCTTACCAAACACCGCAATAATGCCATCGTATCGACTTCCAGTGGGTTTGGTCTCCTCCTCGGTAAGATTTTCACTACCCTTAGGCAAACTCTCTAGTGAGTCAAAATAGAACCATTGCTTGATAGGGGTGAATTTGCCAGAACATGCTTTCAGAACTTCCTGAGCAACCAAACCACCAAATACAGCGTTTACAGGAGATAGATCACCCTGAGCTTGGTATGACAATTCTTTGATCAGTTTTTCGTCGAGATCAGCCTCCCCGAGAACATCAGGATATTGCGTTTGAATCTGCTTAGAAAGATGGACAAGCTGATTGGCATCTTCAACACTTCGAGGTCGCGGCAATTTGTTACTGTTCTTGTTCTTGAAAGCTTGCAGAGCAAGAAATCCAATGTGAAGCTGACTGGGCCGGTCGAACTTGGCAAAGTCGGAAACAAGGAACTCAGGTTTGGCCAATTGAGACTCCAAAGGTTCGAATGCAATCTTGAGTGGCTTCTTGACTTCAGTAAAAATACCACCCTTGCTATAAGTGCCGAGTTCGGCTACACTTCCAATGTTGAAAGTGTAAGGGCCAGTGACCTTTACCTCACGGGGCTCGCCATCATTCAAGGCATCTAGACCTTGAACCTCGGTGAATTTAACCCATCTACCGTCTTCGAGACCATGACGTGTTTCATCTACAGCGGCAACAGTGCCATCGGGCTCAATTGAAGCGACAATACCGGTATGGGGTTCTTCTCCGTCAGGATCTATGACAGTGAATTCCTTGCCGAAATCCACAAATGCCTGACCAAACAGACCCCGAGTGTCAGCACTGATGAACTTGATCCCCTTATTGTGAGTAAACTGGTTAATCTTGACTTGAAACTCTAATGAAGTCTCGGTAAGAACAACCACCTGGAACTGAAGGATGGTAGCTTCATCCAGATCCTTGTCGACCACCGAAACAGGCGTGTATTGGTTGAGTTCAGCAAGCTTCTTCTGACTGACAAAAGCTCGTGGCTGACCAATGTCAGCCTCAGACAGGAAAAACTGACTACTAAGATCACCAATAGCCACTGGTTCAGGATCATACAGAGAAATGCTCTTGACACCAGCAAGGGCCACGTTCTTGGCAATTTCAACACCAAGACCTTTGAGACCAACAATAAGTACATTGGACTGACTCATTGCCTTCATGGCCTCACGGCCCAACACATAAAGCTGTCTACTGTACAGACTTTCGTCAATCTCGCCAGGCTTGTCGATGAGCATATTGGAAGGAGAAGCGCTCATAATGCAAGGTCTAGAAGTAGAAAAGAACAAACACTAAGAGACAGTAAATAGATAATCAATAGATGATCAGTAAGTAATATAAAAGATAATCCCGAATTCCCGCTCGACTTTGGTAGTCAAATAGTCAAATAATAATCCACAAAAGATCTAGGATAAATATAGGAAAAAGGGTAAAGCTAAGGCAAACCAATGCTCTGCTGCTGACTAACTACCAGCGTCAAAAGCCAATTCAGACAACAAATACAATATAGTTGACAATTTCAAGTAACTGAACTTTAAAAATTATCTGATTCAGATATCCAAACAAGTTTAGCCAAAGCAATCGATTGAATTGGATAATTAATTGTCTCTTGATTTGGTACAGCGGCAACTTAAGAGAAGGTAAAGAAGTGAACGTTAAGCGCCCCACAACTCAGCTATTTAGAAACTGAAGGGTCAGTCCCAATATGCGGCCGGGTAACTTTTTCCTTTACTGGTGCGCTCGCGCCCTACAGAAGAAGCGAGAAGAAGATATAAAACATTGGCATTTCATCAATTCACTGCACTTTGTATTTCAGCTCGACAAAATCATCACTTGATACAACATGAGCTTCAATCAAACCCCAACGATTGTGGTTCTAAAAGAAGGCACCGATTCTTCTCAAGGAAAAGGCCAGATTCTGTCCAACATCAATGCTTGTATTGCCATCCAGGATACCGTGCGTCCTACTCTGGGACCCCTGGGATCAGATATTCTGCTGGTCAATGGCAGAGGCGAAACCACCATTTCCAATGATGGTGCTACGATCCTGAAACTACTGGATGTTGTTCATCCTGCTGCAAAAGTTCTAGTTGATGTTGCACGATCCCAGGATGCTGAAGTCGGTGACGGTACTACATCTGTCACTCTTCTTGCTGGCGAGCTTCTCAAAGAAACTAAAGGATTCGTGGAAGAAAACGTATCTACGCAGGTCATTGCCAAAGGATATCGGCGAGCATGTCAGCTTGCTGTAGAAAAGGTGCGGGAAATTGCCGTCAAGGTTGAGAAAGACAGCAAACAGGAGTTCCGCGAGTTGTTGGAGCGATGTGCTGCTACTGCCATGTCGTCCAAGCTGATCCACAAAAATGCCGGGTTTTTCACGCAGATGGTGGTGGATGCCGTTTTAATACTTGATCAGGACGACTTGAATGAAAAGCTCATTGGTGTCAAAAAGGTGCCTGGAGGTGCCATTGAAGATACTGTGTTTGTTGACGGTGTTGCGTTCAAAAAGACTTTCTCGTACGCTGGTTTCGAACAACAGCCCAAAACCTTCACCAACCCCAAGATCATCTGCTTGAACGTTGAGCTGGAACTCAAGGCCGAGAAGGATAATGCTGAGGTTCGTGTCGAGAAGGTCGAGGATTACCAAGCAGTGGTCGATGCCGAATGGAGCATCATATATGACAAGCTAGAGGCCCTTGAAGCGTCTGGTGCATCGATTGTTCTTTCCAGTCTGCCTATTGGCGATTTGGCTACTCAGTATTTTGCCGATAGAGATATTTTCTGTGCTGGCCGGGTTGTTAAGGAAGACATGGATCGTGTCGTGCAGGCTGTAGGCGGCACTATTTTGTCTACCACTAGCGACATTCTTCCCGAACATTTGGGAACCTGTGCCTTGTTTGAAGAGAAGCAGATTGGTGGAGAACGATATAACCTGTTCACAGGATGCCCTCAGGCCAAGACATGTACGTTGGTACTACGAGGAGGTTCGGAGCAGTTCATTGCTGAAGTAGAACGATCTCTGCATGATGCCATCATGATTGTTAAAAGAGCTGTTAAGCATAACCTGGTGGTTGCAGGTGGTGGAGCATGTGAGATGGAAGTGTCGAGATACCTGAGAGATTATAGCAAAAACATCCCAGGCAAGCAACAGCTCATTATCACAGCATTTGCTCGTGCACTGGAAATCATCCCTCGACAGTTATGTGAAAATGCTGGGTTTGACGGTACTGATATTCTTAATAAGCTTCGAATGAAGCATGCACGCGGCGAGAAATGGGCCGGTGTGGATTTCATCACCGAGGATGTTGCCGATAACTTTGAAACGTTTGTATGGGAACCGGCTCTTGTCAAGATCAATGCTCTTCAGTCTGCTACCGAGGCAGCTTGTCTAATTCTTTCTGTCGATGAAACAGTGACTAATCAGGAAAGCAGCCAGGGCCAACCGGGACCTCCTCCAGGTGGCATTCCTGGTATGGGAGGAATGATGCCTCGATAAGCATTGATTGGATTGGAATAGTTTGGCTGTGATTTGAAATGATTTTGCAACCGAATAGAGAGCTAGATATGTATATAACGTACACTGGTTACGACTAAAAGATGAACCATAATGAGATGTCAGTATGAAGAGTGAGTGTATTATGAGACGGTGATGTTAGGGGGGACAGTGTGTGTTGGTGGTTGACGTTCTGGTGGCTGATGAAATGTTTATTGATGGAGTATGAGAAAGTATGGGAGCATGAGAAAGTATGGGAGATGAGTGGACATGAGATGAGTGGACATGAGCAGATGAGATAAAAGCAGAGGAGACGAGATGATCAGAAACGATCGGAAATGAGAAAGTAAAAACAACCATGGGAAAGAAGAGAGGAAATGTTCTAACTAGATATCTTTACTATTTCAGTACGGTTTTAGGTCCAGTGCACAGTGCCATAAAACCATTACCAATATGTTTCAAAACACTCTCATACTAAAACAAATCTTGAATTCACAACTCTTCCATCCATATCAACCAATATTGAGTAAAATCACAGACTCATCTATGTATGATTTCATTTATCTCGTCTGATTGCTAAACAATTATTCCTTTTTTTTACTGCTTACGTAATCAACGCTTACGTAACGGTGTTTTGATGATGCGCCTTAATCATCATATAGTGTTTCTCTGGTGATTGCGGCAATGCGTTTCACCACAGTCTTTCATCACTGCAACGCACCCTGACGCTGAGATTGTAGTAAAGTCTTCTCTCTATTTATTCGCTGCATATAGTTGACTGAAACCAAAATGGCCGAGCAACCTGCTATGGACAATGAAAGTCTCAACCAGACAGACTTATCTCGAATTCATTCCCGCAAAGACCAGTTTGATCTTCCTTCAGAAGGACCCACTGCTGGAATCCCGTCAGTAAAGCCTGTGGTCGATTCTCACGATAGACTTTGGACTCAGCTGGACGTTTTAGATGAAATCGGACAGCTTGCAGGACAAGCTCAAAGTAACAAGAGCTTTTTTGGCGACCGACATGCCGAAGCCCTGGCGCAGCTCCGTCAGGCTCAAGTAGAACTTGCCCAAGCCATGGCTGGAGGAAGCGAGAAACATGAACAGACTAGTAGAGTAATGTGGAGGTGAGTATATGACGATGATAATGGTAGAATTGTGCACTCTGTTGAATTACAGATGACATGAGAAGAGAAGAGAAGATTCCATCTCATACTAACTGACTATAGAGACGAGAGCTTTGACACGATAAGAGACAACTTATTCGATGATCGTCGATTCACAGTCATTAGTGAGCATGTCAAGAATACAATGAACAAACTAGACGTTGTTTCAGAACGATTAAGAGAGGTGGAAGAGCAGAGCAAGGATCATTATAGGAACTGATGGTACTGCTATGCTGTTATCAATCTCATGTTTCTATAACGTTATGAATATCCTCTGCATATCAACAATCTTCTATATCACTAGAAACAGTCCGTTCTTATAAGTATTAACCTCTGCATATCAAAAGCCTTCTAAATCAACGTTAATAATCAATATTAATCTCTGCATTTCTCAGCGACTTTACCAACACCTACTCTATAATGGACTCGGCACTCAATAATACGTGCCCCTACATAACACTGTTTGATCCACCACACTTTCACTAATCAACTTATTAGCAACCTGTATTACCTACAACCTATTATGAATAAAAAAAAAGAGCCTCCGTTTGCCACTGCCAATATCAACCCCAATATCGCAATTTAAAACATGGTCGAAAACGCCGGCTCCATATCTTTGTTTCGCACACTTCTTCGGTTGTTATCATCCAGCACTGCGAGATTGGCTGCTCCTGCACCTCCCTTAGCATGACGATATGTGAAACCTAAGAACGCTCGTGATGGCAAAGGAACTCCTCGATCTTGTAACCCGTCTACCTGCTGCTTCTTGTTCATGACCTCCTTGTATTTGGCCATATCTTCAGCATTGTTGAAATCGTCAAAGTATCCAGGGTCGGCATCACTGTCGAGCTGAGGTATAAACGGGGGAGTAGTGCTTCGCAGATCTTCCCAGTTCACTTCGGCAAAATAGGTGTGTCGCTTGATTTCTTTCATGTTCTGGAACCGGTATCGAGGCTGGGTGAGCAGTCCCTGTAGCAGATCCCATGTTCTATCACTGAACACATATTTGCCGTCCTCATACTGTGGCCGTTTCAAAGTCTTTTGCCATCGCTGCAGATTGGCATATGTTTCATCAGTAGTTCGACCAGTGAAAGGTGGATATCCCGCTAGAGTTTCAAAGAGCATACATCCAAGCGACCAGTAATCAATAGTGTAATCGTAGGGCTTGCCCTGGAGAACTTCCAAAGCCATGTAGTCAGGAGAGCCCACGATAGAGTCTGCATAGTTGATATCATGCTTTCGAATGGATCGGTACATCTGCTGACGTTCCTTGATGCTTCGGTACGGAACATCCAGGTCTTTGACCTGGTCAAGCTTGACTCGCATAGATTCCACACGTTCCTTGGAAATGTTACCAGAAGCCAGGCCGAAATCCGTCAACTTGATATGACCTGATTGATCTATAAGGAAGTTTTCAGGCTTGAGATCACGGTGAATATATCCCAGTTGGTGCAGAGCATCCAGCGACATGAACATCTCGCTAATGTAGAATCGGGTGTGCTTGGGGCCTAGTACTCCAGTGTTGTTCAGCAGAGTTCGATAATCACCACCAGGAACAAACTCCATGGCAAGATAAACGTTCTCCTGATCCTGGAAAGAGTATAACAGATTCACGAGCCATTCGCTTTTAGCAGCCATCAAGATATCTCTCTCAGTCAAAATGTGTCTGATCTCATCGAGCTTCAGCAGCAGCTTCTTGTTCAACACCTTGAGAGCACAAACTTCCTGAGTATCAGCCTTTCTAGCCAGGTAAACCTGGCCGTAACCACCTTGACCCACCTGGGTGAGGATTTTGAAATCACCATACTTTAGCTTGACTCGTCTCTTTCGCAACTGTACTCGTTCTCGGCCAGCATAACTCTTCAGCTGGGTAGCCCGCTCAGGAGCAGAAAGATTTGTAACACAGGACATAACTTTCCGCTGACGCTCTCTTCGAGCTCCAATATATGTCATATAGTCAAAATAGTAGTCAAGGAAGTACAACTGGCACACATTAACCATTCGCTTAACCTTGGGATCTTGAACTTTGGCTTGCTCTTGAGCAGTGAGTTGCGGACGGTATCGCTCCACGGCAACAGCTCCAGCATTCTCCTTGTTATAGGAGTTCTTGAAGCTCATGTTATTCATTCCATTGATGATGGCAGTCTCATCAGCAACGTCGGAACCACCAGGATCCCTGCTAGGCTGCTGAGGTTTACGCAGATTACCTAGTCCTACGTCTCGAGACTGGATGCTGCTCAGCATTTGAATTGAGTTCTTGTCTTTATTAGAAAACATAACTGCTCAAGTAAGGATGAAGACAAGGTGTTTTGAGGCGGTTGGGTCTCATAACACATGGAGCGCGATAGATCATATTCTGTGGTGTTTACCTTTTTCCGCAATAGGAAATCAATACGCGGCTGTGTGCATCTCCGCCCTGGAAACTTACAGTCCTAAAACAGACAATGCATGGAATAAAAGTGTTTCTTCCATGCTTAGAAAGATCTGATGGAGTAGGGGATATGCATGGATAAAATCTAGAAGTAGTTAACCTGTTTGGGTGGGTTTGAAAGGCGCGTTACAGGGAGCATATAATCAGATGGAATGAGGGAAGTATATTTTAACTAATATATAACAGTGAATAAGAAACAGAAGAAAGAAATGGAGAGAAACCATAGAATCAATTTTTTCTACTTCTGTACTTGTAGTTTGACGAACTGTGTTTGTTATACAGATGTAATCCAGACTTCACAGCATAGAACAAGCGCAAAACTCGATATCTCAGTCTTTATTTGCCATATTTCAACAGACTACATAAACGTCTAATATCTCAGTTTAATGCCATATTTCACATATGCAACTGCCAATGATGCCAAAAGACCATCCCAAAGTCCACACAGAATCAAATCACCAGGTCTGGGTCCAAACACGCTCACTAACCTGCTCTTGATTGCTTCCCACAGTCCAAATCTATGGGAAACTGCAAGAATTAGTCCTGCAGAGACATAAACCTCGAGAGATCGTCGTCCGACACAGGTAAGAACGTACTGTGAATATTCAGGAAGATAAGGCACCAGCGCAGAAACAAGGCCGTACTTCAATACTGAGAAACCTCCAGCAACCAGTACAAATGTAGGCGTCCAGTATGGCTTGGAAAGAGGCAACTTTTTGGGAAATAGTCTGGAAGTGATATACCCAGCTGCAATAGCACTGGCACCAAGCGCGGTGTTCTGACCCAAAGTCAAGGTCTCAGTAGCATACTTGTAGCCCAAATCGAGAGTCACTGCAGTAGTCAATGCACCCAAGAATCCCTCTGGATCGTAGTCAGGTCGGTAGAGAGTATCCTTGCCAACAATCTTATCGTCCAAATAGGTCTGAGCAGAATCAGCAGGAGTCTTGAACGGATCACTCCAGTCTTTGGAAAACACTACACTCAGCACGTACCATAGCCCAGTTGCTGCAACACTGAACAGATAGGGGTATTTGGTGCTCCTGAAAGTGTTGAAGATCAAACTGGCCAAACCAGTTCGTTGCAGAACACCAACATATCGCATTTTGAAGTTCTTACCACGGTAAATCACTCCAACAGTGTTGTACGCAAGGCCCAGGCCTATCAAACCAACACTCTTATTCCATGGGGTTTTATTCATTCCAGCCAGAAACGCAAAAGTAGGGAACACAGTATCGGCATACGTCACTGTTTTACTATCTATACTGGCATGTCCAAGCAAAGGCCAGTCCGACTCATTGACAAGTTCCATTTCAAGGACATTGAGTCCTCGAACGATATCTCGAGTGGGATCTCGAAACGCCATGTTTATTGCTATCAATTTGGACCAAGAGGGATGAGAATCAATGCAAATTTGTTGTCGTCAAGAAGACAAGATCCATTTCGAGGTTCCCCACGTTACATTGTAACCGATAATGTTGCAATGCACAGCCGTACGTGAATAATACGACTGTGACATTTGACTGATTAGACCAGAACCAACCAACCCGAATGGGATAGAAACTGATATAGGAGAAAGGTGGTAATATTTTTTGGGATATATGTTTTTATCGCTGGGGTTTACTAAGGGGTGTTTTACTAGCATATCAGATGTTGAATGAATGCACAGAAATTCCTTTATCACTGCACTCACTATGGCTAATGTGAACTTACTGATAAGGCACCAATAGAGCGAGACCCGATTGAGTCAATCAGATCTCTATCGATACTCCTGAACAACGATTTGCAGATTAATTGAATATTATCGCTCGAATAAATCAAGACCTTCTTGACCAACAGATCTTAACATAACTAAAACAGGTTATCTTATTAAAAATAATTCCGCACCTCAGTTGATGCTCTCCTTTACACAAAAAACGCACTCTAATGACCTCGACAGATCTTTAAAGATCTCAACAGAATAACCATTTCCACCCCAATTGAATACTCTCCTTCACATTAATAAATACCGAAGGATCTGAACTGATTGGAACAGATCAATAAAAAAAACCCGATACTCCCTCATCACCTTTAGTTCACTACTACAGAAACAGGGTTGGTCGAAGGCACCTTAGTCAACTTCACCACCTCCTCAGTGGCTACTCGCCGTCCTTCTCGTTCCAAGGGAGGAACTCCTTCATTAGGTCGAGTCAAAACCATCGGAGAAACAAAACCCTTTTTCTCGGCGAAATCGCTGGATCGAGGCTGGCTGGGATCCTCCTGATAATACTCGTCCAGAATGGGATGTAACATGATGGTCTGTTTTCGGATCGTCAAAATGGTATTAGACGGAATACTGATCCAATCGTTGCGTTCAAACGTCAGAGGCTCGGATGCCACCATAATAATATTCTGACCTCGATCTCGTCGTTCCATTCGATATTGTCCAGGCTCGTATTCGTAGAACTTGGTGCCGGACGAGAAGTACAGAGAAGCGGCCTCCAGGTTCTTGCTGGTGACATAGCGAGACACCACTACACTCTCGCCATCGGATATAGCACAGTTCATCAGGCTAGGTTCCTCTTCATTATTATGACCATTCTGAGAACCACTGTTGACTTCCTTAGTCCAGTTTTTAATATATTCGAGAGTTTTCAGTAATGCCTCTCGTAGAGCACTAGACGGTATACCACAGGTCTTAGGATCATGACCCATTTTATCTAGACAATCCAGGAACAATGCAAAAGTCCACTCTGAATCAGTGGCTCCTTGAATAATTAGAAAATACTCCTCCTTGACATGGTCAGCCATTTTCCTCTTGATCTTGTTGAAGCCCGAAATGCTGCCATTATGCATAAACATCAGACTATGGTACACAAACGGATGGCAGTTGGTTTCACTAAGCACTCCACTAGTGGAAGCTCGAATATGCGCAAATACCATTTTACTCTTGGTTTTGCTTGCCAATCTCTCCAAATTCAAGTTGTTCCATGCAGGCGTGGTGCTGCAGAACACACACGGTCCTTCCTCTACATCGGCATCTCGATCTACCGGATAATATCCGACGCCAAACCCATCGCCATTGATGGGTCTACGCATATCCAGTCGGAGCCTAGAATCAAATGATTGACTACAAGAGTTAGCAATGTCTAGAAGAATATATAAGGCATATTATGTGTCTTGAATGACTTGTGTCTTGAATAACTTGTGTCTTGAATGACTTGAACGTCTTGGTATTGTTCTTAGTCCATTTGGTGCCGTTCACCATGGTGACGTTGGTGACACCCAGTCATTCTATAATCACATAGTCGTCAATACTCACTTGATAATGCTATGAGCAGGTCTAGTCAACAAATGCGACAAAAGAATGGGATCAGTTCCTGGCAGTTAGAATAAATGCCCTATAAATAAAAGTCCTGATGTACCAGTTTCCTGCTAATCGTCTACATACCCTTGAATATCAGAAATCGACACATTTTATTGGTGCTGTGCAATGTCTAACGATGAGGTTATTTGATGTGATCGGGAGAACTTTACAGCTCTACAACTGACTGAACAGCCCACCAGGCCCAAATTCTCCCACCGAACGTCCCAACGTTTCCCAGACTTTCCCTTCCAAACCCCCAAGCCTCATCACCCGAACTTGTTCGTCTAGCTGATAGATTTCTATAGATTGAAACTCACTGAACTACGCTGAACTGCACTGTACTTGCATTGAACTGCACTGAATTTGCATTGACATTGGCATTATAGTAGCAAATTGTATTTGAGTCTTGTGATACTCTCAAAGTACTATATCATGACTGACTCCCCCATATCACCTCTATTGTCTCCTCAATGGTCATCGTCGTCTCAACTGGTGCCCGCCAATTCCGACTTCAAACATGAAGAACACGGCTTTGTAGCTCCTACAGAGTACAAGCGCAAGCTCAAGAGTGCAATGCATCACAGCAATAGTCAGAGCCCCAAAGAGAAACCCGACCCAAAAGACGGGTTCCAGAAACGAATAGCGTTTGACACTGTGGACAACAAGCTGGCGACGGACTTCTCGCTTACTTTTCGAACAAAACATCGGGATTACGAATACGATAGACTTACACGGACCATCCTGGTAGGTATAGATGAGTCCAAGTACTCCAAATCGGCGCTGGAATGGGTGTTTGAGGAGCTCATTGAAGACGGCGATGAAATGGTTTGCCTGTTTGCCATTGACCCCAGCAAAATCGTCACTTCCGATCCGTCCAAACAGTACCGGGACAAGGCGGAGAACTTTCTTAAATTCATTATAGAGAAAAACGTGGCCAAGAAGAAGATCGCTCTGGAGCTCGAGCTTTCTGTAGGAAAAGTCCAGGACATGTTCAAACTCATGATCCAGATCTATGAACCGGCCATTTTGGTAGTGGGGACTCGGGGCAGAAATATGGACGGTTTCAGAGGTCTTTTGCCTGGCAGTGTTTCCAAGTACTGTCTTCAGCATTCTCCTGTTCCCGTGATTGTGGTCCGTGACTCCAACAAACGCAAGAAGAGAAAGGAAAAGAGAGAGGCCGATCCAACTAGAACTTTATACAGGGAAGCATTGCTATCGGCAGCCACTCCCGGTGGATCTGTGAAATATTACTCTGAGGGTTCCTCTCCAAATAAGTTGAAACCCAAATTGCCATTCTTCCTGGAACATCCTGTAGACGGTAAGAAGGGAAAAGGAGGCAGCAGAGGCAGAAGTCCACTTGGTCTAGATGGAATCAAAAGCAGGGATACAAGCAAGGATCGACTGAGTTGGCTCAAGGGAGGTGATCATTCTTATTTTAATAGCGAGCCCAATCTGACGTGAACAGGTCAAGTCCTCTGAGCAAATATTTTCAGATATATTTATTTTCAGCTCTTTATTTAACCTTATCTGGAAAGGCATAGAGTCTATCAGATGGGATCTGTTTGATCACGGCACTGCCTTGACATATTGTTTGTTGGAAATGTGGAGATAGAACTATATCATTTACCTCATTGTAAATGTATTAGAGAAGAGGTAATAAAAGTGATAGATTAAGAACAACTAGAAGATTAATTTTAAATTTTTATTAGAAATATCACGATTCAACGGAGTTTTTGAGTCAATTGTTCCCTGGTACACCTTCAGTGATGGCAATAATTTCGCGGTAAAAAGTAATAAATAGATAGCTTGAGGAACAAATATACATCATCATCTATACAACATGCACTGTGTATAATATGGTATTAACAGTAACAGTTTTACCAGTAAAACGGCTCATTGAATGCTCGTCTGAACCCCTCTGCTTTTCGTTCTCCCCATCCCGGTAGCTGATAAATATCCTCCGTACAACTCTTTTCAATTGCTCGCTTGATTGATCCGTATTTTGCAGCAATTACAAACATATTAGAACTGCTGACATTAGGCACTCGGGTACTGACATCTATCAGTTGCTCCTTGTAAGTAACCTTTGGTATTTTCTGTATAATATTCGGAGGACTGGTTTGTAGTTTATGAAGACTAGCAATGTAGTCCGAGGCTTCTCGGATGTTTCCCGCCAGAATTATAGTGAAATCCCTGTTGACCGTCATTCTAGTGAGATCCTTAAGTCCATTGGTGGAATTATCAACGTCAACTACTACCAGCAAGATTTTCAGATCGTGAGATTGGCCTACTTTTCCCATGCGAGTTTCAATGTAATCAGGATGTAACCCGTGGTATTTGAGCGACAGAAATAACAGACTCGTAGTATATCCAGTGATATAATCAGCATCAATATCGTTGGACACCGAGTATCTCAGATTGGGCACTTTCTTCAACTCTTCGAGCAATGGATTCCCATGAATCTGAGATGGATGTACAAGAATTCTATCTAAAACCCGACCTCGCTTTAATTGTGGTTGTTTGAACTTCGAAGGCGTGCTTGTTTTTATGGGAGTAGGAGATCTGTTCATTGATCTCGATACACCCTCTTCGGGAGTACTCGTACGAGCACCGGAATCTGCGACCTGAAAATCCTGCTCAATCATCTCGGAAGAAACAGTTTCTTCTGGTTGATCTCGAAGTCCTCGAGTCTGGTTGAGAATAGCTGCTATTCTGAAATCCTCCATTGTGGTGGTGCGGCGGTGTCAACTTGGAAACTCTCAAAATATCGTTAGCTACAGTGGAACGCTGTTGAGAAGATGAACGAGTAGTCCCAAGGAGCTCTTTAAGAAACAAGCTGGTAGATTGGTTTCTTTTAAACTAGCTTTATTATTGTCATACTTTTTGTGAAGATAAGAGAAGGAAGTCACTCCATCATACTTCTTACGTCTCAAGTAAGTTGATCTTTTACGAGGAGAAAGAGATTGCTCATGTAGATTATTGAAGATCAGGCGGTTTGGAATCCAGATGCCGAATAATCGGGTTTTTCGTAGTCAATCAATAGACCTAACCAGAATATTTCACTTATGTGATCTCTCATTCCGGTTCAGATCTCGTTCAGATAAAGGGAGAAGACCGTGATTAGAAGAACACGATTAGCTAGAACTTCCACCAGATAGAAGAACACGACTATCTGGACTTCAGTAGATAAATAACTGATTCAGGTAACCAGTTCTTCCAGTTCAATGTAAATTTCAGAGCTCGTGTTCGAGTTTCACTTCACTCGAACTTGTCGTTTTGACACTTTACCCTGTAGTCTAGTCAACTTAGTGCTTGGGCACTAAACTTACGAGCCAAGCTAACAAAATACATACATTTCACTGATTGTAGGAACCCAGTACTATCGAATTTAATCCAATGGCTGAACCTACAAGAAGTAAGTACGAGATTATGTTGTTTTCTATGATATGATATGATATGATATGATATAATATAAAATGATGATTTCAGTAATTGAGTTCAACTAACTTCTCAGTCGACTTGTCTACGCTGTCTCTTCCTCAACTCAATGAGTTCAAGCAGCAGGTGGAGCAGGAAATCGAGCATCTAAGCGATTCTTACCAGAAATTACGACAGGCCCAGCAGAAGTTCCGCGAATGTTCAGACTCAGTCAAAAATACTTCACATGCTGCAAATCAAGGTGTGTTTTGTCCATTGATGTGTTATATCCATGCTTGATCTGATGGATCTGCTAGTAAAATCCACAGTTTCTCTAACTCCACTCTAGATAAACCCATGCTTGTTCCTCTCACATCGTCTTTGTACGTCTCTGGGAAAATCGCCGATATAGATACATATATGGTCGACATAGGCACTGGTTATTATGTTGAGAAGGTAAGTTGGATTGTTTCGTAATCAAGTGGGATTGTTAGGGGAGAGATGCTAATTGAACCCAGAATGCTAAAGACTCCATCATATTCTTCGATAAGAAAGTGTCAACTTTAGAGAAAAACGTAGGAGATTTGGAAAGAGTGGTTGAAAGCAAGGCACAGAATCTACAGATGGTAGAGCAAGGTATGTCAACTTTGATTTCAAAAGGGTGAACAATTGGGTTCGTTCATGTTCCTTCTATTCTATGCAGTGCAGTACTAACAGTCTAGTCATGCGAGAACAAGTATCGCAAGCTCAACAAGGTCCTGAAAAGAAGTAACAAGTGACATTGAATGAATATATGTATATAAATCTATGGTTTAGTGATTTTTAGCAAATGTAAAACGTGCTGTGCAAACAAGCATTGATCCAATCTTCCCTCAGCCTAGTGTTGGATGATGGGTGGGTGGTGCACCAGAAATGAAACATCCCCAGACTGAGATTCAGCTCGTCAAGGAATGCTCGTCAAAGAATTGGCTAGAGAATTGTTGCGAGAAGCTCTGAGGATAGAATTGGAAGTAAATTCGTTGGGTGTCCTTTTTTTGAACCAGCAATATACCGTAACAAATTAGAGTCAATTAATTATTCTAAGCTTGATTCAAGTCAAGTGAATAGGTGCAACTGTCGCAGAGTGGAAACCCATCCGTTCGGTATGGAACAAGTAGATATGGAGTACCAGAAAGCAACTGGAACCATTGACATTCGTGGACTAGTATAGATGACTTTGTTTATTATGCTATTTTTATAAGATTCCTAATGAATATTCTTCTTATTATTAATGTGGTCCATGAAATATATCTATCTCGCTGCTATGCCATGCCGTGCTACTATTTATTTCGCTCTCATATTCAATGAAGCCGAAGCCCACCAAAACCCTCCAAAACCCTCCAGTGATCACCTCTAATAAAGTTTGGCTTGAGACATTCAGCTTTAGAGTTTACGATCCACTTGGACTTTTCTCGCCTGCAATGTCTGCACATGTATTAGCCTACGTATGCACTGTCTTCACCAACTTAGTTAGTCAAATTTCCTGCTCAATCGTGTTTAGCCGTAGCCATCTGACATGCTGCATGGTGTCGCAGGGCTGTCGATCATGGATGAATCAATCAATAGTGGTACAATTCGGAGCCCGCTCAACGTGCTCTAGTGGAACTCCCCACTGTATACCGAACAACCATAAACTCCCTTCTATTACCATATTTACTCTCAAAATTTACTACTCTTTTGTCTCCTTTATATTCTCGCTTCTCGCTTTGTATTCTAAAGGTCCATCCGCCCCACCCCACCGACCTGTCGATCCCGTCTCTCCCCCCGCGTAATCCTCAGCCCAGGAGGTTGTTTCTCACCAAAATCCCAAGCACCCAAGCACCACCAGTTCAATTTCAGTTTGCGTTTCTTGTGTTCCTCACCTACTTCACTTCACTTCACTTCACTTGAACTTGAACTTGAACTTGAACTTGAACTTAACTTGACTCCCGTCTAACAATCGCCCATGGCTATTTTTAATCGCAAGAAGAAGGAGTCCAAACATACAGAGGATCAGGCCAGTTCTCCAACCAGCAATTCCACTGGAAAACGCAATGTCTCGTCATCTTCCCGCACTTCTGCTGGAGCGCCCTACGAGAAGTTCCGCGCGGCAACTCCTCCCCAGACTAGTCCTTTCCCGACGGCAGGCTCGCCAAACGTGACCAACAGCTCCAATGGCGCGCAAAACGCGACACCAAGTATAGCGCAAAATGCCGGTCAAAACCAGAGTCAGAATGTCAGTCAACATCAGAGTCGAAATGACATTCAAAACAAGTCTCAAAATGGCCCAGGTCTCGGGCGCAACTCAAGTACAAATCAAATTCAAAATGCCAACACATCGATAGGGTCTATCAACCCTTCCAAACAATCTACCACGTCACAGTATCCCTGGAGCAAACATTTCATCTCAAATGCATCACCCTTCCCTCGTTATGGACATGCTGCTAATTACATTGCTGCCCGAGACGGCGAAGTGTTCGTCATGGGTGGCCTTAAAGGCAGCAATGTATTTGGGGATCTCTGGGTCATCGAGAGCGACACCCTGACTGGTTATCTGCTCGACACTGAAGGATGCCCATCTCCCCGTGTTGGCCATGCCTCTTTGACCTTGGGAAATGCTTTCATTGTATTTGGAGGAGATACCAAGATCGAGGAGACTGACGAACTGGACGATAACCTGTACCTCCTCAATACTACCACTCTCAAGTGGACCGTGGCTAATCCTACAGGGCCCCGCCCAAGTGGCCGGTATGGTCACTCCATTTCTACTATTGGCTCCAAGGTATATATTTTTGGTGGTCAATTGGATGACTACTTTTTCGACGACCTGGTGTGCTACGATCTCACTCGACTTAGAGATCCTTCTTCTAAGTGGGAACTTATTACCTCCAGTACTCCTGCACCTCCACCTCGAACTAATCATTCCGTCGTCACGTACCAGGATAAACTTTACCTGTTTGGAGGCACTGATGGCAGATTATGGTATTCTGATACCTGGGTGTTTGATCCTGCCGATCTGTCTTGGACCCAGCTTGATTGCTCTGGATTTTTGCCAGCTCCCTGTGAGGGCCATGCTTCTACTATCGTTGGTGATATCATGTACGTTTTTGGTGGTCGTTCTGCTCAAGGTGACGATCTGCCCACTCTATCGGCTCTTAAGCTCGGTACCAGAAAGTGGTTCACCTTCCAAAACCTGGGCCCTGGACCGTCTCCAAGAGCTGGTCACTCTATGACTGCTTTTGGTGGTAACAGTATTCTCGTTATGGGCGGTGAGTCCGTGGAAAACGAGGAAGATTATGACTCCGCCAAACAGACGGCTGTCTATGTCTTGGACACTTCTAGAATCACATATCCCGTTGATAAGCCAGTCCAACAAATCCGAAACCAAAGTCCTGTCAAAGCTTCCGGTACTAATTCTAGTGCAAATACTTCTGGTGCCGCTGCTTCCCCTGTTTTGCCTGTTACCCAGACTCCGCCTAATAGAGTAAGCTCTCCCTTCAATAGTCAGTCAACCAACGGCCCGGCAAGGTCTGCATCTCCACTTGTCCCCGCATCTTCATCCGTTCCACCTGCTGGTACGTCTACTTCTGATGCTATTCGCCAGCCTGGTTCTCGAAACTCGCAGCGAGTTGCTTCACCAATGAGTTTGGCTACGGGAGGATCTCCTCGAAACCAGAATGGCAGAACTCAATCGCCTCTGATGCCTCAGTCTAAGGCATTTGATGGCCCTTTCACTCCAGTTTCTCGAGGTGCTGCAGCTTTCCCTGACGCCAATTCTTCTGGACCCGTGTCGCATGCTGGAGCAGCTGGCGCAGCAGCTTTGGCCGCCGCTGGTGTTGCTGGGGCCGCCGCTATTGTTGGAACGAGTAAGAAGAAGTCTTCCTCTCTAGCTGGATTTGGACCAAAGTTCTCTCAGATAACCCCTGAAGATCAGGAACCGGGATCTCAATCTCTGGGTCCTCCTCTTGAGAGCGGCAGTCGGGAATCCGCTCGTGAGCAGTCTATTATCAACTCATATGGAGATGAAGAAGAGACACGGTCTACCGACTATGAGTCTGCTGATGATCGATCTTTGGAAAGTTCTCCAGGTTATCGAACAAATGATAGTCTCCCCAAGGAGGCTTCGTCTACCCCTGAGAGAAAGACTGTAAACGAGGAGTTTAAGGAGGACTCTCCAACCACCCCCACTCTCCCTAATCATGCTATTGTCAATTCAGATTCTGAGATCCAACAGGTGAGCCCCGTCAAAAGTGCTAAAGAGCCTGTCCACAGCATGCCTGGTGCTTGGCATAGTGAAGCTGCTTCATCTCAGGGAAGTGTTCAATCTCTTGGGAAACAGAGCCCTACTGTAGGCACTGACTTTTCTACTGAAAAATCGATCAAAGAGAACGTGGCTTTCGAGGATGATCCCATCGTGACTGGAACCCGAAACGTTTCTGACATCAGTTTCGAGAACAACAGTGCTTCTAGTGCCAATGACACACTCGCTGGTGCTCCGCATGGAATAAGCGCTTCCGCCAAAGAAGTTGAACATAATGCAGAGCGATTCCTCGATTCAACTACCGCTACTCCCAAACTGGACAATGCAAAAAGTGGGTTTGGTGGGTTTGGTGCTGCTTCCCATTCGACAGAGAATGCTAAAGATGCATCTACCGGAGCTTTTAACACAGGGTTTGACAGTGCCAAGGTTGCTGTAGGTGCTGTAGCCGGTGCTGTCGGTGGACTTGCTCTTGGAGCTACGCATGGCAATGATACAGAGAAATCTGGTAGTCTGAATGTGGTCTCATCTTCCCATGCCATCCCCGCAGATGTCGGTTCCTCATTTTTTGGTACTAATAGTAGTGCTGGTTCAGGTACTAAGCCCATTGTCTCTATCCCTAGAACGGAAGATAATGAAGATAAAACTGCTCATAATAACAATACTGATAGCCTTAGAGAAGCCGTCAATACCACTTCTCAAATCTCTTCTGAAACCGGAAATACCAGCGATTCAACCGCTCATATTCCAAATCCCGAAGAGGTTAAGAGTGTTGAGCAAGCTCTAGAACGTCTCAAAGCATCCAATTCCTGGTACGAATCAGAGTTGGCTGTAGCTAAGGAACAGGGATTTGTTCCTAATAACAAGCCTCCTGTAGACGTTTTGAAGCTGCGTCGAGTGTCTCAGAGATTAACCCAGGATAATGCAAATTCTCTTTCAGAACGGGATATTTTGGTAGCTGCATTGGCGGAGCTGAAAGAGGAGTTACAGCTAGTGCAAAACAATGTTCAGTTCCAGGCCGAGTCTGCCTCGGAGCGCCTTGTTGCTATTGAAAAGGAACGAGACCACTACAAGACTATTGCTGAAGGTGCTGGCGCTGCTGCTGCTGCTGGAATAGGAGCTGGAGTTGTGGCTTCTCGAAGCATCCAAGATGGTCATACTAATGGCAACGAGCCCAATGGCGCGATCACCAAAGCAGCTATTCTAACAGATGAGCAGCATGCTTCTCTCGAGCAAAGAGCGCGTGAACAAGCTGATAAGTTGATTTTTCTAGAGCATGAAAAGAGCAAATTAGTGGCTGAACTGGAAGAGGCTCAAAGTCGAAACAAAGAGGTTGAAGCAACTGCTGGCGAGCATATTAGTGCTTTAGCAGCTGCAGGTGCGGCAGTCACTGCTGCACATTCCCATGTAGATGAGCTGACTCGACAGATTGACAGCCACAACGAGGAGAGTTCTGCTCTCAAGGCGGAAAATAGACAACTGCGTGCTCAAATTGCAGAGTTGCAAGATGAAGTTGAAAATTCCCAGGTGCAGATCTCTCACCACCGAGGGTTAGCTGAGCAGTACGAAACTAGTGCTCGACAGGCTAATACTGCGCTGGCATCTGGAATTGCTGCTATTTCATCACATTGGAGTGCTAGAAATGAGTACTATGAAAAGAACCGCGATGGACTTTCGGCAGCAGGCTCAGAAAAGTCCTGGCAGGATGCTCTGAGTGGAGTTCGACGGGAACATGCAGCTGAAATTGATACTCATAAGAGTGCTCTCAACCAAGCACTGGAAAAGGTTGAATCGCTACAGGCCGAGCTTGCAGAGACTGACAAGAAGCATACGGAATTGTTGTCTCAAAAGTCAGAATTGGAGAAAGAGCTTGGACAAACACGAACGCAACTGGACGATCATTCCAACCAACTCGGATTCCATAAGAACCAGGTGAAAGAACTGAATGACAAACATGAGGCTCTGGCCAGTCAATTGAGTTCGCAAGGTGAAGCTCATAAGTCAGACTATGAGACCAAGCTGAGAGAGCTTGAGGACACTCACAATGACAAGTATAAGGAGCTCGAGGCAGATTATGAGAAGTCGATGCAGTACTTCAAAAACCAAGAGATGGCTCTTAGTAAGACTCGAGATGAACTGAGCAAGTACAAGGAACAGAACGGAAAGATGCAGAGCAAGCTTGATGAATTGCTGCTCAAGGAGAAGGATGGAATTGCCGATATCAGCAGCCATTCAGTGAACTCAGATTTCGGAGCCAGTCCCAAGATTAATCAGAGACATCTTGACTTGCAGCTGCGAGATTTGCGAGCTCAAGTGATTATTCTTCAGGAGGAGAGAGACGAGCTGAAGACGCGAACATTGGAGCTTCGAAAAGCTCAAATTAACAACGGCAGTGATCTTGAATATGCTCAGGAAGAAGCTCAACGATTGGCAGACGAAAACCGACGACTGGAACAACGTCTGGATGCCGTGCTGAAGCGATCACAGGAAAGTCCTATCGACCCTTCTTCGGGCCAGACTTTGGATAGTTTCAGTTCGGAGTTGGAGCGATTGCGAAAGGACCGAGAAAGACAATTGAATGAATAGTCGCCAAGTAGCACTGAAGGAACTGATGATAACCTTGTAAAGAATGAGAATATGTATTGTAGGATAAGATGAGATAGATTTGTAGGTGAAGACTGCATGTTTATTGGATGATGTAACTATGATTCAATTGGCTAGTATGACATCGGTGTTGAAAAATATCAACCAAAATAGAAGCATGATGTTGATAGTAGCATGGATTCTACAATAATATATCGATTGTACAATCTACAGCCTTTCTGACACGTTCGTGAATAGTCAGTTAAACTAGACGATATTTTGGCCCAATTTACCCCTATCCATGTACACATTATACATTAACTTATCTACATTCTATCTATCAACCTGCAAGTCGAGTAATATCGTTTTCTTCACCACAGCCACAGCCACAACCAATAACGATACCTCTACATGCTCCCATACCTCCAAATCAAATATTCACAGATTCTCTTCATTTGCAATAGGAGCATAATGCTTTATAAAAGCAGCTACCTGCTCAAGACTCTGCTTCTGATTGGGTACGTAGTGTCCTCCAGCATGAGTAAGTACTGTCGCATTTTCAAATGTTTGAGCCAGAGCATGAGATCGTTCCTCGGCAACCACCGAGTCAAGAGTGCCAATGACATGCAAGGAAGGAAGAGGGTTTTTTGTCTCGTAGATATATTGAGTGTCTTTATGCTCCATTCGGAATCCAGAATACACGACGGCGAACTTGAGGCCTGGTCCTGCAGGATCAACTTTGGTGTTCCAGATGGATGCAAGAATGGCCGTTAGAGCGGCACCCTGAGAAAACCCAACGAGACCGATAAACGGCCCGTGCTGCCTGATAGCGTTCTGAACGGTATCAATGGAGTCCTTGAGAGTGAAAGTATCCGGCCGATCGGGAGAATATCTCCACCATGCCAGCATGTCTTCCTGCTGAGAATCATCAGTTGCGCCGCCAATGAGATCGGCAGGCTCCAGTTTGAGAGGCCCGTCTAAATAAACACTTTCATAGCCGATTTTCTCGAGAAGTTTCCGCAGTCCAGACGATTTACGTGCAAAGAGAGGGCCATTCTGAGTATATCCGTGGAAAAAGAGAATTTTGGGCTTAGACATTGAAGATGTGCAAGACTGTGAAAAGGTGTTGGTACAATAGAAAGATAATTTATATCGTTTATGACGACTAATAAGGTGATGCATTTAGTAAGCAAAGAGAGGTGAGGTGAGGCTTGAAAATTTCACAGATCAACCTAACCAAACTAACCCGACTAACCAAACTAACTCAACAGCTCCATCATGAAGAGCTCGCTGAAAAGAACCAGTAGGCTGAATTACTCGGGGCGCAGAGATACGTCTGTGTATGCTGAACTTGTTACGGAAAATACCAAAAAAGTCCCCATTTTGCAGTTTGCTCCTCATGGCACTTTGGGATCGAAGCCGTCCAAGCTAAGTAAATTAGCACAAGAGACAGTTCAAGGAAAAACAACAGGAAATCAGCTTGTGACGTTACCGTCAGTTCTTGCCGATGTAGTCAGTCATCATACTTGGAATGTGAGTCCTCTGAAAATGAGACAGAATGCTGCAAAGTATTACTTGGATCTACAGGCCCCCGACAGCGATGGCCATCGACCTACCGAGACCCAGCTGGATGTAGAGACACACATGACTGGAATATTTCTACAGAATTATGCCAGTGCGTTCAATGTATTGAATGAGCTCAAAAGGCGCAAACCCACCTGGGTTCCTACTAATCTGCTTGAAATCGGGTTCGGCCCGAGTACCGGGATTCTGGCGTTCAATGAGGTGTACAAGGATGAAAATGCTGACAAGAAGACCACTGAAACTGACTCGCAACAGACAGCTGAAGGTCAAAATGAAATTCAAGACATATCACAAGATAGCACTAACAATACTGCTACTAATGATATCCTGCATAAGACCAAATCCACCCGTGTAAGTACAGTGATGGGTCATGATTCTATGGTCAAGCGGGCCAGAGCTATGCTCAAAGCTCAGGGAGATACGTCTACTATGGTATTAAACCAACTTCCTGGAAATGAGAATTCACGCGATTTGTTTGATCTGATTATTGCTATACATCAACTGGACACTAATTTGGATAAACATATGAACGAAATGATGTCGCTACTGGCACCTGGAGGTGTTGTGGTCCTCATTGAACGAGGCGATCCGTATGGATTCGAAACCATTGCAAGAGCAAGACAGATTCTGGTTCGACCTGAAAACAACGGCGGCGACGTATCAATGGAACCCCGAAAATTCAAGTCGTCCAACGTCAGAATCGTGGCTCCCTGTGCTCATCAAGGAAAATGCCCTTTGCAAGTCGGTGCCGATACCCGGTCAAGGGGATCCAACCCGGGGTTCTTCAATTGGTGTCATTTTGCCCAAATGGTGCAGAGACCCAAATTTGCACAGGAACTGAAGAAAGGAGCAGCACTCGGTCAGGAGTGGATTGAGCCGGGAAAGGGCAAAGGAGGAAAGAGTTTGGCTGGTAAAGGCCGACCTGGTGGAAAGAACTTTGAGACCGCCACTCATAGCTATCTGATTGTGGAGAAGGAGAAGGATGATAAACCTCAAATGGCCGAGAATCCTAATAACCAACCAGCAGCTCGTATAATGAAACCTCCTCTGAAGCGAGACAAACATGTGATTATGGAGGTGTGTAGTTCTTCTGGTGATATCCAGCATTGGACTGTTACGCAGTCCTTCTCCAAACAGGCATATCATGATGCGAGGAAAGCAACTGGTGGAGATTTATGGGGACTTGGAGCTAAAACCATTCAGGAACGAGGAGGAAATAAAGCCAAACTAGAGCGCTTGGCTGCCAAGTCAAGTGGAGCAAAGGGGCCCAGCAGCTTTATTCCTAAGAACAAGCTCGGACGAGTGCAGAGTAAAATAGAGGAAAAGGCATGGAATCGACAAGTGAAGAGACAAAAGAGGAGTTTGGATGGAGAGATTGAAAATTTGGGTGAATTTCTGGGATCCATGGCCGGAAATCCGGCTGAAAAGCAACAGAGAAAGAAATCGGACACTACAAGAGAGGAATAACCTAATTGTAATATATGGTATTGTATGGGATAATCATATACAATGATTCATCAGAGAATATGGATGAATTTCTAGGATCTATGACTGGAACTCAGGCTAAAAAGCAACAGAGAATGAAATCTGGCACTACAAGAGAGGAATAACTCAATTGTAATGTATTGTATGGATACTCATATACGATGATTATGTTGACGTTTTGCATGCGGTCATATCGTTATAATATTTATTGAGTTTACGTGATAATATGGCAAGGGAGGTTTGGCAACAACGACTATTTAAGTGGACTGAAGCTCAAAGGAACCAAAATGTTAGAATCCATGGATTTGATGAGTTTGACAGTCTCATGAGTAGTTTCTGCCCATCCTGGAAGTTCCCAGGACTTGTCTCGACTAAGTTTGCGATGCTCCAAATCAGCAAACTGCCACAGATGATGCACCTGGTTAAGCTTGCCCAATTGCGTGAACCATGCTCCTACTGGTTCCATGACCTGGCGACGGACTTCAAGGCCCTTTCTCCAATGCTGCTCCCAGTCTAGTAGTTTTCCAGCTTGGATTTCGTACGACCGCAGCTCAAAAATCCCTCCCAATTCTCGGGGGGCGGCAGTTCCACCCCAGAAACTAAACTCCTGCATCAGAGAAGATTCTCGGGATCGCAGGCAGTTTCGCAGCTCCTCCAAATAGGTGAGGTAGCGGGGATCCTGATGAACCTGAGTTTGAGTATGATGGAACCCCGGATATCCCTGGTATTCCCAAATGTGCACAAAGGTATCCATATCGCCCACCACCACTCGCCAGGATCCTACTAGATGGACGTCATTACGGGTATCAGCAGCAATCTGAGGGTACACCTGGGTGACCAGATCAAGATAATCGGTACTCTTGGAAGGAAGGGTTTTGTGGACTGTCAATTCGTGGACGTATTTGCCACGCATGAGTTTCTTGGAATAGCTCTGTTCGATTTCTTGCTGTTCCTGGCGAGTCTTCTCCGAGCCATACAGAATCGACCCAAACAAGCCCTTTTTGATAAGACCTGGACCGGGAGCATCGCCTTTGCCTATTGCACGCAGCTCTGAATCGATTTTTTTATCTGTCGTATGTTAGCTTAACGTGGGGTTTTCCAATTGGTGCCTTGCTTTAACGCAATGTACTGTTAATAGCATATCAACCATAGGAACCGGGTTTACAGAGCAAGGCCCGTCCTATATGTACATAGTGTGTAATGCACAACAATTACTTTAATACATTTGCTCTAAGAGAATACTCACCTTCTTCGTGTGAATACTTGCTGAGATCCACGCTCTTGATCTGAGCAAAGGAAGGTAGTCGCTTGGTACGGAGAATAATTGAGGATCGCATATTGTTGGTGTCAAGCAGACAAGAACCCAAATTAACCTAAGGTGTTGTGATGCGGAGCGGAGGTTCAGGTTATGCTGAGCTAAGGTTATCTACCCCGCAGATCAGACGGACCCTGCGTTCAACCTGTTAGACGGCCATGAAGGAGATTTTTGGACTGGTTTTTAATAAAAGGCAGTATTGAGAGAGATATTTGCACGTAAATTTGTATGCCATTGAATAGTAGCTCGTGGTTGATCCCGGATTGTGGTGAATACCCGTAACTGCGGTAACTGCGGTAACTGCGGTAGACCCCTCTATTGGGTGGAGACATTGGCGGCAATTTGGCGGCCGGAGATGAGCAATGGGCGAGCAATGGGTGAGCAAAATGTTAGATATGGGTAGGGTGCCTTGAAGATTGGGTGGAGCTTGTTAGAGTTTGGTTGGGAGGCTCTTAGCAAAGCGAATCGATATGGGTGGTATAGCCAATGGAAGAGCAGCGATATGGCCGGAAGATAAACACAAAAGAGAACAGCAGTAGCAGTAGGACGCTCCACTGCAAACAGATAAGGCAATATATAGATCTACAGTATATGTAGAAGAATCAAGGGAATGTACAACCTTTTTCTACCACTTATATCAATATCAATATTGAAAATCCAACTGTAGAATGTGAAATCTACTTGTTTGTACCCCGACAGCTTGTGAAATCAACTGTTTGATTCCCCCTGGTTCCTGTCCACCCAAATTTTCCAATCACAAGCATCTACCTTGTTACAAACCACATCTGACTGGAATCCCGTCAAAATCGCAAGTCACAGTCGGCCTCAAAACGATTGGACTGGTTTGCATTGGAATATACATCTTTTACGTATATAAATCGTGCGATCGCATGGACAGTCTCCCCGATGCTGGTGCTGATAGTCTAGATCGACTTGCAGACGTTTTCTGCGGATCAGTTGCTGGAGCTATCGGTAAGGTTTTTGAATATCCATTCGATACCATCAAAGTCAGGCTTCAGAGTCAACCGGATGGCCTGCCTCTGCAGTATAAAGGTCCCCTTGACTGTTTTAAGCAGAGTTTGAGGAATGAGGGAGGTGTTTTTGGTCTGTATAGAGGGTTGCTCCCTCCAATAGTAGGAGCAGCTGCTGAAAACGCTTCATTATTTCTTGTGTACAATGCTGTTATAGACACTGTGGGCAATTCAATTATAGCAGGTGCTATCAGCGGATTGGCGGCATCCTTTTTGTTGACTCCAATCGAGCTTGTCAAATGCCGGATCCAGATCCAGGATGTCGAGGGATTCCACAAATCACGACAGGGCGTGGTACAGGTAATACGGGAAATCATGAAAACTGGAGGTTTGCGCAGTTTCTGGCGAGGTCAAACAGGTACTATGTTGAGGGAAGCAGGTGGATCAGGTAGTTGGTTCGGAGCCTATGACTATGTTGGATCATTTTTACGATCCCGAATTGGAAGACAAGGCGACAGAGATACCAACACTATTGGAGAAAGCATGATCTCAGGTGCATGTGCTGGTATAGCATATAATCTGTCGCTTTTTCCTGCTGATACTATCAAAAGTCGAATGCAAACGAATGCAGACAATGGCGAGCATAGAGGTTTTCTGCAGACTGGAAAGGCAGTTTACCGATCTGGAGGAATTCCTGCCTTGTATCGAGGACTGGGAATAACATTATTAAGAGCAGCTCCTTCAAGTGCAATTATTTTCTTGTCTTACGAGAAGGTAAAGGGTGTTTGGACGGACTGGAGAAGGAGGGAAGGGATAGTGACAGATGGACGGATATAGAATAGAGATAAGGATAGACGGATCAATGGATAGGTGGATGGATACGAATGAACAGGAAGATAATACAATTCGCTGACTAGGATTAACTGGAAAATAATACGATTTATTATCAGGAATGAAAAGGAATGAACAGGAAGATAATACGATCCAATGGTCAGAAATGAACTTAATGGTCAGAAATGAACTTAACAGTCCGGAACAAATTCATCAGTAGGAATGAATTTCACAAGAGAGAGCAATCACGCGGGTAAATAGAAATACCGCAGATTGATTTTTACGTCATTCTTATTTAATATGAATGGAATCTTTGAATTATGAGAGTTTAAGTGGGTTTTAGAGAAGAGTAGAGTTGGGCAGCTAGATGAATCCATGTTCCAGCTACACTACTGCACGGCGTCCAGTCCAATGATGTCTTCAATTAAATATTTGATATTGACCTGCCATGTTTCTGAATTATTTAAAGAAAAAGATGAGTTATAATTGACCGTGAAGAGATAGCTTGCGTCATTAAAAATAGTCCTGCTAGTGCTCATCAGATGACTGACTGATAATCTTAGTGTTCATCTGATGATTTGATCTCGACCATCATACCTGCAAAAGAATAGCACCAACTAATACCAAATACAAAAGTTCATTTTTATTTTTTCAGCCCTATTTTCTGGATACTCTCTATTCTACAGTACGAATAGATTATTTCATATAATTCCATGGTATAACGGTCTATGTAAGGATTTTCATCCCATCAAATTCAAATTCAAAATCGTCGCATAATGTTCGCGTCTAAACATTATGGCGGTGTTACCGGCTCACCTTAGTTGCATAACCTTCTTCCCCCATAACATTCAAGGCACAATGTCAGTCCCATAATGATTATGGCGAATTCAGTAGGCTACATATAAATATTCCACATCTCTCCAGTATTTTTTTCCTTTCTCCATCACCTATCATCACTTCCTCTCCTCTTGTCACTTTGGACCCAACTGTGTTTGATCAGTATGATTGACTGAGTAAGGCATAGAGTGCTC